>JARYHS010011408.1:221948800-222125002 GCA_031002005.1 Vandiemenella viatica | reverse complement strand
CTTTCACCAGTAGCTCCTAAAAGTGTAAAGCCCAGCGATTATCCTGTTACATACACAACTCCACTTGCAACTTTGCTCTACAAAACCTCATCTCTCTGCAGGTAATCTAAAACCACCGAGAAAATTTCTTGAAGTATTCACAATCCTTCTGTACTAAAATATCTTGCTTCATTACCCCGTTCCCAATAAGGTTCAAACTTCATATGATACAGAATCAAAAATATAAAAAGAAGTTATCATCAGGAGATGAATACGATCATTCCAATTAGTTATGTGGGTAGTTATAAACCATTACATTGGAACGCAGTAACAAGCAAGCAGGTAAGGTAGTCAGGAACTGGAATAAACTGTCGAAGGAGGTATTGAACAACTTAGCAGAAACACTGAAGGAATTTAAAATTAAAATTGTAAAGAGCAACAGTAGTAGAATCGAAATAAGTATGTATGAAAGTTTACACCGGGACACGTGCTCCATTGACATTAAAATTAATTCTAAATCTTTCCTTAATCGAGTATGGCCTGAAAAGTTATTTTACTCCTAATTCCAATCTCCAGTGAGAAACACGTTGACTGTCAAAAGAAAAATAAATTTGATTCTAAAGAAAGTTGGCCAATACAAGTTTCGAAATTAAACAAGAAGTTTTGAGACCTTATTCGCATTAGATAACCCCTATCTCATGACATAAAATTACTGAAATCATTATTAACTGAATAATTTTACGGAATAAAAGTTTATCAGATATGGCGATCATTAACCTTCTTCGTACAAGTAAAATTTGATTCGAAATATAATTTGCATAGATTTTCATGGTGACAAAACTACGACCCAGGTCCTTTACAAGCTTTAAAGCTTTTGAATATAAATGTGGAAGTTAAATTTGGGACGACGAATCTTACATCTGATGCTTTGAATGAGCTGACATACTATTTGAATTAAAATCTGACACAAACAATCTTGAAAACTTTAAATTTTCACTTTTTTTTTTACATTGAGTTATTAACTTAGGGGTCATCCATAAATTACGTGAGGTGTTTATCCAGATTTGCGGACGCGCCCCCCCCCCTCTCTGGTGAGACTTCGTGAGATCTAGTCCGACCACCCCCCCTAGAAATCGCTCTCGCAACTTTTTGAGGCCTTTTTTTTTTAGGTCTCACCCTTCCATCTCGACGAAATACCCCCATAAAATCGAATTTCGCGTTGTTTTGTAGACCTTATTTTTTTTTAGCTCTACAGTCAAACAATAATTTCCAAAACCTCACGTGAGATTTCCGTTGACCTCCCTCCCCCCTCCCCCTTGGTGAGATTTCGTTGGACCCCCCCCTCACCCTCACTTTTTCCCTATTTCACCTCACGTAATTTATAGACGCCACCTTATTTGATTTCTTATTTATTTGTCTGGCAGTGTCCTATATGCAAAAGTGGTATACTTAGAAGTAAATCAGATTCTTCTATGAGCGGATTATTCTTATCAGGACCAATATTAAAAGAAGAGTATCTCTCAGTTGTGTTGTAGTATTTCAAGTTACACTCTCATTACATATCTGTATAGTGATTCCCATTTATAAGCATGCTATTATGGGTTTTATTGTTCTCTGCTAGGACATGCGTGTATTTTTTTGTTCTTTGATAGTTTGTTTATCATGAACGGGTACTCTAAATTCGTGAACGTTCATTTTTAAACAATCGCAGTCCAGATGATTACATTTGTTTGATTGGCAGTGTAGAGTGTTGGACAGTTGACACGGCTTTGTCTGAGACAGGTCAGTTTGCGTGTGGCAGCGAGCATACAGCTGGGGCTGGGCTGGGGACGCGACTGGCCGACGCCTGGCGCTGCCGCCGCTGGCCCACGGAGCGCCGCGCCGCGCCTCGTCGAGCCGCGCCGCGCCGCGAGCTGATAGCGGAGCGGACGGAGGAGCGAACGGACGGACGAGAGGAGAGGAGAGGAGAAGGAGGAGGAGGAGAACGGCCGGCAGCCGGCCAGGCGGGCGGCTAACGGACAAGCTGCGACGCAGCCGCCGCGGGCGCGGGCGTAAAGAACAGCCGCCAGCTGCCGACCGGCGCCACGGCCGACGTCGAATTTTAATGAAATCCCTCCAGAAATCGAACGGCGCTGCGCTCTGCTCGCAAATGAACAACCAGAATAACGTTCAACACTGTCCCGACAAATACAAGCAGTGTCTTCAGTAAACTGTTCACTACACGGGTGACCATACGTTATAGCGTCATTTCTTCCGGTTTACATAACGTAACTACTCTGCAATATACAACTCAAAATTAACTCCAAAATTTCTTTTCCATTATCTGAACAACGTGTGAAAACGAATTTGACAAGCATCTGTTGTTATTTCTCCAAAGCAATTCGTATTTTCAATGTACTGTCTACACTAATATTATAAAACTAGCTAATACCTGCGACTTCGTACGCGTGGATTAAGAATTTCTTTGCCAGAATTGAATATAGAAAGTTGTTGGTAACGAAGTATTGGTCCCAAACAACACCGAGTCGACATAATATGACAGGAAACCCATCGCTATTATCATTCTACCGTCGAACCTGTCTCTTGAAGAAAATCAATTTCCAACATATTTTTTATTTTTATTTTTATCTGCTTAACGTCTCTCTAACAACGAGGTCTTTAGAGACGGGAAAGGATGGGGGGGCAAGGAATGGGAAGGAATTCGGCCATGGTATTTTGAAGGAAGCATCCCGGCATTTGCCTGGAGTGATTTGGGAAACCATGGAAAACCCAAATCTGGATGCCCGGACGGGGATTCGAACCGCCGTCTTCCCAAATGCGAGGCCAGAACGCTAACCGTTACACCACCACTCTCGGTTCCAACATATTTAAAAAGCAGAAAAACAAACGAAGGTGAGAGGATGTGGGGAAGTGTTAACTAAGGGCAGCTTTATTTCAGCTTGGTATTTTCTTCAGCATGAGCATCCGATTCTTGGGTTCTAATAACTTTAGCAGCTCGTGCTCTGCTAGTGCTACAACTTAGGCCAGTTTACGCCCACAAGGCATGTAAAAAAAGAAGGCAAAATAATGATGCCAGAAACATTTAAGCGGACACAAAGTAATAGGACAGAGAAAACCTACATCTGTACGAAATAATACGATTTTTCTCTAAACGAAATTTACTAACATATTATACGCTAACATAATGCACGAGAAGCACAGCTTGAGCAACCGACGTGACATTACAGACTAACACACACATCCATCTTTGTGTCACCATTCGATAACTTCTCTAAATTTCGTGATTACAACTGTAAAACATACCAAAAAAAAAAATATCCTGTGCCCTCCCTACAGATTTTCTTGTCAAAATCCGTCAATATCGGCATAGGCATTTAGCCGTCAAAATGTAACAACAAGATAGAGACTTAGTTCCGCATTTATAGTATTATTACTGTAGATCACATACACACTGACTGCGAATCACCCCTGAGGGATCAAAATAACGTAAAAAAGTGTAAACCTACAGCATTTGCAAGACTACCTACGATTTGCCTCGCATTGCACCCCTAAATTTGTGATATGCACAGTTTAACACTCAATCCAAATAACCGACGGTCCAGGCGTTACACTTACGATCAAAAACAATTTTTACAAATCTTTGCCTCCAAGGAGATTTGAACCGGAGACCACGATCCAAATATCAGTAAACAAGCGCTTTAACCACTGAGCTACCTGACCGCTATATGGAATGGCAGTATAGAGAGACCTACACAAACATATCCAACGTGTCTGTCTATCGCCGTTCAGTATTTTTTCGATATTATAAGACAACATGTATTATTTATACAGATAATTTTTCAGCCAAATATAGACAGTATTTTTCTCCTTGTTTCAAAGGATAAGTGTGCAAAGTTTCATCTAGATCGGATGAACACTGTGGATTTGTATGAAGAACAAACAAACAAACATTCATCTTTATATATATAGATGAAAAAGTAACTCTGTCTGTTTCGTTTCCACGACTAAACGGCTAAACCGATCATGATGAAAATTGACAAGGAAATACTATGTATCATTAGGAAGAACATAGGATACTTATTTTGGGATAACTAATTTATTTTGTCAATAAATTTTGAAAAGCAACCGAAAGGTGACAGATGGATAAGATGTGTAAGTCTCTGCAATATTATATCTGTCGCTCAGGCTTTGTTTCTCTCGCAGTCAGTTTGTGCATGACCTGTTCATAAATTTCATGTACAGACACAATTTATAATATAGAACAGATGTAGATTTGCGCTGCACCAGACAATAAAAATTTGCCGGCGGAACTTTAACTATTAGTCTCCCATGGTTAACCCTTCCCACCCCTACCCATAGTTTGTAGCTATTTTAAAACATGTTGCAAATTGGTTCCCTTCTTGAGACAAGTTCAGTGGTAGAATGGTACAGTAATGACTTCCCCGTCATATTATCCCTTCCCCGCGCTTTTTGGGACCCATTTTACGTAGCTTCCAATTCTGTCAACAAAATTCTAAGTACGCACACATATGGTGTCGTGGGGAAAACCTAGTTTATTATAAAGCATAATTTAGTATCTTTTACCATGAAGTTGTTAGGACCAAGACAAATTTACTAAATAACTCTATTACTCAACTTCTTCCTTGGTCCCTTATCTGAACAGAATCCACCTTCTTCCTTGGTCTCTTATCTGAACAGAATGCACCTATCTATAAAATTTTGTATATGCCGATTGCTCCGGTTGTCGAATTTCGCAAAGTCTCAACCATACATACTTTTCAATTTTAAAAACAATGTCGTGTATCCTTTTCTTATTGTTCTTGTAGAAACAGTTAATAAACATATATTTATATTTAAAAAAAATAACGCGCTTATACAACTAGAGCGACCAAGAAACTCGATCAAAGTGACGAACGTATCGAACAAGACCATGTACAGCATTCTCAAAAGCAAGTTAGCAATGACTGACCCAGCCTTGGGATGTTCTCGACACAAGAGCATTCTTGAATGTATCCAAAATCGAAAATCTCATCATTTTCGCCAGTATCAACTTTAAAGCAAGTCGTTTTGGGGTTGTTATCCTAAGATATTTCCTTCCTCAGTTTGTTCAAATTTAACATCACTTAGCTTTCGGTTGGTCCTTGTTGGCGTGTTATTAATTCTTATCACTCCGGAAGCACCAATGGCCTGTTGTGTTTGTCAGCGGCTGTTTCATACTGGCCGAAATAAGTGACCAGTCAACTGGCAGAGTGATATGCTGCATTGTGGAAATTATTGGCCTCTTGATGGAATCTTCCCAGAAGCCTCGATATTCCCGACGCGGTGTGGACTGCGTCAGTGAGGGAACGGTTGGACAGATGTAATGCACACTTAACTTCTCTGCTCTCCAGTACCTGCAGCTTCCAAGAAAGCAATTAGTAGTGTGCATATTGACAGGGCAAAGCTACTCAATTACCGGCCTGGTCAAGGGGCAATTCCTAGATATGGCGCCAATGAGCTTTCCTGGTTAAGTATCGGGCAAGGGGTGTGAAGCCAAGTACCTACCAGTTGCCTTATTTCCTAAATGCGAGCTGGCCAGGTGAACTTGCAGTTAAATATGACATAGAGGTAACTAGCCTCTGGTGTCCGGGGAATAGTTTCACCTCTGAGCTGTAGTTGCAGGTATGGTAGGCGGTCTCCACGCCATCCTAGGCGTCGCGTCGGCATAATTGCTTGAGTTTTGAAGAGGTTTAGGCTTGTCAGCCATCTACTTACCCAAGCCTCCATCTGATGAAGAGCTTCCTGCAATTATCTCATGGCGATGGCTCTACTGTGGCTGGATGTGAAGAAAGCCATATCGTCGGTGTACAGTTCCGTCTTCATATTCGCAGGTGCTGGGATGTCGGCTGTGTAGAGAGTGTAAACAACAGGGCCTCGCCGACCCTGACGCAAAAGGTACGCCCCGACAGATAGCTGGGAATCAGTTTCACGTAGGATCCCTTCGCACAACTTGCAGGATAGTCCTGTGTGCCACATTGAGTAGAAGGCTAGGGCGACTTCTAGCAACACCAAACAACAGTAACTTCTCTCTTTGAAAGTCTTCGTCGCTGTCTCCACAACACGCATTAGCTTCTGCGTGATAGAGTGCCTTCGACAGAACTAAAATTGGTGATCGGGGATGATGCCTGCAACCTGGATACGGGTGTCGATACGCATCAATCGTGCTCGCTCGAACACTTTGCTGAGCACGGCTAGTAGCCTGTATTGCCCCCTGAAATCGATTTTATTATATGTTGCCCAGTAAGCATTAAATTTACTCAATAACCATTAATTAATTGGTTAATAATTAAAAATTATAATTAATGAATATTTTCTCCGGGAACTGGAATGCATACAAAGTTTCAAGACATTCGGAAGTTGGTGAAACAATGATTGTGAGATTTTCACCATACAACAGACAGGCAAGACTAATATAAATGTGTTACAACGAAAGAACCTAAAGTTATACTACATTTCGAAACAATGTAACGCCCAGATATCTGTTTGCTTCTAAGACCAGACGTTTCTAATGATCTTGGATCACTTACGTTTGTTTTTCACTGTTTCTAATTATTTCCAGCTCCTTTCTAGTTGTTTATTTACTTTACTTTCCGTGTCCAGAAAAAACTACCTCAAATTCTCTTCTCCCAGAATTAATCGTCTTGTCATTTGCTTCAATGAGATCTTCGTTTGAGCAGACTGTTCCCATGATGCCGCATCTGAGCAGGTGTTCATGATCTTGTACCTCCCCGCAGTCACATCTGTCATAGTCCTCATACCCCCATTTCCCCAAATTAGATTTACATTTGGAGACCCCAGATCTCAATCGGTTCAGAGTCCGCCATGTGGTATATTTTAATTTGTCGCCTGTTGGTAGTTCTTCGGTGGGGCAATTTTTCTGATGGTCAAGAGTGCCCCTCCACGATTCCATACGACGAGTCTAGGGTTGATTCTCCAAAGGCGCTGTTTTTCTTCAGAAAACTGTTCCTAGATTTCAGGCGAGGTACTGGAAGTTCTTGGCCATGCATCTGGTGTCTAGTGTCAGAAACTTGTTTTATTCTTTCTTTCTCTCCTATTACTCTTCGTCTGATATCTGGTGGGGCTATGCCAGCTAGGGGGTAGATCTTTTTTTATGGGTGTAGGCCTGAGGCATCCGGTCACAATCCTCACTGTTTCATTTAGAGCTATGTCTACCTGCCTGGTGTACGCAGATGCTTCCCAAACTGGTGCCGCATATTCTCCTGCCGAGAAACAAAGTGCAGGGCTGTTGAACGCAGCACTTCAGGCTGCGCTCCCCAAGCTGTTCCTCTGAGTATACGAACAATGTTATTCCTTGTGCTTACCTTCCCTTTTAGCTGTTGACATTGCTGTTTAAAGGATAGGGTTCGGTTCAGCGTTATTCCCAGATAACTTGGATTTGTGCAGTGTTGTAGTCTCTCCCCTCTCCATGTTACATTAAGCTGTCTTCTTGCTTGCTGATTGCGCATGTGGAAGGCACAAACCTTTGTACACTGAAGGAGCCTCCACGTAGATTGTGCTGTAGTTATTGCAAACATGAGAAACACAATCGGGCGTACCCTGGACAACGCTGGCCGAAAGGCAGCGGCCAATCCTTCAACCACCAGAAAAAACCAAATTCAGCTATCTTCTACGCCAAAATTGAAAATGACTTCTAGTTGTTGACTAAAAGCTATTCACCATGGAAGACTATAAGACTTCTTTCGTCCTCTTTGAAGTCCTTCACACACTGCCGTTGTAATCTGTTTACCATGGAAATTTGCCGCAATCTACTACAAGACTAATCCGTAAAGGTCCGAAAAAATTAAACCTTTTTACTGTAACAGTACGTGACATCATCGAACATCAGGACTAAAATAGCTCTTCATTTCACATTTTATGTCCATTGAAGGCAGCGAATAGTGTGACACCTTAACAAGTGTTAACAGATATCATACAGCAACATAATGTTTCAGTAACGAGTTATTCAGCAGGATACATTGAACATCTTGCCGGTAGCCAATATACCTTATACACAGAAAGACAAACAGTTCCGTTATGTACGCTGCGTCAATCCTCAGTTATCCCGTCTGTAAATAATTTACCATACGAGACCGAGTGTGGTGGTTTAATGATTAAGATGCATGACGGGAGGTCATAAAGTACCAGTTACAATGCCTGTGTCCTTGGAAATTTCGTATGACCCTCAATTTTACCAAACGTTGCGTTATTCATGTGGAAGACACTAGGACGTTCAATCTTTTCCCCGGAAAGATTTCTGGGTTATATTAGATGGCCACGACAGAGACGGTTTGAGTGGGAAATTAAAACTGTCACTTAGGCGAAGGAAATGATACCAATATATTTTGTTTTATTAAACAAGATACATTTCCAGGTGCAAAAGATGTTGTAAACTGTAAGAGGAACCCGAAACCTGCAGTTTGCCTTATTCAACAACACATCTGGCGCTGAATACCTGAGAGGCAGCGCAACTTTATTCGGAGGTGACACTGAGCTCCCGAACTGGGGCACAAGCGAATTACGGGCAGAGGAGACGAGAGAGTTTACAACTATGTGTAGCGTAGCCTCATTCATACTGGGACTACCGCAACAACATGACAACTGCCCCGCGGCACAGTTCCCTCTCAAGGGTGATTCACAGATAATACGTATCTTCGCAACTCGCACCCTGATTTAACATTATCTGTTCGAATAGCAATCACGCAGAATTTTTCAGAACCACATAAATATTTATGTGAGCTCTCTTCGATGAAATAGTTTTTACCCAAGAAGATCACCTAATACAAAATTTCCGTCGACCCTCCACTAAGACCCCATTTTTGTATCAGATTTTTAATTAAAATCGTGTTAGGCTAGTAACTGCTAAAACAGTGCGCAATTCTAAACAATATTAAATAGTAAAAATATCGGATGCGATAGAAGCAGTAAATTAATTCCCTTACTCAGGAAATATAATAACATGTGATAGTCGAAGCAAGAATGATATTAAACCATCTTCGCCGAGAATTCCTTACAAGCAAATACCTTATCCGTACAAGTGCTCTAAAGGAACATCCAGTACAAAAGAAGCTGTCACAAGTGTACAGCGGAAACAAAGATAATGGTCCATCTTTAGTGAGGAGAATGCCCCTATTAGCAGAAGGACATAAGGAATATGAAAAGATCAAGACCACTGATACTAAAAAGCCGCATCATCTCCAGGACTTCTAAATCCTTACGAGTTTATGTTTATAAAACTTCATATATATTACTTGCCAGAATATATCATCCGGAATAAAAACATTAATATAGCACTTTCACACTTCCTAAAAGTAACCTGGCCTAATTACATCCACATATACACTGATGGATCTAAAACCATGGAAGGAGTTGGATACGGCTATTATTGTCCTTCCACCAATGACTACGGACAAACAGCATTACCTGCAGAGACGTCAATATTCACAGCAGAAACTCCTAGCAATCTGCGCAGCAATCAAGTATGGGTTAGACAAACAATTTGCTAGAATCCTAATACTCACTGACGCCAAGAGTGTGCTCCAAAAATTACAAAACCCAGTACGCAATACGAAGATGCACCAGTACCTATATGAAATTATCAAACTCGTCTCAGAAGCATATTCAACAAGTATACAAGTCCATTTCCTTTGGATCAAAGGTCACACAGGAATACTATACAACGAAGCCGTCGATCAGCTGGCGAAACAGAGTATTAATGAGGGGAACTTCTTAGGCATTCAGTTACCTTGGACCGATTTTATACAACTCGTTACCAGGAAGGCATACAGTAAGTGGAATGAAGACTGGGCCCAGACACAGCTACTAAAAGGGAAACATTATGCAGCAGTTCAACCAACAATACCAAGGACACCGTGGTTTAAAAAATTCAATATAGCAAGAAGACACATAACAATAATCATTAGAATGAGATTAGGACACGGGTGCTATCCACAACATTTATGCCGCCTCCGAATAATTAACTCCCCGACATGCACTTTTGACCAAGAGACCTCAGATCTTAACCACATCATACTTTCATGTTCGCAATACCAAGCTCAACGTAAGCGACTATACAAACAATTACAACAGCTATCGGTTAGTTTCCCAGCGAACCTAATTACCATTCTACAATCAAAAATATACAGGTCTACAATGCAATCATCCGCTTCTTGCAAGACACAAACATAAAGATCTAAAGCCCATAAAATGTAATGTATAAGAAATTTGTTACCTCAATGATGTTCTGTAAAGTTACCTTTGTAATGTTGCTACTATAATGTAATCGCACTATTGTTACAATGTTTTTATTGCAATGTTATTATAAAGGTCTTATTACCATGTTGCCATTGTAAAATTGTTATTGTAACATAGTTAATGTAAACTGTTGTAGTTGCAAGATGGCTAAATGGTCGCAGACCAAAGGCCAATAAACAAAATAAAAAAAAAGCCATTTACGGTGTAATACACGAAGGAAATGTTTTGGTTTTAGACATCGCAGGAAAGCATGGACTGAGGAAAATGAACACATTGCATTTCTGGCTGCCAAAATTAGTCTAAAGAAGTTCACAAAACTATTAACAATTTAACTGTTGTTTCTAGAAATTTCAAGTCGGTCAATCCAGTGGATATTGCATGAGAAGGATTTCAACGTATTCATTCCACGTCTGATACACCGGTCGCTGGAAGTTCATCCAGAGATTTACAATTTTTTAGATTTTGCTCGATTAGTATCGAGTTGAGACCAGCGTGGTGAGTGAGCAGTGGCTTTCAGCAGAACGTGGGTTCGAATAACTATCCAGCTATCCAGATTTGGGTTTCTCAAAACCACTCCAGGTGAATGCCGGGATGGTTCCTTCGAAATCCTTCCCCTTTGTTAGCCCGCAGTCCTATCCTGCATCTAATGAGGGGCCATCCATAAATTACGACACACATTGAGGGAGGGGGGTGTCAACAAAGTGTGACATCGTGTGACAAGGGGGGGGGGGACGTGTCATAAACTTTATGACATCAAATGCATAATTTGTATCACTTTTTGGCTCGTATTGCCCCAGTATCGAGGCATACTTATTTAAACGATCTTGTGACATCTGTGAACTATATTTTTCATTATAAAAAGCCACTAACCAATATAAGCATTTACATAAGAGGCAACTAGAGGTTTTCCCCATCATGAAGATTCGTCCACAAAGCATTGGCGCTACACGAAACAGGGAAGTACTTTGCTTACTAAACGATGACGATACTTTATGGTTGGATGAAGATGATGTTGACACATCGAATGTTCCCAACACTATCGAAATCAAGAATGAAGTGACTATTATGCCAATAATATACAGTATTAAGGAATGGGTTCAAAATCCATGGATGGGCACATGATGACTCAATTTTGTATCATTAATTCGATTTTTTATGGGTTTTTTTATATTTTTTAAATGTTGGTTTGTTGTTGATATGATTTTTTTACTAGAAATACATAAATCTTTTGGAAGTGCTGTTTTAATTTATAAATTTTAAATTACAAAATATGTGGACGTCACACCATGGGTGGGGGGGGTCCCACAAATGTGATAACCTGTGACATGGGAGGGGGAGGGGTCCAAAAATCATGAAATTCGTGTGACGTAATTTTTGGAGGGCCCCTGACTACGACGTCGGCGAGGCGTAAAGCCATAAAAAATGTATCTGCCTGTTTCTGATCATTGGATCCAGAATTATAAAAGCAACTTGTGTAGTAATAAAAAAGAAAGGAAATGTTGACAGAACTTCGAATACCATGATAAGAGAATCAAACGCGTATAGAAAGAGGTTAATTTGTTCTCTTCCGAAATTGGCAATCAAAATGCGAACAATAGGGAGGAAGAACTATAAAATGCGAGATGGAAAACAAATAATTCATTCGAATGAAGATATTTGGCAGTCTACTGCTGTAATACCGACAGAGAGCGAAATTGCTCGTGTGGTCGTAATGACCTGGTGACTAGACTTTCATTGGCTGCGCATTCCGCCCCTATCATGGCTGCCTTAACCTAACCCGTAATCCTACCTACAGTTTAATGTGGAATCCAAACCACGGAAGCTTTCTGGCGTACTTCACATTACACAGCAAGCTGTGACAGAGGTGAAGGGAGGGTTAAAAGCCTTTGAAAATCCCCGCTGAGACCGGGATTTGAACCGGGGTCATTTTGATCTCTAGTCAGAAGCCTTAACTATTGAGACTGCAGATCGCTCAGTAGCAAAATTTCTAATACTTGGAGACAGTACTAGTCAAGTTGTAGCATATGAGTACGGTGAGAGGAAGGAATTGGGAAGAAAGATACCTGAGCCAGGTAATGAAGGCTGTACGACACAACATGTTTGTGAATATACAGACACCGACAGTACACGGGCGGTTGACGACTGTATAAATCCAGTTGAGACAATACTGATTTTAAACCGTCTTGATTCAATGAAATATGTTTAATAAATCCATAATTAGCATTTTGAAAGAACCACGGGCCGCTGGGATAGATATGAGTGCGTTTTGTAGAGTTTAATACTGAAAGGCCTCATTTAAATTGGTAAAAAAATTATTTACAGGTTCTAATCAAAAAAAAAAAAAAAAAAAAGACAGCGAAATACGGAATTTATTGGACTCCAAAATAGAAAAAAATTTGCTGATGGGAAAAACAGGTTTCCGTACACACACACAGCAAATTACGATACTAGCATGCACAATCAAAAGAAACACGGCAATGATGTAACGAACGTGCAAGTGTGAACAGCAAGTCGAATACTGGGATGAAACCGTGGTAGGAATTGACGATAATGAAACCTGTCAAGGGCACGGCGTATTCTAACACAAGGCGCTCAAGATACTTTTCAGTTTCCTGGAGCGGAAAATGTTCCTATTGATTGCTGCGGGTTCCCCATGTATTCCTGGAATAATCACTTTGATACGCACGGTAACGAATCATATCCCTGCCTGTGTTGGAGGTTTCTCATTTACTAAGGTAACATGTAGTGTTGATCTGGATAGCGAATGAAATTTTATACCTGTAATAACGTCTTACCTTATCTTATAGCAAAAGATCCGGCTGCATTATTTCTGTTATTTGGTTGAAGTACAATTTTTATGTATAAATTATTAGTAGCAGAATACGATACTACCGGGCTGCCTATCCAAATATGGGGACATCCATAAATTACGTGAGGTGAAATAGGGGAGGGGGGGGGTCCGGCGAAATCTCACCAGATCTCACCAAGGGGGAGGGAGGGGTCTACGGAAATCTCACGTGAGATTTTGCAAAAAATTTGGGGACAATAGAGAAAAAAAAAAAAGTCTCAAATTTGCGGCAAAGTCGATTTTAGGAGGGTATTCCGTCAAAAAAGTTAGGGTGTGACCAAAAGAAAAAAGTTTCCAAGGCGATTTCTAGGGGGGGTTCTCACGGACCAGATCTCACCAGAGGGGGGGGGGGGGGGGTCCGGCCAGATCTCACGAAATCTCACCAGTGGGGAGGGGGGGGGGGGTCCAGAAATCCGGAAAAACACCTCACGTAATTTATGGATGCCCCCTATGGCCGCAAGTATTTTTAATTAAATTTTCAAAAAAATAATAATCATAGAGCACGCGTGGGATGCATTGAGGACACGTGTTTCAGTACCTCCACATAAACTAACAACCATTCCGCAATTGTCAACATCCTGGTAGAAGAATGGATCATCCTACCACAAGAACTTGTAACATTACGGTGGTTTATTTAGGGTTTTATTTGAGAGTTTTGGGCCCTAAAGGGCTGTTTCAGAGTGTGGTGCAACGGTTTGAGAAGCGCGAGGGATAAAAGTTGCATCATCGGGGCTTAGTGGAAGAACAGCACCTCATCGAAGCGTCGCGACGCGTCGGGCGGGGTAGCGTCATCGACAGATGTTATAAGGGAGCGTCCATAAACTACGTGGCTTGGTCTAGAGGGGGAGGGTTTGGCTGGAAGTTTACGCTGCACTACGTTGGAGGGGGAGGGGGGGTTTCTGAGCCAGGCCACGTAGCCTTCCGTTCACATCGTTTCCCACAATTAAAATGAGGCACAGAACACAAACAGCATGTGAATATTTATTTCCTTCATTTAATTATCTCCATATGTAATTTAAAACGGTCTGACAAGAGGAAACAGTATAAAATGTCTTCTGGAATCAAAAGGGAATAAAGCTACGTGCTACGTGGGGGACGGAGGGGGGTTAGAGGCAAAAGCCACGTCGGGCTACGTGGGAGGGAGTGGGGGTTCGCAGGAGGCTAAAATGGACGCTCCCTAAGTAGGGATGAGCTTGGAGAAGCTTGGCAGTCCATCGCCGAACATGAGTGGAAGCATATGTTTCTGCCCACAGGAAAAGAAAAAGTTGTGAAACAAAATCTTTCAGCTGGAGTGAAACATTGATAGCGCTATTACTTGGTAACTGAAATCTGATTCAACGTTTATTGGGGAGTAAGTGATTTGGCAGAGAGAGGTGTAATATTTCGTGAGAGTCTGAGAAGGTTTAGTAATGGCTCAGAATATCTGTCTGCAGACCCAAGTTTAACTACAGTGCTTAGGTTTTGAAAGAGCGGCTACAGTATAAAGTGTTGTGTAGGGCTATCAGAAAAACTCCTGAGGTACAGACGATTCAACCAAACGATTTTAGTATTAAATTTGTGTATGCTTCACGATCAGCGAAATAGATTTGCATAGAGAAGTTTTGTTTCCAGTTGAGTTGATATGTCAAGTTGTGCAATAGTCTGACATAATGTCGATGATATATGTAGGTGAACGGGAATGAATATAAAAATAAATTTGAAAGGAACAATTTTGATTTTAAAACGCTTCCGTAACGTACAGCTAATGATTTTGGACCTTACTGTTGAAACTGTAAATGATAGAAAATTTCAAATGTGGTACAAATTATTTTTTGGAACTTTGTGGCAGCGGAAATCTTCTGGTAATTTATGTTTAAATTTACATATCGGTCGGTGGCTTGTTTGAAGAAGAAGGTAATTTGAAGTATAGTTTTAGTCTATTATAGACTTATTTGTTTTTTTTTTGTCAGTACTTAAGAAATAGAAACCTTTACTATTTCTGTGTTGGTAATCAGAATTACAGGAGGCTGACGTTCTCTCTGAAGTTTATGGCACATAGCCGCCGCCGATAGAATTTAAGATTAGCTGCTCACTCGAATTGAATAAGTCTTGAAGATTTGGGGGAGTGGACTCTTACAGTCGTTGTAATAGTTATAATCTTAAAAACTCCTTACCAACCTTGTGTCCAGCATCATGCATGGTAGCACGTTGCAGACATGCATCGCACACACTATTTTAAGAACCATGTAGGGCGCTAATGACCCCGTTGTCGACGCGCCCTAAAACAACAACAACAAGAACCATGTCCCTTTTGTTTTAATGTCCGGGCGACCATCATGCATCGCGGTGACTTCAGCGTAACGTCTCTGTATAAAAGTCTCACCGCGTATTTCTTTCAATTGTATTCTGTACCATACTGCAGCAGTTCTTCCTATGCATGGTTTAAGTTTAAGCGATCTATGTTGCTTAACAATGACGCAGCATGCGAACGTTACTTTCGTCCTTAAGTTTTGCACATCAGTGTACAAAGAGTAAACTTGGCGCGCACACGTCCAACCAAAGGAATTCTGTATTGTGGATGAGAGACGCCGCGTGACTGATGTAGCCAATAGCGTAACGTGATGCTTGTTTAACAAATTAAAATATTGTGTATCTTCCATCCACATGGTCAATGACGTGAGACACGATTTTTGTATGACCATGTTTCGTCTACAGCTGTTTGCTTCATGACACTACGGTGAGAACATTGTCTACTGCAAAAAGGTTTTGTGACCCAAGTAAATGACTCACGGCAATGAAGTTGTCTTATGCTCTCTTTATTATCGTTGAATACTTGTTTTTTTTTTTTTTTTTTTTTTTTTTTTTTTTTTTTTTTTTTTTTTTTTTTTACTGCTTTACGTCTCTCAACAGCGAGGTCTTTAGAGATGGGAAAGGATTGGGGGGGGGGCAAGGAATGGGAAGTAATTCGGCCATGGCCTTTTGAAGGAAGCATCCCGGCATTTGCCTGGAGTGATTTGGGAAACCATGGTAAACCCAAATCTGGATGCCCGGACGGGGATTCGAACCGCCGTCCTCCCGAATGCGAGGCGAGAACGCTAACCGTTACACCGCCACGCTCGGTCACTTGTGTTTTACCGAGAATTTTATTTTTATATATTTCTAATAAACGAATTAATTTTGCTCTTAATAAGACAGTTAATAACCCCGGGACAGTTTATTAATTAGAAGTATGAAAATACAAAGACAATTGCTGATTTTTGTGTGAATTAGTAAGATGGTAGATTAATTAGTAGATTAGTTGGTAGATTAAGCGGTATATTAATTATTAGAATAATTAGTAGATTTACTATTAGAATACTTAAATCCATTAAATCCTTAAAAATAACTATCCAGATATATTATAAAAAAAAGTAAATTGTTGTAAGAATAAAACTGTTGAAACTAAGGGCCTACTTTAGGTAACAAGGTAGTAGGCTATGTAAAATCAGGAAATAAAATGTAAATGTAATAACCCCGGGGATTAGCTTATATTTTCTTTGGGAGCATTTTGTTTGTAGTATAATTATTTCAAACCAATCCCTGAGTGTTGAGGAGAAAAATTAATTGTATCAATGCATAATCAATCATATTTATCACTGACAATTCAAAACTAAACTATAAAAAAAATTGTAACCACGCAATAGTGCCCAACCGTTTAGGTAATAACGCCTGTAACTACACAATAGTATACGGACGGATAGATAGATAGATAGATATATTCACTTTGATCCCATGTGAGAATAATCTCGGGGATGTGGAACAGTACATACACTTATTAGTAATGTCAATATTACTATATAATTGATAATATTATTGTATTATATATTCACAACAAGTTAGCAACACCCCATTAGTATAACCAATATCTCCTGTAATCTACAAATACAATCCCGAGTTAATTAATACTTATTATTTGGAACAGTGTATACACTTGTTACCAGCATCTAATAACCAGTTATTTTCTTACCAACCAGTTACCATGATACGTTTCACTGTAATTTGTGACTACATATTATATTATGTTAGTTGCTATTTATGTGGAACAGTACACACACCTATTAGCAATATCAATTATATTACCAACAACTCATAAGTAGTCAATTACTTAAAAAACTGTTAATATGATAATGTTTCACATCAGTTTTTGAGTGCATGCTATCCCATGTTAGTTACTATATATGAGTGAAATTTTGTAAACAGTGTAATTAGTTCATTTGTCAAAAGTTTCAACAGAAAGAAAAACCATATATCATTTTAGTAATTGTGGATAATTTTGTCACCTTCCCCTTCCATACACCATATATACTATTTTATCAGTCATTCTTAGTTACCAAATTCCAAGAAGAAAATTCTTTCACAGAGTAAAATGGGTTCTGAAGCAGAAACTCTTTCAGTTTGGACTTAAAGTAGTTGGGTTTTTGTAGATAACATTTAATTTCTGTTGGTAAGACATTGAATAAGGAAGCTCCAGTAAATGTTAACCCTTTCTGTACAATTGACAGTGATTTGTAATCATTGTGAATATTATATTTATTCCTAGTATTATGGCTATGTATGTCAGCATTAAGATTGAAGTGTTCAGGATTTTCTACTACAAATGATAGTACAGAGTATACATACTGTGCTGGCATTGTTAGTACACCCAGGTTTTTAAATAGATTTCTGCACGACGTCTGTGGATTTGCTCCACAAATAGTTCTTATAGCACGCTTTTGCAATTTAAATACCCTCTGTGCTTGTGACGAGTTTCCCCAGAATGAGATGCCATAAGTGAGCAGGGAATGAAAATATGCAAAATATACTAACTTTCTGGTTTCTATATTGGCTATTCTAGATATTACCCTCAGTGAAAATGTTGCAGAATTCAGTTTTTTAAGAAGTTGTTGAATATGCTGTTTCCAGTTCAATTTGTTATCTATATATACACCCAGAAAATTTGTGAAACTGCTTTCATTGATTGCTTTTCCTTCTAATATCAAATTATAGCTGTCCTTTGTTTTATTTTTTGTAACAAACTGAAGTAACTGTGTCTTTTCTACATTAAGTATTAGTTTGTTGGCATTAAACCACCTGTTAATTTTCTTTATAGCATCATTTGCTGTGTTTTCGAGGTTTTGTGCTGATGGGTCTTTCAAAGATATGCTGGTATCATCTGCAAAGAGCACCATGTGTTCATTACCACCTAGTATATGTGGGAGATCATTTATATAGATTAAGAACAGCAGAGGGCCAAGAATTGAGCCCTGAGGCACACCACATTTAACTATACCCCATTCTGAGTTTATAACATTTCCTGTATTAGCATCTTTCAGTGATACACATTGCTTTCTATTTTCCAGGTAAGATTTAAACCAAAGTCCTAGCTTACCACTAACTCCATAGTGGTCTAATTTACCTAGTAGAATCTCATGATCAACACAGTCAAAAGCCTTAGCAAGATCACAGAATATACCTAGGGAATTTAATTTTTTATGCATTGATTCCAGTATGTTGTTTACAAAAGCAAAAATTGCTGAATCTGTTGAAACGCCTTGCCTAAAACCAAACTGTACTTTACTGAGTAGGTCATTCTATTGTAGATGTGCATACACCCTTCTGTACATTGCTTTTTCAAAGATTTTTGAAAATGCTGGTAGAAGTGAAATGGGTCTGTAATTCTCAATTTTTGAGGTATCACCCTTTTTATAAAGTGGTTTGATTATTGACTTCTTGAGTGAGTCAGGGAAGATACCTTCTTCAAAGAACTATTATTACAAATATGACTAATAACTCTACTAATGCTGGTGTTACATTGTTTCACTACATGGGTTGAAACCTCATCATAACCAAATGACTTTTTATTTTTGAGGGATTTAATAATTTTTTCAAATTCATTTTGACTGGTGGGAAATATAGACATAGGTGCTGTTTTTGGTGACAAGGATTTAAGTATTGCTATAGCATCCATATTCCCAATATATATTCCTTTTATTTTTTCAGCAACTGTTAAGAAGTAGTTATTGAAAGCACTTCCTACATAAGAGGGGTCATTTACAAGTTTATCATTAACGCCGTTTATAGATATAGGTTTATGTTCAGGGGATGATACAGTTGTTTCTCTTTTAATAATGTTCCAGACACTTTTTATCTTATTATCTGAACTACTAATCTCATCGTTTATGGCCAAACGTTTAGCTTCTTTTATTACTTTGGTTAAAATTCTACAGTAAGTTTTGTAATGTTGTCTGAGAAGCATATTATCAGTATTCCTAACTTTTACATACAATTCCCTTTTATGTCTGCAAGATGTTTTAATACCAACTATAACCCAATTTTTGTTTACTCGTTTTTGACCAATTGGAGCTAGTTTTGTAGGGAGACACCTTTTGTAAATTTCTAAAAACCTTTGGTGAAAGTAATTGAATTTATTGTTTACCCCTTTTAATTTATAAACAGTGCTCCAGTCCTCATTGAGAAGTTCATCATTTAATATTTTTATTGAATTGTTCTTTAATGGCCTAACTCTGACAAATCCTTTCTTTTTGTTATTTTCATTTCCCACAACATCCATAGTATTTATTTGAGCATTATGGTCTGACAAACCATTTTCCATTGGAACTGTTTCATGTATTTCTAATTTATTGTGGTCTACAAAAATGTTATCAATAATGATACTACTATCTTTTTGTGTTCTACTTGGGAAATTTACAGTTTGATAGAGATTGAATGATCTAAGCATTCCTAGAAGATAATCTGTTACATTCTACAGCAAAATTTATGTTGAAGTCTCCACAGAGGATAATTTCCCTTTTAGTACGTGATAAGTTTATTAGAACCGCCTCAAGTTTATTACAAAATTTTCTGAAGTCTTCTGTGGGAGCCCTATAAACTGTCAGCACTATAAGATATTTGTTTTCTAATTCTAACTGTATTGCACAACATTCAAAATCTTGTTCTATACAGTATTTACTTACATCTAACGATTTTGTCTCAGTATTTTCTCTTACATATATTGCTGCACCATCCATTCTCATCTCTGACCTGCAATAACAAGAAGCTAATCTATATCCAATAAAAGGGAGAAGACCTATTTCAGAATTCTTCAGATGATGTTCTGTCAGACATACGATATTTATGTTAAGATTCAATGATTTTTGGGTTTCTTCTATAGATATTATCAACTCATCAAGTTTGCTTGAGATACCCCTAATGTTCTGATGGAACAAAGCTATTTTAGACTGACATTCTTTATTTTTTACTGTAATACAATTATGTATGTTTCTTAAATAACTCTTCCTACTCTTGACATTTGGCCTAAAAAAGACTGAGTCCTACCACCAATTACCACTGGGATGGTGTTCACATCCAACCTGCCTCTCCTGATGCTATTGGCAATCAGTTGTGTTAGCTTCTGCTTGCCCCGAACATTCAGGTGGAGTCCATGGGAGGTATGGTCACTCCGTGTTATGCCAGAAACATCTATCAAACCAATGTGTGTTCGGTCAGCCTGACACAATGCACGCTTCAGATCTGCCTGTGTACGCTGTACATGACCACACATCCAGGGTTGATCATAACGCCTGAACAGGTCAACAAAACCAACATTGGTGTGAGTGGTCTAAAAGCTAAGAGCACAAATTACACTTGTAGATCAAAACAGCGGATAGAAGCTCTATCATACGCGTCTATGACCAAGATATGGTGGAGTTGATACGAAGTGACAAATAAATACTAATCATCATACAATTGTAACTAGAAACAAAAAATCGTCATCAAGCAACGATATATACAGAAAAGCACTGAATCGTAAGAACTACTGTCTAGTTGAGTGACAAGAAACACAGAAAAAAAACAGGAAATTCTGATATAGATTTTGCTGGGATAGAGATTTATTACTCAGTCAGTCTTAAGGTAAATGAAATGCTGATATAATGCGTGAGATTTAATACGAAACTATCAATGCTATTTCACTGCTGAGGCGAAAAGAGATGTAATAGAGGAATTTAATGAGAGGTTGGTTTCCTTAAACAAGGAAGTTAGACATCTCTTGAAAGCTTGTGACGGAATGGGGCTGTTATTTTTTTTCCCGATGTACGCAATTTTGCTGTGCAAGCGGCAGAGACTGAAAGAATGCGGTAAGATTCGTAAACAGGTCACACGTCATAAAACAGCTGGGGCGTTCGGCGGCTGGGGTACAGGTGTCGTGTTTGCAGTTGGAGGCAGTGCAGCCAGGTCCGCGCTCACTACGGCGGGCCGCATCGCGTCGCGTCGCATCGCAGAAATGCGTCTGCAATCGCTTACATTGATTCTTATGGGGTAACGCACACCAGAGGCGGGTCGAGTCGGGGCGCACGGCCGGATCGCTTAGCCAGGCGTATTTTTCCGCCTGTGCGCCTCGATGCGCTCAGTCACGACCGGGTTTGCGATAAGCTTGTGTGTTCCTATTTCTGTGAATTAACTACATTACTTCAACAAAATTAGCTGAAAATTTGCACGCAAGATGGTGGATGATTTCTGAAAAAAAATATAAGTAATTACAATCCGAAAATTTAATTACTTTATGAAATTTAATAAAGATTAAAAATTATAATATTTCTAGCTCATGCTCACTTGTTCTTTGCTTGTATGTTTTAACTTAAACTATTCAAACGTAATGGATAAAGAGCACTGCATCTCATTAGTAATGACATTCAAAGAGTTTTATGATTTACATGACGCAAAATATAATAACAAAAAAAAAAAAAAAAAAAAAAAAAGGGAGGAAATAGGAAACTAGTTAAAACAACCAAGTATAATGTCATGTTTCCTATTTTTTGTTTATTTTACGTGTGTATTATAATATTCTATCACTTTCTTCGAATGCCGCTTCTAAAGCTTCGTGTTACCAACTAACCTAATTGTTTAAAAATATTTTGTGAAATTATTCCAAATCTTAATGATTTCTGATGTAACCTAGAAACTTGTGTAAGTCAAGTATTGAAATTTCTATGTTGTCATTTTCGTTCTTACCTTCTGCAACCCAATTCAAATATCGTTAATCAAAAGGTTATGAATGCAGCACGTGGCTAGTATTACTTTATTTATCTTATTAGGTAACACCGACATTCTTCTTTCACAGATTTGAAACCTTCTACTTATAACACCAAAGCAGTTATCGATCACCCTTCATAGTTTATTGAGCCTGTAATTGAAAGTTCGTTTCTCTTCCTTTCATTTTATCTGATATTCTGAAATAGGCCTCATCTCGAAAGGGGAAAAGCTTCATTTACTACTATTACATAGTGCATTTTATCTCACTTGTCAACGTGAAAATTCAGTTTTCCTGCAGCCATTGCCTCACCTAAATTGTTGTGGCTAAAGATTTTGCCGTCTTAATTTTTTTCTCAATCCTCCGGCGACCAAAATACAACTGCAACTGCAAGGGCTATTAAAACCATGAAAAACTTTCATTTTTCTGCATTAAAAATAAAGAGAACCGCAATTCTGTAGAACTTTTGAAACATGTTTGCCACCTACTGTGCCTAAGAATTGCGGAAAATTCCTTTTTAAATTAAACCCATTGCCTTTTCTGCTTAATTTTCATCAATGAATATATAAAAATAAGAGCCCTTTGTCTGATGTGTCCATTTGCAGTGCAGAAGCGGCTGAATAATCGGCGAGAACCGAAGTCAGTGACAAAAGAAATGCGACTCGCTGCGTCCAGATGTGCGTTGCAGCATTTTCGCTCAATGCGATGCGACCCGATGCGATGCGATGAGGCCCGCCCTAGTGAGCGCGGACCTTAAGCCCGAAAAAGAGTGGGTAACTGGGACTCAGTGCAGTCGTGATAATGTTTATAGTGAACCGCAAAAGACAGTTATTCGGTGTATAGACGCTGTACTGCAGCATGCATGAGAGATGAAGATGGTTTGAGTCACTAAGAAACAATCAGTCATGGTTAAACAGTGTAGCTGGTATAGCTCGAGTCGCCAGTGCAGAGTGCGAGCAGACATATGTGCTCGAACAATGGCGAGACAGTTACTTAAGCCACGGTTACCTTCCAAGAGACAGTCGCGAGTACGAACAGTGAACAGAAAGAACTTCTTTTCTCAATTAACTCAACGAACTTGAACTTTCAATAACAAGGAAGCACTCTGTGGCAAAGAGGTAATCTGAAAATAAAGGAGGATATTGATAAGGTACTCGCTGGATGGTTCTTCTGTATAATGCTGACTGAAACTTAATTAACGAGTTATTCAATTAACAGGTTACTGTCGTACGGTCGCCAGGTAATTTTTTACCTTTCACAAAAGGATCATAGTGGGATTATGAGTTCAATTAAATGACAAGACCAATGACACACTTTTTATCTATCTGTTTTTATTTCGAAAAAACCCTCATAACAAAGCACGGATAGGCATCAACTTCGTCCAAAGATACTAAAGCATATGACGAAACTCCAGCGAATAAAAAGTGTTGAACTACTCTTAAAACGAATCCTGCAACTTTTCCAAAACAATTACCATTACTTCCGCTGTTCGCCATCTTCGCAAGTTTAAATAGTCGCTAGAGAAACATCTAGAAGACAATAAAGGGCACCGCCAGAGCGTTAACAAGTACACTGGCAATCAAAATCATACGAAGCCAATTACAACTTGTATGAAATAAATTTCAATCATTAAGAAACACTTTAAAATGGAAATTAACGCTATTTAAATGCATTTAAACATGAAATTAACAACATCAAATAGCTGAAAATCATTCTCAAAACACCTTGGCTTGTACAACAATTATTATTACAAGCATTCAATTAATATTTTACACAATACACTACTTCTGATCATATTACACATCATTTACGTAGTCTCTTTCATTAAAAGCAATAGTCATTCACATGAAAAAATACACAAATTCATCATTAATCAAACTTTATATATCTATACTTGATTACCCCGATTAAAATTCACAGAAGGTTTGGTTTGAGGGCTATTACAATACAGCCTACAACAAAGCCTTTAATTCGTAGACAGAGATTGTCTCTCCTGTACTTGTTTAACAAGCTCTCTAATTGATAGTCACATAAAAGTAGTACTGGATTGATATGCTATTACAGAACGACCGTTCAGACAGGAATACTGCAGGGTAATTAGCTGCTGAATGACAGGCAGCGAGGTGACGAGGGCTGTAACATAAACCTTTGCTGCAGATGAGGCATCAGCTTTAGTACTCCAGGTAGTGGAGATTCTTTTACTTACAACTTACGTAGGATAAAACAAAACAAACAAAAAAATTGTTAAAAGTAAATGACCCGACTGCGAAACTTGACTGAAAGTTAAAAACAATCTCTTCAACATCAATGATTTTAATTGCTGAAAGTTGTTCTGACAAATGAATATTCCCTCGATTTTGTAATAACAGGAATACCTACACCATTGTAGTCGTCATTATTTCAGTTGCTGAAGAAATGTTGCAGGTGGCTAGTTACTTCATGTAATATATTATTTTTACAATGTTATAGGAAAATTAATTGGTGATTATTCATTATATGTATGAATTAGAGAATATATACCATAGATAAACCTAGCGAGAATTCTCCTGAAACTTTCTTAAGCAATTGAAATAATGTCCACGCAGTCTAGTAGGCGAAGGTTATCTTTAGAACGTATCCATTTTGGAGGTTTGTTCGGCACATATTCATCAGGAGACTGTGCTTATTTTATTACCAAGGTTCTATCGTACTTTTGATGGTTTGGAGCATATGTTTCGCCATCTGTCTATGAAACTAATAACCTATGTTCTATGTGATGGCTGTATTTTTGTTTGTGAAATATCTAGTTTATGAGGCGGAATTGGGGAACGACTAGAAATTCGCTTAGATGATTGAGCAAAGCCACCTAAAACAGCAATCAGTTGTCCGGTACCAACACCCCGAGTTTTGAACCTGGTCCCGTGCCTCCAAGGTGCGGTAGCACTGGCTGGTCCCTGTTCAAATGTAATGGACAGAATATTTATCACAGAAATTTTCAGCAGTTAATAGTATTTATATTGAAACTCTTGTTTTCACTTTTCGCAGTTCGACTTTTAGTATATATATATATATATTCCTTTTAGTTGATAATTCACTGCAATATTGAAATATACTACCCCTCACATTTTGAAGGCGTTCTTTAAATGTAAGTGGTGATTCAGTATTAAATTCAAAACTCCTGATACCGTCTTTTTTCGAGAAAGTATCACCACACAGTGGAAAAATATAAACGATTTGAGTAGTAGGTACGAAAAAAGAAAAAAAAAAACCATCACTGCATTAACAACAAAATGTAAAGTTCCTATAATAACGAGACTGAGTTCTTACAGAAGGTTTTATATATATATATATATATTGTGTGCTGTATTTGAAACCACATTGACATCAAGACGAATCCGGCGACACATACGTCGGAACCCATGATGCCATTTACCTTGTAGGAGTGAACAGAGAAGAATACCAACATTATTTCGATAAACATAACATCATTTTGCAGTTGGGTAACAAAATACTAGGAAACATTTAACTGGCTACACATAAAAGTGAAGGAAAATCATTCACATATATAAACACATACCTAGCGATCTGAATCTCAAAAATTAAAAAAAAGTTTGGTTAGAAAATCATTTCTTAGGAGGTATTGAACTAAAGTACCTTAGTTGGTCGAGGAACAGGCTGAAGACAAGACAGCCGCGACTCAACCCATATGAAACATAGGAGTCTACTGCGAAGCTGGACGTCTTGAACGGCTCCACATGGACGGTCAGCCTGCTGTCCAGAGAGTACTGGGGAGGCTTCAAGGTTACGTGTCCGCAGCTTGTCACTGACAGCACCACCCTACACTACGAGGTCAAGGTACTGAAGAGGCACAAGGATCTCTACCTCCTCTAATCCAACCAAACTGATCATAGCGTTCTACAGGGGAACACCTTTTAATTATGGATACAATACAGCATGGCTTTAGAACAGGTAGATGCCAGTTATTGATAATGTTTTAAGGTTCGTCGCCGTCGTGGTTAATATAGCTTGGTGAGGAAGGGGGACAAGAATGAAGAACGAATTTGGCAACGATCTTTTATAGGAACCATCTCGGCATCCGCCTGTAGTTATTTCAGAAAACCTTGGAACACCAAAATCTGGGAATGAAACTTGCGTCCTCTCGAATTCCTGACCAGAAAGTTGCAGATCACATACTAAAGAAAGACAGAATAAATTCAAAGAGTATTTTTAGAGGTATTGTTGGTCATTTTGTTTGGCCAATTGTCTTTCTTAATAAAAATTCTGTAATGGTCAGCTGTCTTAAGGCTGTGTCAAAACTGTTTCAGTGTTTTAGAATAACGACAGGAAGAGATGTCATTATATGATAGTCGAGAAAGAAATGTTGACGTGTTTCGGCTCTGTTTCGGAATCCAATATATTTGACTGCTGAGCTGAACCTTCTAATGAATAAATTATAGCTTCCACCTGAGCTGCTATGACTGGTCACTTTCGCTGGTGTCCTTCTAGTAACACAAGGTCGGAAACAGGAATCTACAGCGATTCATTTCCGGAATCTCCCAGCAAGTGACACGCAAAAACAAAATCAAAAGCGATTAATTCGAATCAAGCTGTCAGAGTGGTATTTCCTGACTTTTGATTTGATGAGAGTCGCACCTAACGAAGAAAGTATTTGATCTAACGGCTGCAGTAATGGGATAAACTGATCACCTCCAATCACAGAAACTAGCTATAATTCAACTCTTATCGATAAAATGCGTGCAGAGATACAAAACAAGGAAACTATTCCTAGCCGTATGCAAAATTAGTTTGAAGCGATTGCACCCATTGGTTCAAGTCGTAGGAATTGACAAGAAAACCAGTTACGTAAGCATGGGAAGAATTAAAAGCTTATTACTCAGCAAGTAGCGGCGACAACCCTAAGGTCTAGAGTATGATTCAATAGCTTCCATTTCCAAATATCTTGGTCCATAAGAAAACCACCTTGGACGGCAATGTTCACCGCAAGAAGATTTCATGTGCTTAGATGAATTTAGATTGTCACTTTGAACTGATGTGTTTTACGGTACCGATCGTGGTGGACAAGCAGTAATGCTATGGCCTCACATTCGGGATGGCGCGCGTTCGAATCCCCGTCCGCCCATCCAGGTTTCAGTTTTCCATTGACTCCCGATATCGCTCCAGGTGAATGTCGGGATGGCTCCTTTATAAAGGCCATGGTCGAGTTCATTCCCTTTCCTTGCCGCAGTAATTTTTCGCCTCTAATGATTTTGTCGTCTAAGACTCGTAAAGCCATAAGCAAAAAAGAAGTTTTACAATCTTTGCGAAAGATGTGGAATCAATAGCATAAATTCCCTGGTCAATATCTCTTTTTCTCAACTAATACAAAGCCGAAAGGGATGAATAAGGAAGGTATCAGTGTATAAAATTCTTAACAGCTTTTGACATGGCATACTCGGTTGACGTTAAAACACATTGTTTGTTTAAAACTTAAATTAAAACTGGGTATCTGGGCAGCCGAAGCACAGTTTACCTCACCGTAGCGCCTGCGTATGAGAGACGCAATCCGTCCCACACAACAGTTGCCCTGGTAGTCGCAGCTTCAGGGGTTAGAAGGAGTTCCCACTGAAAGTTATCTTGGCCATGATTATTGATAAGTCTCAGTGACAAGCACTATTAAGATCTATATAATACTAGCCAAACCTGTAGGTACTCTTGAATAACAATATTTTTGTATCAATTATTGAAAATATTTAGAAAAAATCAAGATGATTGCTGACATCAAGTATGGTATATGAAGAAGTGTTGTAAATTGAAAATAAGTTCTCGTTAGTATACTATCTTTGCTATTTTGTGTAAACACTTTGTAATCCCAACAAACACTCGATCTTTTTTTCCCCTCTGTGTACATTGAAAGGAAAAAAGTTTTATAATTTCAGAATGTTACATCGTATGGACAAACTGTTAGATTCAAAATCAAAGCGACTATAATCACTAGTTGAGCAACTCTTGCCGAATACAAAGATCTACAACACTACCTGCTTCAAAGAATGCGCGAGCACAAAAGGAGTTTTAAATTGCGCGTGGCGATAGTAAAGATGCGATGTTGTTGTCGTTAGTAGGGTTTTAGGGAGCTTCAACAGCTGGGTCATTAGCGACCTAAGAGATGCGTTCACGCCCTACCCTGCGTCCATGTCTATGATTTTGTCTCCTGACTAACATACAGTGCCACTGTTCGGATAACCACTGCATCCAGAGGTAACAGATATGCAGACGGGCGAAGAAGAGAAGTGATCTAGGACGTTGCTGGAAGAAAAGCTCGGTCGACGTTTATTGATATAAGTCAGTTTACAAGGATCAAAACTACACTAGATAAATAGATAGATAGATAGATATGTTCACTTTGATCCCATATGAGAATAATATCGGGGATATGAAACAGTTCATACACTTATTAGTAATGTCAATATTACTATATAATTGATAATATTATTATATAGTGACAACAAGTTAGTTACGACCCATTAGTATAACCAATATTTCCTGTAATCTACAAATACAATCCCGAGTTAATTAATACTTATTATGTGGAACAGTGTATACACTTGTTACCAGCATCTAACAACCAGTTATTTTCTTACCAACCAGTTACCACAACTCATAAGCAGTCAATTACTTAAAAACCTGTTAGTATCATAATTTTTCACAGCAGTTTTCGAGTGCATGCTATCCCATGTTAGCTACTATATATGAGTGAAATTTTGTAAACAGTGTAATTACTTCATTTGTCAAAAGTTTCAACAGAAAGAAAAACCATATATCATTTTATTAATTGTGGACAACTTTGTCACCTTCCCCTTCCATACACCATTTATACTATTTTATCAGTCATTCTTAGTTACCAAATTCCAAGAAGAAAATTCTACTAAGCTGCTTCTGGAAACTTAAAGTACTCTGAATATTTTGTTTCTGAACAATTTGACAACACAAGACAAACATAATACTTAATTAAAAACGCCCTTGTCTTTCAGTTCGATTTCGACTCTCAGAGTCTTTACTTAGGAATTGTGTTCGTCTTTTGTATTTTATGCTACGAACTAACAAAATACTATAAATGCTCATATAAATAAATGCAGCTGAAATTCGTAAATGCAGCGCTGTGTGACATCGTAGCCTAAAACCCGTTTAAAACAAAAAAAATATGCTTCTGACCTCTCCGGGCTTAGTATATCACTGGTATTGAATCAACAAGTCTGCCTGCATTTTGCGATTCTCTCAGGAAGCTGTATTTGTGACTTCATGCAAAACGACCGAGGCCGACTTGCCTGGAATTGCCGTTTACTTACCTTCTATGGAACGTCAGTTCGAATACTGCCTATGGCACGGCTGGTCAGAAGTGATTGTGGTTACCCATACCGAATCGAATGAACCCTAATCAGTTAACCAGAATAACACAAAATGTATCTGAATGCTTAAATAAACAGAAAGCTAATTTCTTCAGTTATTTCTTACAATGATGCTCATGTGTGCAGTAATGTCAAGAAATTTTTTCAGCAAAGGTAAATTAGTCAATTATTTGAAATATTTTATTTCTGGGAAACAAACCGAATTACTGTAGTTGGCTGGAGTTAAATAGTGCAGGTATTGTATTTTAGTCAATATGTTTACTACGATCGATATTAGGATCCAAGAGGAAAATGTGATCCAAATATGGCTTTTGGGCTAGTATGCATCATAACGGGTTAAACTGGTACGTTTCAAATTTATGATTTCAGAGAGAGTCTTCTTCTACTTTCGATTTTGTTCTACTGTGGACCACGGGGCACAACTGGTTTACTGGTTCACCTTTTTAGTTTTTCTATTCTTTAACTGAGGTTCCTTCTTCTTTCTTCAGACCAGGTAGTCTTGGCCTTTGTATGTTGTTTCCAGAGCCACTTAAAACACTCTTCGATTCACTGTCTCATCTGGATGGATCCTACTTTTTCCATATTTTTTCTCCTCAGTCCATTTTGTTGTCACCTTTAATTTAGTTACGTGGTTGAAAATTCATGTTATAAAACTGCTCTCACTCAGTCAGATAGTTTATTAATTAAAATTTTGACACAGTACGATTATAAAGGAATTATTGTCCCAAATTTATCAGGTAATCTGAAAAGTTTTTAACCTCAAACATAGATGGAGACGCTAACTGCAATCTTTCTTTCTAGGTTAGTACATCTGTCACATATTCATTTAATACAACTGTTATACTAATATATTGTTTATATGGTTAAAAGGATAAAAATTGATAAAATACATTTTTCAGTGAAAAATTCTTTAAAACACTAAACGAAATCCTTTCCAAATTCTTAAAAAAATTATGAAAGCTCTTCTCCTTTTTCAAAAGTGAGACGCTAAAAATGAAAGCGGCATTATGAACAACCAACATGATGCTCGTGAAACACGTCAAGACAGTGCAAAAGTAGCAGAAGTCATTGAACAAATTTATTATATAGTATCAGATGACGGACGAGTTAAATCTAATGAAACTGCTGAAGTTACAGGTATTTCAAAGACGCATTTAGGATATGACTTGAGCGAGAAATATTACATACAAAAGCTTTGCGAAAGATGCGTGCCGAGGTTGGTAACATAAGATCTAAGCTCTATTCTTGTGGAAATATCTTCACAGTGCCTAATTTTTTCCCTTTTTATTATTCCTCCGTTGCCAATTAAACTTTTTATTTTATCTATGCTTAGGTCACAATCTTGTGATTCCGTCATACATGCATTGCTTCTATTGAAATTTCAAAGCAAAATGTGTTTTACTAACTGGTAGACAAATACTTTAAAAAAATCGACTACGTGCCCATACTATATAATTCCGGAGGGTGGATAGTAACGCTTGGGCCCCGCATTCCAGAGGACTCGAATTCAAATCCCTGTCCGGCCATTTGTATTTCGGTTGTCCATGGTTTCCCAAAATCACTCTAGGAAAATGTCAGGATTATCACTCTAGGAAAATGTCAGGATGACTCTTTCAGAAGGCCATGCCGAAATCGTTCTCGTTTCTTGTCCGAAATCTTATTTCGTCTCTTTTGACCTCTACGTCGTCAATCAGTAAAGCCCTAACTTAAAAAAACGTAAAAATTTTTTTTTTTTTTTAAAATAACATGGATATCTCTCGGCCCACTTGCTGTGAAGGATTGGGAGAATTTATTTATTTTTCCTTGGGCCACACAGCAAGCTGATGTGTGATTACGAATCAATCAGTGTTTTCAGTTTCTCCAGGGAATATTGTTTGCAACTAATTATAGCCATCACAGGACGGACTCGTCATTAACACAAACAACAATTATACACCAAGGCCTCCAGCTGGACTCGAACCAGCAACCTTCGGCACGTGGAGCAAGCACTCTAGCTCCTACGCTACCAAGATCGGCTTGGGAGACTTTTGATGCTATTTGTAAAATATTCCTTAATATTAACATTTAAGCAGTCGCATTTCAGAGAACATAATACTCCAATAAGTACACACTAAATACAGCTATATCTACTTCAATGCCATTTAGAATAAATTTTAGTTGGAATATTTATGAGATTCCGATATGGAAAGAGATAATAGTAAGTGGAACTGCCAGCACAAATTTGAAACAAAGCAACACTAAAAAAAATGACTGATAGAGGAGAATTAGTGTCAGTACCTCACTGATATCATCTAATAGTTAAAACTGTAATGAACAAATATTTCAACGAACGATCATGAACACAACTCCAGCATGTCAACTAGATAACGTGCTTCATGCTATGACCGACCCACTTTCTTACAGAAGCATGTCAGTATTGTTGAAAATAGTGAATGGCGTCTGATTCTGAAGTATTCACAGTCAATCTGTGAGGAACATATGAGTAGTTCCTATCCCATAAACAAGATACACACCTAGACGACTAGTTCTCTCATACTGATATCTTTGATATCATGCGTGTACAAGTTCTGTTACGCATGATTAATGTGGACTGGATTGACACGTGTAACACTTAAACCTGTTTCCCCACTTTCTGTATGGCTAAGACGTGCTGTACGCTCTCCCGCCATACTGTCTATGTTTGACGGGGGCCTATAGAAGCATAGTTGCCGGTATAATCAAAAACAGTATTTTTGCGTAAGGTCTACGAGTTAAGCGTTTCAGATCGTTTGTATAATAGTGTTTTAGAAGGTCCAGCACCAGAATGAATGGTTGAATCGAGGAGTACAATGGTTGTGCTTCCCCTAAGCTTATTGGTAGAACCTGTTTTATTTAATACTAGCATTTTGTGAAATTTTTGCACCACCAGAGTAGAACAAATATAAACGTACGAAATTACCGGTGCATATTTTATATCAAAATCGAAACTTTAAAATGGTGAAAATTCCATATAAATGCGTCAAAATATGAACAGTATATCATAAATAAAAAATTGAATAAATACGTTAATTACTACTGTTAGTTGTTAAGTCTCATGTTTCATAATTTCGTGAAGGCGTATTCATAATTCGCAGACGTAAAAAAATCGCATTTATGCTAAATCGTAAACCATAAACGAACAGAGATACAAAAAATAACTTGCGTTTTATTTTTTTATGAATTTAGGTTAGATCTCTCTCTAAACGGCATAGCGAAACGTTTCTTTATTTAAAGTAGCATCAACCAAAAAACAATATGCGATATCTTTGATGGATTGTCCACTCTCTTGCCAGGATTGTCAAAATTTCGCAAAGTCATGCTAAAAAATTGTCAATATTAAACTAATATTAACATTTGAAAGTCGATGAGCTTATTTTAAGCATAAGATTAATGTTAAAAAGACGCTGAGTAAGTTAAATCCTAAACTTTCAAGACATATTCCACGTTATTATCTTTGGTGGTGTGAACAATCTCAGACCGGGATTGTATTAAGAATCTTTGGCAGATATCTAGTCATGTGACCAACGGCTTATCTTTCCTTGATCCGTTCCCCGGTCAGGTAGAGAGACATATTTAAAGTTAGACCATTTGCTTTTAAACTGTCCAAATCAGTTGGGTAGTTTCGTTTTTGCCTTATGGCGTTTCAGAGAAATATACGGATATGACATGTTTACTAATTCTTCAGGGTGATGACTAGTGTCGGCTTACATACTTGGTTCGCATGGACCAGGTGTGTTTGTGAACCAGTGAATCAAAGTATATGTAAAATAGTAATTACAGTATTTTTGCTTTTGTATTAATATATTCGGTGTATTCAAATGTATCTACTGTAGAATCCTGGCTCAACAAACCCGTACGTGGTGTAAATTAATCGTTGTGCCAACTATTATACAAAACCGGTAACATTAAATATTATCTTTGTTCAACGACTAACATCATGAACGGACTTCAGAAGCAATGACTAAGTTCCATTATGATACCGAGCATGGTGGGTGAGCGGTTAACGCTCTGGCCACGCATACGGGAGGACGCCCGTTCGAATCCCCGTCCGGGCATTCAGAATTGGGTTTTCCATTGTTTCCCAAATCACTCCAGACGAATGCTCCCTTCAATAGGCCATGGACGAATTCCTTCTCGTTCCTCTTCCCCAGTCCCATCACGCCTGTAATGACGTCGACGTTGCGTAAAGCCATAATAATAATAATACATTGTGATCAACGCGAAACACTTCTCAATCCTGTGTTGATAATATAGTTTACCATCGAAAACCTACCCTATTTTTTTTTTTTTTTTTTTGCATATAATTTATTCAATAGAGTACAGCATTAGCTACTGTCCTCAAAAAAAGTATGCAGCGTTCAACCATAAATTTTCTCTCAACAATTCTTCTCTGAGAATCGATAAATTCTAACTGGGTGGCTTCGATATGCTATATTATGCTTAGAAAATGTTTGTGAAGTCATTTAACATCCTGCAGAGAAAAATATCTTTAAATTCAATGGAAAAAGATTTCCCACTCAGTACACCTACTAGTCCTGGAAGTACAAGTAATATTACATAACATATAGTACATGAGACATAAATTTCTTCACTTTAAGAATCTTCTTCCAGTTGTGGAAAGAAGAAGGATTAAAATTTTAATATTAAGTATCTATGGTTCCTATTAAATTTTAATAAAAGACATTGGAAAATAACAGAAGGCAATTAATAGTCTATACTTCGCGCGAATCCTCGACCAGATATTATGAAAGTACCAGTACATCCATTCAATCAGTAATGCGTTACAACCTTAATTTCATCAACACACTTAAATAAAAATTGACTTTTGCATCATTCATCATTGATAATGATATTCCTTTATCTATAGGCACCTAGGTGTGTGGGTGAAATTAAAGCAGGTAAATATAACGGTGAAAAACCGGAATGTAGAAAAGAATATGAAACATGTAATGTAGTTACACTAATGAAATATAATTTCCTCAAATATTCCTTGTGTGAAAAATGAAACCGTATTTACACGAAAACACAATGAGCAATTTTCAATATCAGTTTCTTTTAAACGAAGACCTTACCGCGACGAATGGCATTAGCGAGAGGTGCCAGAGATATAACACTGCACTATTCATATGTTCACACTGAAGAACTCGCCTTACGAACTTAAATAATTCAAATACTAGGTGGCCCGTGCGAAAATTTCGCGAATGATGTACCATGAATACCGAGGTTGGTGGTTTGTAGTAGGATCAAAGAAGAACCGACTCATCTGTACAAATTTTTATTTGTCAACTGAAACAACTACGTATCAAAACACTTACAACGTCTTAATAAACCATTAGAAGTGATGAAATGTTTAGAAAAAAAAAAAATCTGGAAAGGTCCTGAATCTAGAGAAAACAGACAGTTTGTCAATATCGCAGTGAAGTGATGCTGCTATCTAGTGGTATGCGATCACTCCTTATCGAAGCCAGCGCAGCCTAGCAGCTTGACTCTGAACTATCGCTTACCCGCGACCTTGTTCACAATTTCGCCATTTACGTGTTGAATTTCAAAAAAATCCATTCTTAATTAATATTGTTGCCAAAGTGGAGAACTTATTCATTAAAATGACACCTCATTTATCGATTTTGGTGAAGTATGAAGGGAGAAATATGACTGGTCACGAAAACTTTTTTAGAAATAATATGTATGACATGGCGCTAAAATGTTTAGGTTAAGAATTCATTTTCCTTTATTGCTCCGGCGCCTGGCCACGTAAGGACATACCGCAGATTTTAAACTAGAACTGTGAAACCCCAATACAAATCGTTTCTGCATTTATAGCGTGATGCTAGAACATAGAAACAGACGCAGCCTACTATAGATTTATTTATATAAAGATTACAACATCTCAATTATTAGTTTCATGTTACTTTTGAATTAATATTGAATTAGCACAACCTATACAATTTTAACAGAATTCCAAGCTGTGAATTGTTTATAAGGAAGTCAAACACTCATGGTTTTTGCTTTAAGGCTACACTGTACTGCAAGACTATTGACCACAACAGGCTAAAAAGATGACTCCAGTCTAATAGAGATGCATTTGCGGTTAAATGCTGCTACAATCTCGTAATTTCACAAAAAAAAAATGAAACTTAGCAGGGCAACCAACAAATATCACGATAGGCTTGACACATTCTCTTGTCCCTTTGCACAGGTCGTCTTCAACGACTTACGCTGCGTGTAAGAGGTTAATCCAGGGACAGCAAGAGAGCAGAAGAAATGTACCGCTCTTGTCAACAGTGAGCTGCGTTCAATGAGTTGCGACATACCAGTGCGTTCAAGTGTTGGAGTTCGTCCAATAGCGGGTCCCTAGCAATCGATAAAGCTGGTGTCATTGACTGCGCCAGATCTACACCGAGTTCGATGCCCGTATGATAGATGGCTCATAACAAGGCACCCATGCTCAGTTCTACGAAAAAAGTTTTTTAAATTTATTTACTGCTCATCAAAGTAGACATCATTAGAGTCAGCAGAGGATGGGGGGAAGGAGGGGAAGGAACTCACTGGTATTCGGCCATGGACTTTTGAAGGTACTATCCCGAATTAGCCTGGAGTGATTTCGGATACCATGGAAAACCGAAATCTGTATGGTCGAACGGGGATTAGCTCCCGTGTCCTCCCGAATAATAGGCCCGGAAGTGAATAGGAAAGACTGGATGCACTGAATGCGCATTCCTATATAATGCTCATAAAAATTTCATGCAGCTCATCAGAAACAGAATTTTCAATGTCATGCGCCCATTTATATGTCAAAAACGTATACTGATTTATTGTATAAAATGCAATATGGAGTAAGAACATACTTACTGTTGATGGTGATTCGTCCATCCGATCTGAACGTTCAGTTTGGTGGCTTCTTGGTGTCTTTCGGAAGAGTAGGCCTGAATGAGCTGGCAGTAGGTTACGCCATCTCCTTTCCGTCATATTTCATTCATTCACAACGCGAACAACGTTCATATTTCACAGTGGCCACACACACACACTTCCATTACTGGGGAAATAAATGAAAAACCAGCCCAGTTAAATTTTACAAGAAATTTACCTTGGAGGTGTATCTCCTTCAACGGAAACGACCAAACCAGGGTCATCATCTGGAACGAACATAGGGCACAAGGGGAGCAACCATGATGGACATTTTCCTGATGACAATATTTTTGGTCTCGGGAATCTGAAGGAATTAGTGATGATAAAGATGTTGAGATGGATATTAGAGGCTTCAGTAAACTATTGGCCAAAATTGAAGGCGTTGATAGGAGCAATTATAAAAAAGGTACGAATTCCAGAATTGAAGAGAAGTTTCAGGGATAGGTTGATAATGTGGAAAGAGAGCACCCGTATAGTGGAGAGCAAGTGAGGAGAATTCAAGAAAATAATAAGAATGGAGGAAGAAACATTTATACCGAAACAGAAAATAAAAACACACATGCTATAATATGGAAAGAAAAGAACATAACAGAGTTAAGAGACGGCAAGGCAGTAGAGAACACTTTAACAACTAAAGAAGACATTAACAGCAGCGAAAAGCGAAGCTAAAGGTGGTTTCATGAAGAATACTATGGGTACAGGTGGATCATTGAATGATGCATCTGGAAATTTATATGGCAATGTTAGTAATCTGATGGGAATGGAAAACAATCAGACAATTGTGGATACGAATGGGGAAGAAGTTAACAAAGATACAAAAGTGGCAGAGAAATTAAGTAACTGGATTAATGGAAAATTAGGAAATATCAGGAATAAAAGGGGCTGGTGCGAGTAATAATATTTCAGATCTATTACAGGCAGGGGGATGCGTCACTATATTTATATTATATATACAGTATATATTATTATGGAGAGTTGTGGCTTAGCAGAGGAATGGAAAAGAACAATAGCAGTACTGGCGCACAAAGGAGGCGAGACAAATAGCATTGAAAATTACAGGCCGATCAGTTTCATCTCAATGGTAGGTTCGTTGATGGACAGTTTGATATGCAATCATACCAGAAATGTTTGTGAGGAATGCATGGATTTAGCGAAGTATACTCTTGTGAATCTCTGTTAATGAGCTAGGTGCAAGATGTTTCGGATGAAATGGAGGTTAAACTGATAGCGTAGCATTCATGGAGGAAGGAATATATGGAGACGACGCAAGGGACCTTCGCCACATACTGGAGTGAAACCGGGTGGAGACAAATGGGTAGGTGAGGCCGCCATATTGCTTGACCAGAGAAACACGGAAATATGCACAAAAACCTCAACTGAATCATAAGACAACCGTGGCACCGCAATTTGATGATGGATTATTATGTAACTCGACGAGACACATCAAAAATGAAGAATAAATTTTTTTGATATCGTGCTTAGTTCTCGAGATATACTGTCTCAAAAGAGTGCAGTTTCTGGTTGAAATTCAGAAGAAACGTGTCCCCAAAGTCAAATTTGGTGATAGATTCTTATGTAACACGACGATACAAATCGAAAATATAGAATAAAATTTTTCGATATCTCGCTTAGTTCGCGAGATATTCTGTCTCAAAAGTGAGGTTGTTAGGTTATGAGGGGATTCAACGATAACCGTGGCGCCGCAATTTGATGACGAATTCTTGTGTAACTCGATGAGGGAAACTGAAAGTAAAAAATAATTTTTTTTGATATCTCGCTTAGTTCTCGAGATATTGTACCTTAAAATTGACGTGGTTAGGTTGAAATGCGGCCTGGACCAGAAAAAAACTATCGCCATATCTATATTTGATGATGAATTCGGACGTAACTTAATGAGCAGGTAATTCTTTTTAACTTGAATAACAAACTGTTTATTTCTACAGTCCTTAAATTTTAGTTGATGTTCAAATAGGTTATATTTTCACATTCTATTTCAGTAATTGACAAGGAAGATTTCAAAATCTAGAAATGTACTTGTAGACATATTTAAAAACAGAAACAAGTCATATCTGAAATTAAAAAAAAAGCATAAGTCAATGTTTAGAGCTTTAAAAAAAATTAATACTTCATAAAACCTCATAGTTTCTGAGCTTACTTAGAAGATATTGTACTGGTAGTGGCCTATATAATTTTGGTAGAAAAATCAGTACATTCAAAAATCAGAAGCTAACAGCTAATAATAAATAAATTGTTTGTTCTCTTCTGGTATACACCGCATTTCAACCTGCCAACATTTTCATTAATATTGACGCTACAAAACCAAACTATGTAGATACATCTAAACACAAGAAATGCATCGCGAACTACATTTCCGTCAACAAAGTTAATTTCATCACGTTTAGTAGTTCGCATAGCACAAATTATCACGATTAATTTCATCGTGCAATTTCAGTGTAAACTTAAACGTGAGTAATGCATGCTGAATACCATATTCACTGTGTCCCGATATAAACATGACTCGTTTAAATTAAATTTCCAACATTTGTCTACAATAAGGCTAGCTTTTCAGGTGCAAAATAGTAACATATGCTAATTGTCTACACTACACCAACAAAAATTTGAGAATAATATGATCATATTGAGAGCAATGAATAAATTTATAGCGAATGGCACTAATGTTGCGGTTGCATGTCAGATACTTCAAGAACGATAGTTACAATGTGACTTACTTATGAATCGCTATTCCAGGTTTTTTCCTATCTCGTCTGTTTGTGCAACCATATGCATCACAACTTGGCGTTATAGAAAACTTTAGAATATTAGAAAATGAAATATTCTCAGCAGCTGACACAGTGCAAACAGCCCAATGTTTTTGTACTCCTACGATGTCCGCCGCGCAGGCACAGTTTTTTCACGATGTTTCACGGATTTCGCGTTATCTCGTCTCCATATATTCCTTCCTCCATGGTAGCATTGGACATCTTCGTTTGATAAAGTAAACCATGAAATGGTGGAAAAACACTTGGTATAACTCGAAAAGCGACTTGTTTTGTAGAGGAATTCTTAAAACGTAGAAAACAATGAGTTGGCGTAGTAAAATCTGTATGTCCGTTGATGCCATAATATAACATAATAAGATTAAAACTGGAGGGGACTGTGGACAGATACAGAGTGATCTGGACAGGATATCTAGCTGGTTATGCTAACAAGCATAGTAGGTAACTAAATTGGAGATACTAATGGTGCGATGTATCAGGGAAGTAAGGGAACCACGTCATTTTTTTTTTTTGTCAGACCATTGCTTGAATATGCAAATATTGGAGTTGGAAGGAGTACAAAGGAGGGATTTAGATTTGTTTGTTGAAATTGAAGCAGGATAAGTGATATGATAAAGAAGTATGGGTTGGGAATCACTGGTAGACAGGAAGCGAGTGAAGAGTTATCTGGTAGCATATAAGATGCTACAAGGCTTGTATGGATATTGGTAAAAGAATTAAGTGTAGCACATCGAAAGGAAAAAATAACCATGACCACAGGCTGGCATAAGGGTGTGAATTTTTTTTTTTTTTTTGGTAAGGTAGTCAGAGGAATAAATTACCAAGGGAAACCCTAAACAATTTTTTAAAAAATAATTAAAATTAGGTAATATTAGGAGGGTTTCAATATTGTACTCAAAGAATCTAAAGTAGAAAAAAAAAATCGTGAAATGCGAAAGTGGGTGTCTAGAGAAATTGCCACCGGAGCATGTATCCCATTGAAATTAAATTTGTTATATTTTACAATTTTTCAACAAGACTCTATATTAAGACCTGGTTGGAGACCATTCGAGGTTACTATGCTGGAAGTACATAAGAAAATGTCGCATTACCTGTCGATGATCCGTCATTTCTTTCGTGATAGGAATGTTTATATGGGATGATAGCAGTTACCCCGGAGGAAGTTGAGATCGCCGACACTGCCGGGTTGAAGGCCCAGTGCAGTCGTCGACCTGATAGGCTTGCTGCGTGACGGAAGGTTCTGTGCACTGGGCCATAACCGTCTCGGAATGAACGAGAAAGTAACTGGCTCAAGAGAACACTCTTCCACGCGGATTAACCAGGGTGAGATTTGCGGGTATTCCACACTTAATGTATGCGTATAGGCCATCTTAGTTATACGACATTAAGCGGCTTTCCGGAATCATACAGTACTAGCTGTTACCCACGACTTCGTACGCGTGGACTTGGTATTTTATTGCCAGAACTGGATATAGAAAGATGTAACTTACGTAAAAGATCTCCCACTAACTGAAGCCTGAGCGACCGATGTAGCATTACAGATACTTACATACGCTATCCGTCTGTCTGTTTTCAAACATTTCATGACAAAATATGTTATTTATCCCAAAAATGCATCCTATGCCCTTTCTAATGATACATTGTATTTCCTTGCCATTATGTCGTGAAACGTAACAAACACACAGAGTTACTATCGCATTTATAATATCAGTGTAGATATGCACACGTTCCCATTTCTGTCTCAAAGATGTACGCTTCACAATCAGAATAACAAATGAAGCATTTACACGTAACGAGATTATTGTTAAAAGAAATGGGAAAATACAATTCATCCATTAAAGAATTGGCTTTTAGTGATCATATCAGACAAGATATAAAAAGTTCTAAAAGGGTTTGATTGTTTTGTTAATATTTTTTCCCCCACTCAAAATTCACAAAGATTATTATGCTTATCCGTCTTACACACTCTGTACATTTGTCTCTGTGAAAAATGATTATCAGGAGAATAAGTTTTACCATCTTGAATGAATCCCCCTGCTATTTTTTTTTTTTTTTTATTAAGGAAAGGCACTCGTCTTATAGCCAGTTAGTTAGCTATGGCTTCTTGTTGTTTGTCTTACCTGTCTATTAATTTCTTTTGTGGTCATTGAACACAGATGTAGAGGCAACACAACACGGACACAACATAGGATGCCTACAATGCTTAATTAAAACTACCTATGCCATTGGCCGGGATCGAACCGGGGACCTCTGAACCGGAAAGTTAAATCGCTAACGGCGCACTATGGGCGCCTCCTCTAAGTACTACCTTCTTATTTTAAGTTATGGTATCTTTGGCATCACTACGAGCTGGCACTGTTTGTGTTAATCTAAAGCAGCAATGAGGCACTCCAAATCTTTCCTCCTCTATGTTTAGACAGCACATCATCACCGTAGATACATACAAAGTTGTGTAAAAAATGGACAAGACATATTGATTGTACTAACTGTTCGAGAACTTATTCGAAAATCCTTAGGTTCTGACTGCGAACCACTTGTTCCTTTGCTGTTAGTAATCATTGAAGTAGATTCCGTGTCGTCAACTGTTTCCTAGATTGTTTTTCCTACAGTCGTAGAAACGCAAATAGCATAATAGTTCATTATTCTGCTAACAAAATTCTCTAAACAAATTAAACATATCATTTATCGACAACTCCAATGTAAACGTCATTTATCGAAAAACGATAAACTGCTTATAATTTCACATTCTTACTGATGATATGCCTCCCTCTCCCTTTTGGTTCAGGTGGTTGCGGAACCATGATGGTGTCCGGCGCCTTACTCGGGTAAGCTGGTTCGAATACTTGTGATGTAAGAAATTTTCATCAGGTCTTGTCTGGCAGGGTAGGAGAGGTGGTGGTGGTACACAGTTCCTGATCACCAGGTTACACTCCATAGTCCTGGGTTCGAGCCCAAATTTCTCAACAGTACGTACGGAGTGAGGGCATAAGCCACTGTCGATTATGATTCTTCCGTCGGACGGGGAAGTTAAGCTTGGCGGCCACCCTGGTGTCTTTAGAAAGAGAAGGCCTGTACGGACAAGCACTTCGTTTCACCCTCTCCCTTCCTTCACCATTCATAATTCACAAATTAAAAAACACAATACCACAGTCATCCGTACAAAACAGTAACTTCCATCACTGTGGAAGGCAATGCTCAGGAATACTGGCATGCAGGAGTAACTCCTCCCAGAGCAAGGTAATGAGGACAATCTTCACTGATAATATGATTACTGAGTTTTGCATTTATCGTCATTCTTTATCTCACAACCCGTTCCTATCCCGTATTTGGCTGCCTCTTTCCTTGGGGTTGATGTCAGGAATTTTGGCGTTGTTGGATGCCCTTAAAAGATTTCTCCAGGTTCTCAGTGAAATTCTACGATCTCTTAGAGTTTACAGCCTTCATCACCTCACTTGTTCAAATGAGTAGCTAAGATTGCTAACTTGAATTTAATTTTTTTCTCTATTACTGAATAAAAGTATTAGTAACCAGAAATCGAGTTCGCTAACCCCATTACTGAGAGATAGTGTGTCTTGTGGAGACATCAAAACCTATTAATAGCGCAATAATTATTAAGTTAAATATTTCTACAGTTTTGATGAGTAGAGTCTTTTAACTACAACCTTTTCTCTTGTTGAACGCATAGTTGGCCTACTGATTCTCATTAATGCTTGCAATATTACTTAGACGTTGGAGTCACACGTTAGTTTACAAATCGTATCTGTGAAGAAACAAATCAGTATTCATGATTGTTGCTTGATTGCCAAATTTTTAGTGTTGATGATCTACTCATTTAGTATCCATCAAGTTAAACCGAAATATTCGCAGAAATACACTGCCAGTATAAGTAACACAGTATTTACACGCAGTACTTTTTACCTGAATCCAGGTCTTGAGCCCCCATAAGAGTCATGTAGAGTTACTGAAAAAGATGGAACTACCAATTCCTTCTCTTCCAAGTTCAAGAGTTATTGCTCTAAAGAATGTATGCGAAATGGATATATTGTTCGTGTTAGGTATGAACATAAAAGACGGGCGTGGATGAAACTTTGTGCCGGAACTTTAGGACTGCTCTAGTGAAAGACGCCAAACAGATAGCCATACTTTAAATTCGCATCAGATGAACAACATACCATCAACCGTGTCTCATAAGAAATTGTTAAGTATTTATCATTAGTAAACAACCTACTGATTAATAATGGTCTTTATTGTTTAAAGCGCTCCTGGAAGTTCTAGAGTAATATTCTTGAAGCAGACTACAGTACTTCCAATGGCGACTGTAGTTATGAATTCTTCCTTTGAAGACAGTAATTAGCTTGAAGTTGTTTCATTTTTATAGCATCTGAGAATACAGTGGAAAGAAAAGACAAAATTTTAAACTTTGCACAGCACCGGCACATCTAAACAGACAATTGGCTGTATTTATGACTGTAATTAGCATAACATTCACTCCCTGCGGCGCCATTAGTTTGCGTGAGTCGAGCTGGTATAGTTCCAATACGAATTTTCAGTTCATACAAAATAGAACTTGGAGGAAGAATTGCTGGTTGAAGGAATAAAATGTTAATATATTGACATATCACTTAATAACGCACTCAAGTGTGCGGGGTACAATACATAAATAGTACGGATAGGTTCTGTAGTTCTGCATTTACTGGTACATGTAATAATAGTATTTACTAGAGAAGTGAGGAAATTCGGTTGCTAAACTTCGGTCAAACCGTTGGCTGAATATAGTGGGGTAGAGTGGGACCCGTATCATGGCTATCAAACACTGGAGTTGAAGGGTGTGCTAAGGATTTTTTCCTGGAAGTTTTGACAGATTACAGCCAATAACTAAATTGATCTAGGAGCTGGATTGGGAGTCATTAGAATACAGGATGCAGTTTAAGACTGTTCTGGGAAAGCTTAAGGCATATATTGATCTTAATTCCAGGATAGGTAGCGGTAAAGGGATTAAGAGTATTACGTGGTAAAAAAAAGATGACCATGATCATAAACTGTATATTGATTTCACACACATGGGAAGGAAAAATTTTCTTTTCATAGTAAGGGAGTCAGGGACTGGAATAAATTAGCGTAGAATATGGTAAACAATTCACTTCAAACACTGAAAAGTTTTAATTAGAAATTCGTGAAATGCGAAAGTAGGAAATTTCGTTGGAGCGAGTATTCCATCTCAAATAATCAAATTATCTATGAATTGTCTGCGTGATATTACGGTATTCCCGAGGCCAGTAAGATCCCCAGATCTGTCTCCGATAGAACATGTGTGGGACCAACGCTGACTTCAACTCCATCCCAGTGCCAGTATCCAGGATATCAAGGACCAGTTACAACAGTTGTGTGCCAGCTTGTCTCAGGAAAGCATACAACGGCTTTATGATACATTTCCCAACTGAAACAGAATATGGATCCAGGCCAGAGGGGGTGCAAAGTCATACATATAAATAGGCTCAAACTGCCAATTTCTTCGTGAATTTTTACTCGATTTTATAATCACTGTAATAACATCACATACACTCACTCCCAACCCTTGAAATTTTATTTCGTTTTCTAATTCCATTCTGGTTGATTCACATTTTTGTCACAGTCGAAGACATAAATATGTTGCCAGAGCCAATCGAAATCGTGCATCTGCCATTAGTTATATCAAGAGAAAAGATCGCATTAGGGACAACTGATGCAGCAGCGTCAACAGCTGTAAGATTGCCTTATCGTCGGTGCCTTGGGAAATGAGACCAATCTAGAGAGTGTGAGACATTTTTCATCCATAAGCTCGCACAAAAATGGTTCGTATGATTTAATTTTTACTTCGGAAGGATGTGTGCAACCGTACATGAACTAGCAGTATGCGGGAGATGACAAAACACCATTAAAGAGCAGTTGTGTATTCCACACCACCAATAATAATTCAAAACTTTGTAGCATACGAAATCATAAATAACTGTTGTAGGTACAGAAATGGTTATTGAGAGTGTTAATGGCGTCATTAGTGATGAATGGCAAAAAAAATATAAATAATAATAATAATAAATTGTCTGAATATGTAGGGACGTATTTAAAAACAGCTGATAGCTTCTTATTGTGATTTCTTTGGTCACACCCAATACTGAAAAGCATTTTCCTGAATCCTATAAAATATCCTCATTTATCTTCTGTCCTCTTTCTTTATTTGATTCTAATTTGTGTGGTTTTCCACAGTATAACAAGCTGGCTTCTTGTTTCGATGTGTATATGCCACACGGCTTGCTTTTGTTTTAATGAGCTCTCGTCATCCAACCAGAAACCCTATTATTCCTACGACTGTACTTCACAAATCCACATATAAAACAAGACTATCCATTTCCAACAAATATGTAAACTCTTTTTCCCTGATCTCTCTACCCAAGTCCACCATGTAATGTTTCAGATAGTTGTGTTTCATCCGGATTTAACTTCTGGATCATGTAAAATGTTAAAAGGCACCTAAGAACCATAGTTCTGTTACCGACTCTGTTTTGTCCAAACAATGTCTCCCATAGTTCATAGCAGTGATCCTGAAATTATTAAATTATATAAAACAGAAAGTAGATTGCGTAAATTCTAAATTATATTAAATGATTGTCACTGGATGATATAATGGACTAAGCTACTTACCAATCACCAACGGATTTTAGGTGGCGTCCCATGATCACCTTGCGAAATGAAATGATGGTCCCCATTCTCCAGCTAAAAAGCCACAGGTTACATAAGGAAAATAACACAAATTATATTTGTCCATAGCTTACTAGAGTGACTAACTTCCCAACGCTTAGATCGCTTTTTTTTTTAAAAAAAAAAAACAGTTTAACGTCCCTTTTTAACAACGTGGTCTTTAGAGACGGGAAAGGATGGGGGCAAGGAATAGGAAGGAATTCGGCCATGGCCTTTTGAAGGAAGCATCCCGGCATTCACCTGGAGTGATTTGGGGAAACCATGGAAAACCCAAATCTGGATGCCCGGACGGGGATTCGAACCGCCGTCCTCCCGAATGCGAGGCCAGAACGCTATCCGTTACACCACCACGCTCGGTGCTTAGATCGCCATTATAACTCCGTCGACGACATTAAATAAAAACCAAGAATTATCAACAAAATTTTAATATCTGATACTCCTCTACGAGTTACTTAATTTGTAAACGGTGTAAATAAATGTTCCTAATGGTTCTTTCTATCACTAAAATAAAACTATACGACTTGAAAAGCCACCTCCCCGTTAGTTGAAGTGGAATCGATGGTGGTGTCTGGGTTGACTTGTTCGATCCCCAGTGGAGGGAGGGTAGGAGTATAAATAATTAGTTATGGGGACAGTTAGAGTCTCCAAATCAGTTAAAAAAGGTTTCATTAACTTCCATACACACCGCACTGAATCTGAATTGAATGCATTTTTTAAAAAAAACATCCACCTATAAACTTTTATTTTGTCGAAGAATAAAGCGAATTCTGTCTCTTAGTGCAAAATGATCTTGGGATAAAAATTTCAGATAAAAACTTTGATCATCAAGGACGAAGTGAACTTCCTTTGTTGCCTGTGAAGCACCGTGAAATTAGATGCAGTCACACGTTTCTTACAAGAATGTAATTTAATAGTATATAACACAGTGACGGGGCAAATTAATCTCTGTGCGATGTAAAACATTGATATTTTCCTCTCATAGTTGCCCAAGACTTTTTGCGTTCCGCATCACAAGGATGGGAATATTTCCGGAAGTGCTGATAAATGACTTTTCTAATTATTGCCACTTGCCGGTCGCTGGGATAAAAGCTTCTTTGAAAAGACGAGTCTCATTGGTCGAGTGAAGCTTATGTTTTTTGACTACCAACACCGAGAGAAACGTTGTCATGGAATGCTTATTATCTACAGACTACAACTTTTATTAAGTATTTCAATAAACTTGCAGTGTTTGTTACATAGTATGCACCACATAAGTTACCTTTTCAGTCTGGTGATACCAAGCATCATTGTTAGTGCAACTACTTTCGTTCTACTGAAGAGGTATAATCAACACTAGTTCAAACACTACACCGAGACACAGGTTTTTAATAGTTATTATTTTCCCAACCGTCCACTTGAATTGTAGGATACTTTACTATATCTGTCTCAGTAATACCTTTCTCATACATCTAAAATAAGTGAAATTAAAAGTATATGGCGAAAGGATATAACAAAATGAAGGTCATAAATTGGGAGAAAAAATGATATCCATATTGTTTATCCAAATTTTTTTTCTTTTTTCTTTGTTAATGATGTTCACTATCCTTTTGATGTATGTCTGATTACTGAATGATATAACTCTGGATGCTAAGCGCATGTTTGACTTGAAGGAGGATGATTCAACACGTTTCGATATAATATGCTGTTTAACGTCTTGTGAAAAACAATGGTATAAGCTACTTTAAATTTGCCTGACACAAGTCACCATATAAAATTTCAGTGTTTTTCTTAATTGGTGGATTGATAATTACTTATTTGCTCAATTTGACTGGTTATTCAACTTAATATTTGCCTTATCGTGGATGATCTGAACATTAAGTTGATTGATTATTCTGCAGTTGGTACTACACCATTAAGCATTTTTTTAATTAGTGAAAAGATATATCATAAATAAGGAACGAAATTTCGCTTTGATTCACTTAAATACTTCTTAGAGTCCTTGAAGTCGCTGGATATATACTAGTAAATTAAATTCAGAGACTGAAAATTCGAGTTAGAGCACTGTGTAGCGTTCAGTGTCATAAACTATGTTCGAACAGCCTGTCACCTTTACTGAACCATCATCAAAGTTGACCGAAACTCGAAGTCTGTGGAGCAACGCCCAAACAAAAGCAACTCGCCTTTAGAAGAACTGGCCAATCACGTAACTGCTACTATCGAATCTTCCGGATAATTGTGGCGTCCCTACAACATTCCAATTATACTCTCCCGACACTGTCTCATTACTGAGTAGCATATTAATAATGAAACAATTATTATGGCTCATTATTAAATTAAAGAGAAAGTATTTGCATAAAAAAAAATATTAAATCTAAGAGAAGTTAAATGATTTGCAACCGTTCACAATGATACTGACCTTTCATTATTATTAATATTTGTCAGCCATTTTATATCATGAACTGATGAGACCTCTCAAGAGTCATAAACGCTGGTCACAATGAATCTCTAAGGATGTGAAGCGTAGCCATCACAGCTACTTCAGTGGTGGTGGATCGGTGACCCTCCCGATTGTCAGAATGTACCTATTCTACCGGAGATAGCTAACGTGTACCCATCTCTCTGCGATTCGATTAACTGATGATTTCTATAATAGGTGTATTTTTGTTTGTGAAATGTGTTTATGAGGCGTAAATTTGCGACCAACGAACAACCGTCCATAAATCGCAATCAAAACGGCCGTTACGGGGGATCGGCACTCGAACCTCGTCCCGTGAGCGGGCTTCAACAAGTTTTATGGGTGCCCACGTGGAGCAACGCGAACTAGGGCGAAAACGATTCAAAACACGAACCATTGTACCTCCCCAGTCCGGTGTGTTGGTGTCTTAACGCGCGCAGCCACATTGTTGCCTCACCTCTCCTTACTAGAATTAAATTACCAGGAACAAAAACTTCAACCGGGAAACTGGACTGTTATATTGCACATTTATACTGGAAAACTTTTGCTTCAGTCTTGTATAAGGAGAAGCTGCTTTCACGTGGTGGCTAACTCGCTCCAATCTCCACTCTTGAGCAATTTAATCAGCGGTATTTAGAAAATGCAGTAGCGGAAAAAGTTCTTGAAAATCGAGAATAATGGCCATCGGAAAAGCAATGGATATCTAGTTCGGCTTGTCCTCAGGCTATGAGATCAACAGCACGGCAAATTGATTCTAGCGTTGTGTACAAAGCAGCTTGTTTATATATTTTATTCCAGGTCTCAAACTTTTTAAATAAAATTCTCATTTTAGGCAGTGTCTGATACTGCCCCAGTGTGGAACGCCTATCGTGCATGGTAAATTGAAATTAGAAGTAGGTACTATGGATCTTGGTCAGCCTCCGTTGCAATCTACAACTCATCATCAACAAAATCCAGATCCATACACGATCCTGGCTCGTTAGATGACACCTGTGTTGCCTACATTCGGGGCAGTATTGCCCGTCGCTCACAAGGATCCGTGCTGTATAATTTGTTCTCCGCCGATGTGCCGAAGACGGAACAAGTAGAAACAGCTCTCTACGCGGACGAAAAGGCTTTACCGTAGCATCGGGGCGACCCACGTTAGAACAAAACTGCAAAAAGCCTGCAACAACGTCGAAAGCTGAGTAAACGGTGGTGCCTAGCTCTCAACGCTGCTAAAAACCAGGCTATAATTATAGCCAGAGGAATCGTGCCACAACTTCAAGCATACAATGGACTCTGACAGCAGTGTACCTTGGTGTAACGCTGGACTAAAGACTGACGTGGAAGAACCACCTAAGCAACGTGAGAGCAAAAGCCGAAGGAAGGATTCGGACACCCGAGGTCTACACTACAACCTAACCATGCCATTAGGCTGTTCACGTCACTGGAATAGGCTGCTGTGGTGTGGGGAATTGCTGCCACCATACACATCAAAAAACTACAGACGGTTCAAAATCGGGCCATCCGACTTGCGTACAAACTACCAAGAGTTACGCCAACCATTGTACTATACGAAGTCAGCGGAGTACTAACATTGAAGCAGCGGCTTGTAAAATCAACAACCAAATTCTACGACATGTGCCCTCAGTCAGAGAACCAACAGAGAGCGCACCTAGGCTCAAAAATACAGCATAATGCAATCCTCAGGTGGCCAGTACACCTCCTTCAATCAAATAACAACCTGGAACTGACAACTCACAAGATGCAACACCGATAATGAAAACCAATATTAAATCACTGGAATGAGATATGACTAATGGTAAAAACTTTGCCGCGCTCCAGGTATCTTTTTTTTTTCTTTTTTTTTTGCTTATGGCTTTACGTCTCGTCGACGTCAAGGTCATTAGAGGAGAAATGGGACTGGGGACAAGGAACTGGAAGGAATTCGACCATGGCCTTTTGATGGAAGCATCCCGGCATTCACCTGGAGAGATTTGGGCAAACCTTGGAAAACCCAAATCTGGATGCCCGGACAGGGATTCGAACCGGCGTCTTCCTGAATGAGAGGCCGGAGCTCCAGGTATGGTGAAACATGGATGAAGACGTCATGTTTATGATGTTTGCCCATCGATTTTTGGGATAGGCCCTACGTTTTCGATGTCATTCTTTTAAAATTATATTCTCTATTTATCTGTATCAGATTTTTGTAATTTTAGGTGTAATTTGCCCTCATATATCGCAACATTTTAAGAACTTTTAGACATACACATCATCGTTTCATTTTGATTTTTTTGAAATTCAGACTTGGATTGAGGCATGAGTTGTAACGCTTCTCTTCAAAACACTTGTTTTGCTCAGATCAGATGATTTGTCTCAGAGATATGATCTCGCTTATGGACACGTGCCGAATCCGGAACGTCGAAAATTGTGTGTTCACTTTGCTTATGCATTTCGTGATGTCCAATGCCACGAATGCCATACTGATAAAAACATTCACCGTTACACTTTAAACCAAAATTGATGCGCTTATGTTTATTTTTAGTCGAGTTATTGAAGTATGAAATGACTTCGACAGAAACTGTCGCCCATTTGGACGCGATTGCTTCTTCATACCCAACATCAATTTTAAAGAGGTTTCCAATTCAAAAATTATTTAACAGCATGACTGCCCTAATCGAACTTTGAGTAGTTCAGGTTAAGTGCAGGCAACCGGGCAATACTGTAACCGCGGACTCTTAGACGAGCAGCCAGCACTTCTGTACTGAGATACGATCCACGTAAACACGTCTTGCATTCACCGTTTCTATAGTAGGAAAACAACCTGTCTGCAAGAAGAACAGCGCGTAAATTTTTTTGAAAGCAGGGAAAGTCTTGAGTTTTATCGAGAGCTATTAACCGTCTTAATAGCAGCAGCGCAAATGTTCTAGGTTACTTGCCCGTGAACTTGGTTTTGCGATTTAGAACAATGATCTAATCCTGAAAAAAGAATAGAAATCCCCTCATTATGTGTATCTTAGTTCATGCAGTGCTGTCTGAAAAATTTCATTGCAACTTGTTTCCTAAAAATTAGCAGGGTTTCCCTGGTTAATTCTTTATTCTGCGACTAGCTGCCACCCACGGCTTTGGCCCGGACTCCCTTCCAGTCACTATGATAAGCAAGGACCCGCCAGTGTGGCTCAGGGAGCCGAGGCGGGGAGGTACAATGGAGCCGGGCACGAGTCCAAGCCCCCGCGTACTGCAGCTTTTAAGTGGTTTAAGGCGAATATACATCTCATAAACTACACATTTAAAATCAAAAATTACATTTATCACACAGAAATAGCTACACATTATGCAGGCATATGGGAACACTTCACTTCCCCCAGTAGTAAGTTGTGTTCGATTTTTTCCTTACTCTCTTACGGCCTTACGTCTCGTCGACGTCGAGGTCATTAGAGGCGGCAAGGAATTGCGGCATGGAACAAGAAGGAATTTGCCTTGACATTTTGAAGAAACCTTCCAGCCACTCTTCTGGAGTGATCTCGGGAAACCATCGAAAACCGAAAACTGCATCACCAGGCTGGGATTCGAACAGAATGCGAAGCCAAAGCGTTCCCGCTCTCCCACCACGCTCAGTTCCGGTTTTCCATTGTTTCCCGAAATCTCTGTATAGTCGAAAGTCCTGATGAATACCTACTTCAGACGACCATGGACGAGTTCCCTCCAGTCGCCATTGACGAGACACAGACCCTTTTAAAAAAATAGAACTTATGTTGTCAAACGGAGCGTAGTGGCTGAGCGGTAACACTCCGGCCTCGCATTCGGGAGCAGGCTTTTAGTTGTGATGACGCATGACTGGATTTGGAGTTGTTTATGGAAGCGAAGAAATGACCATAACTACAAGCTCGCACTTGATTTCAAGCGAAAAGGAGAGAAAATTTTTCTTTTGTAGGTGCGGGAGTCAGGGACTTGAATACATTTACCAATGGAAACGACTAACAGTTGAGCAAGAATACTAAAAAAGTTGGAATTTGTAAAGGGAAAAAGTTGAAGGGTAATGGAAAAGCTTGACATGAGAATGGCAATTGAAATAAAAATAAAATGGAGCTTTAAACTTTTTTTGGCGGATTAATTAATGACGATCTAATCTATTGATGGATATGTTGCCATCTGCAATCAGTATAAGCTTAGTGCAAAGTGTGTTGTGATATTCTGTTAGTGCAACGTGAAGTTTCTGACAAGTAGATTTGGAACCATCACAACTTACACACAGGTAATAACGAAAAACCATCTAAAATTTCAATATGGACAGCCGAAAAGCCTAGACTGATCTTTGAACCTCAGTCTGTTGTGTAACCCCGTGACCTTGTTTTGGTTATGGTTACTGGTTTAGAAAAATTCCCATGCCACGAATTTAGTACAATACTAAGTAGTAATAAATAGAAACAAGGTAACAAAATAACTTTCGTAATTAAAAATTGTTTTATTAGTGAAATAGTAAAATACCGATTGAATAGAAACTAATATAACTAAGATACAAATATCTAACTAATATTATTATTAAATAACTAATACGGTAATAATTAATTTACCTAAAATAGATAGTAATCCATTTCAATAAAATGCGTTGTGCCTAGTGACTGGATTGAACTGAATAGTCCGGCAACATTCGGTGAGTCTCGATAATTCCGAGCTACCACAGCTCTGCTTGGCTAGCCAGGAAATTTCAAATAAATAACCGCATTTGATTATATTTACACTTGAAAGGAAGTGTAACTGCGATATCAGCTAAAAGCCAATTGTCTGTTGAGGAAGTAACTGCTCACAAATACGGTGGGCAGAGATAAAAAATTATAATGGAACCAGAAGTACAGGGCGTTCGCCGGAAAACGCTACCCTCCCAGTCTGTTGCCGTCGGCAACTTGCTCGGTCAGTCGCGCCAGCAGTTTCCGCCACACGGCACCGTGAATCACCGCACTGTTTAACACCTCCGCTGCCCCAACAGTGCAGTGCAGTGACCCTTACATGGTTAAGAACGGTTTCTTTGCATTGTAGATAGTTTGTGACTTCAGTCTCTTATTAATCAGTGTTGTGAATAAACGTTTCTTTGCGGTTTGGCTGGTTTGGGGCTTCATACTCTTATTAATCTGTACCGTGTTTGAGTGTGAGTAAAATTATGGTACGTTACAGTTTGCAACAAAGAATATTTATCTACGATACATATGTGAAGAAGAAGTCGTTTAAAAAGTGTCGCAGTAAATTTCGTCGCGAATTTCCTGGCGCTTTACTGCCAGCGAAATCAACAATTCTGCGTCTGGTTAAAAAAGTAAGAGAAACGGGTTCATTTTTTAACAAAAAGAGACTGTCGGTCAACCGTATTCTCACAGAGGAGAAAATTGACGATATCGCTTTTCGACTAGAACAGTCACCCAAAAAATCATTAAGTCAGTTAGGGCAGCGTGTGTCTCGAAATATGTTCAGAAGATGTGAAATGTGCATTACACAAGAGGGTCAACACTTCCAGCATCTTTTATAAGGTAAGCTAATGAATTACGTCACATCTAAATGCTTAGCACACAAGTTTATGAAGTTTATGAAGCGTAATTATTATGAAATAGTCCGCGGCCGACGGTCGAACAATGCCGGAAACTGACCGCTCGCTCGCCGGGAGCAGTTTCTTCCTTGTAGCGCTAACAGTGGGTTGCGTTTCCCGGCGAACGCCCTGTATATGCCACATTCCTTTAAATTTACATGTCACTATTTGTTTATTTACAAAAGTTAAATAAATAAATTAGTGCAAGGAGAAGAGCATCTGATATTTACGATCTGTTCTGTGTAGCTGTTAACAGAACCAGGCCACAACATAACCTAACAATTTCTTGATAGAGGAAACTGGGAAGTTTATCAAAAACTCAGAGAAATTCTACACCAAACATAAAAAATGAAGAAATATATAAATCAAATAAATAATCATTATTAGTTATTGAAATTATGTTTTCCTTAGAAAATTTTTCAATTACAATAAAAAATTATGTCATTTTTGACGGCCTCTGTGGGAGTAAGTGCATGCGGCACAAAAACAGAGAGCAAAGATAAAAAATATTATAATGCCAGGCAGGGATGCGATGTTCATTTCTCACTGAGTGGCTGCTGTAATCATTGTGTATTCTGTTCACCACCAACTGCCTGTTGTGGAATAAGTAACAGGAAAACGAAGAGCAGAGCAATATTTTACCACGTGGAACGATAAATATTTTTTTCAAATCAGAAAGTGGTTATCGTTATGCACTTTAAAAATTTGTCAGTAGCCACGCATGTTTACCTTAGTAGTTAGTAGATGTTAGAGCTTGGCAGTAGCACCAGAGATGGCGAGGTCATAAGTAGCGATCAAAAAATTTATTTTGAGGGTAACAGGTCATGATCACGTGACCTGATCTGGTGAAATACGAATTTCACGTGTATTTGACCTTAAGGACTTGCTCTACAAAATCTGAAGAATTTTTTTTTCGTCTCAATGGTCTCAAAAGTATTACAGATGGACTGAGACGATCTCACTATGTAGTTGATGGTGCCTTCTTAACAAGCTTGATCAAACTGGTGTGTATTCTCTACCAGAGGAATGCATTACAAAGATCTAATTTAACATCAGATATAGTTCAATGATGTAGCATTGAACGAAATTTTTTTAATTTTTTCTTTTTTGCTTATGGCTTTACGCATCGTCAATGAAGAGGTCATTAGAGGTGGGAGAGGACTGGGGAAAAGGAACGGGGAATTCTCCCAGGGCTTTACGAAGGAAGCATCTTGGCATTCGCCTGGAGTGATTCGGGGAAACCATGGAAAACCCAAATCTGGATGCCCGAACGGAAATTCGAACCCCCGTCCTCCCAAATGCGAGGCCAGAAGGTTAACGGTTCACCCTCCCCGCTCGGGGCAAAATTTTTAATTTTATGAATTCACTAAGAGATACAGAGGTACTAGGAACAGCATTTAGATAATGTTTAAGCAATTCTTCTCCCATTTGTCTCGAAGTCAGATAAGGCAACCAGCACATTAGCTTGAATTATTGGTGGTCTGGAAGAAGTGAGAGTGGATAAGGATCCATAAGATCAGAAAGAAACAAATTTATTACCTAATTTACATATCTCTTTTCCCTTTTCAGGTCCATTAATCTTCTATTTTTATGATCCTAAACGAAGGTCTCTAAGAACGTAAGGAAGATTGTCTTCTGCTCTTCTTATTATCATTTTTACTGTTAATATTGCGTCACTTTTCCCGGAAGTGGCATCTCAAAGGCGACTAAATAACAGCGACACACTTTCTACTGTCGTCTTTGATGACATAACTGTTCCTTGTAGAGCTTCCGTCGCAACGACGAACGCATAATTGGACGCCGGAAGTGATGGGCCTGAAATTTTTATTGCACCTGTACCCTATGTAGTAACCACTTTCATTTGTTCTGCTGTTTACTGTGGATACAGTGTTATTTAATCAAGACAGCAAAGGTGAGTGGAATCATTTAAGTGAAGGTCAGCACATTTCTTTTTTCTTGATTACGACATCATAAGGCAGCACTGGAGCCGGGGCAATTATTTGGAAACCGCACGCAACTGAGTAAAGTGACAACAGACTCTTCACTCAGAAATAAAGTCCACTTTAATGGGAACTTAACACAGTTTAGATATCAGCACTTACCAACTAACCGAACCCAATGGATTGGATTAGATTTCCATTTCGACAATCCCGATTAAAAGAAATTATGTAAAATTGAAATCACTCCAGACTATGGTCGAATTTCTCCCCGTTCCTTACTCCCATTTCTTTTCGGGCTTCAAATACCTTAATGTTGACGAGCAGTAAAGCCCTAAGATAAACTGACACCCCAAACTACATCAAAGAGAAGTATTATGTTGGTCAACAGCTGTTTACCACCTCAACCGGTAGATCGATATCGGAACAATGGACGACTCAAATATCGATTAAAGCGGAGAATTTTCTCTAAGATGAACCTCCGGAAGGAATCCCAGGCTTACTCAGCCTGTTATCAAATAAGTATCTAATTAGTTATTAAATGAGGATTAAAGCGCCACGATACTGGCCACACATTCTCCATTCTAGTTTCGGTGACATGAAAGAAAAAATGGAGCTATACCTTCACTATACCCTGTTCACCCCGAAATATCGGTACAAGGTAAAGTTCCCCTCTGTAGGTCTCATCACCCTCTCCCGATGCCTGCCCCTCCAAACAGACCATTCTATCCATGTAGGTGAATGATAAAGTTGTCAATGGGCTCTTTTTCCCATTTGCATGTAGGGGTGAGGGTAGCGGAGTGGGGAGAGAGCAGAGTGACCTTGAGCCGCCTCTGTGAACTTGAAGGACTGTAGTTACACTGCTATAGTCCCGCACAGCATTGACAAGAACGAACTTCCGCGTATCTGAATATCTGTTTTTATTTATATTATACGGGCTTAATCGCTCGTCGGTAGTGGATCATCAAATTTTTGACAAGGAATCAAATTGGCTATAACCTTGTTGAGAGATAGATTCCGGTCTTCGAATCAAGTGGTTTTGGGAAACATTGGAAAGAAGAAATTTTATGGCTTGAACAGGTATCATCTTCGGGTTACGCAGATTCCAGGAGCGAACGATACCACTTAACCATCAGGGTCGATCCTACGGAATGGTAAACCAATTAAAGATAATCTATTTTCTTCTGGTGTTTACTGCTCGTCGACAATGAAATTAATGGGGACGAGAGAGATTGTGGGCAAGAAAGGGGAAGGGAAGAGTCCATGGCACTTCTATAATCGAATCATCAAACCATTCGCCTCGAGAGAAAACTGGGTGCCTAAACTGGAAATCAAACCCGCATCCTGCCGAAAGCTAGGTGCAAAAATTAGGGTCGGTAGATCTACATTGAAGGTGAAAGTTACTATCATCAACCAGACAGTGGTGTGTTTTCCTTATTTCTTAGAGTTTTACACCTCATCGACACATAAGTTACAGGCAGGAGAGAACTGAGACAAGGAATGGGAAGAAATTATGGCCTTTTGCAGGGATCACGGAATTTGCGTGGAGTGATTTCGGTAAACCATGGAAAACCGAAATCTGGATGACCGAACCCGGGTTTGAACCCGTGTCCTTCCAAATGCTAGACTTGAGCGTTACAGCTCACCCACCGGGCTCGTTACCTATTTTTCTTCTGTTTGTGAAGTTTTTACTTAACTCGTTCACGGCTTGTGTATTACGGTAAATAACTTTGCCCTAACAGTTATGTATACAATTACGTACTTCTTGTACAATTTAACGTCTTTTATCATCTGATGTATCAACATTTTTCATCTAAACAGCAAAATCCTTTCAGATTCGTAATATCTGATTATAACGCTGAAAGCGATATTTCACGCGAGTGACTGAATCTCTAAAAACTATTCAAGTTCTGTTGGGCAGTATCGAGACTCTCAGAAGCTATTATCATGAACATCATAACTGTCATACATTTCAGTCATTTTTGGTTCATTAACACATTTACTGAAAAAAGGTTTTGAAGTAAACAATAAGTTGAAATTTGGTTCTTATGTTTTGTATGTTGTTTACATATTGGTTTTACTAATGACTGCTAGTTTTAAGGGTTCTGTATCCGAAAACAAACTGAGTCCTATTGTTGTCCGTACGTCTGTCATTAGCTGAAAGCGGAATAAGTATCACAATTCAAATTTGCAGGTGTTATGTATTTCGTTTTACCGAAGCCGAATATCCAATTTAAAATTTTGTACAATTAAATTTATCGAGGTGCCATATAGTTATAGAGGGAAACATTTTTTTTTCTACGCAAGCATGTGAGGTTATATTTCCTTAAACCACTCGGAAAATAATGCTTTGAAACTGATTTACGAAGATTTACATGTTTACAAGGTCGTCAGGTGATTTAGACTTGCACCAAAGTATGTAACTGAATTTCTTGAACTTAATGACACGTAGTTTCTCGAATAACGTCATCGATAAACTTTTTACTGTACCTTTATTCCATCGAAACATTCAAAAACATACATGAACAGAACATCAGACTTCTTTCCGAAGATTTAAAGCACATTAATAAAGAAACGACAGAGCTTCTTGCTAGCACTGTTCCGAGCGAAGTTGTCCGCTGACAATAATCGTCGGGTTTCATAGTACAACTTATATAAAATTATTTGGTATCATAAGAACATTTTAAAACAAAAATAGAAAATATTTACAAGCGTTCGAAGATTAAATTGACAAAAATCAACAGTTCTTAACATTCAAGCTCTCATTCAACACAGCTTACACGGTTTTCTTATTTACAGTCTTCTAATTAAAATTTCAGTGAATTTACTGCTTTTAATCAAATTACAGTTCATTTACAACTTTTTAGTCTATCAGAACACTACAAGTTCATAGGAAAAATATGCAAATTTACAATTAATTACTGCATATTTCTCAGTCACAAAAGTAATTAATTTGTAGGACTGAAATTAGTAGAAAACGATCTTAAGGCTGATACAACTTGTTTAAAGTTCGTCAAGATACTTTTTACACTGGAAAATATAGACATTAGTCGCCGTCAGAGTTACTAATTTTAGTCTATTCCAAAGGCGCTATTACTTACAAACATAAAATTTCATTCCCACGATCACCTTCTCCTGTATTTAAACAACAAATCCTGAAAATATTTTAGTCAAATCTATATATCGGGCGTGGTGAGTGAACGTCAATACTCGGGGCCAGCCCTTCGTAAGGTCGCGGGTTCAAATCCCCGTCCGGCCATCCAGATTTTGGTTTCCCATGATTTCCCGAAATCATTCCAGGCGATTAGCAAGATGGTTTCATCAAAAGACCGTGGAAGAATTCTTTCCTGTTCTTTGCCCCCATCACCTACAGCAGTGGTTCCCAATTAGTGGTAAGCGTACCCCCAGGGGTATGTGAGGTTTCTTCAGGGGGTACGCGCGGTAGTCTCTTGGCTAAGGTGATCACTAAAATAATTGAAAAAAATCCACTTTTATCAGCCAAAAAGAAACATTACTATCGCCCATATATAATTTAAGATAAACTGTGTTTGTGTCAATTATATTATTGTAATCCTGTGGTTGTGAGAAGCACTCTACTGGGATGAACGAATTCATTTATTTATCATTTCAGCTATAAGGGGTACGCGCGGTTGAGCTCCTTCTTGCAGTGGTACTCCGGAAAAAATAATTGGGAACCACTGACCTACAGGCTCTAATGACCTGACCTCGATGTTGACGAACCCTAAGACCCACAACAAAAAATGAAATATAATTGTAAGTTGCAAGCAAAATAATGGCAAGTTTTATTCTGCGTTTACTTTGCGATATAGTTTACTGAAAGTGCTGTTAATTCAGAGTGTGCTACACATTAATGAATGGGACATACACTGTAGTGCCAAAAGTCACAGGATACCCCTAGTATCTTGTGGGACCCACTTTGCTGGGCGAAGTGCAGCAGCCCGTCGTGGCATTGAGTCAACAAGTCGTCGGGCGCTCCGGGAAGAAATATTCAGCCATGCTTCCTCTATGGTACAGTCGTCCATGACTGCGAAGGTGAAGCCGGTGCAGGACGTTGTGCACAAACTGACCATGTCCATCATGTCACAGATATGGTCGAATGGATTCATGACAGGCGATCTTCTTCTTTACTACCTCTTCCCAACATTTGGGGGTCGGATGTCTTCGATGAGTTTTGCTCATCGTTGACATGGTAAAATTTAGAACTAGAATTTACGACAGCTTGCCCTTTTTGCATCCACGCATTTTATACGTCCCGCCAGGTAGTACTAATTACTAATGGTGGAACTGAAGTGGTTGTCATCTGTCTGTAAAACGTCTGACTATGTACAGCGTGTCATAATATTTTGTGTTTGTGAAATGTGTAGTTCACGAGGTGGAAATTGGGTACCGTACCGGTATTCGCCTTTACGGCTGCCGAAAATCACCTAAAAACTAATGTCAGGACGTCTGGTGCTGCGGAGACCAGGGCTCGTTCCCAGTTCGTTGTAGCACCCTGATCCAACGTGCGGCGTATCAGCTCTCAGCACTGCGAGCCACATTAGTGGGTGGATTCATGTCTGACGATATATGTGGTCAAATCATTCGCAGTAATGTCCAGAATATTCCTGCGCTCAGCCGTGAACGAATTGGACTCTGTGAAACGGCGCATTGTCGTCCTGGAAAAGTCTATCGCTGTGTGAGAACATGAAGGCCATGAATGGCTGCAAATGTTCTCCAAGTAGTTGAACGTAGCCATTTCCGGTAAAATGTCGGTTCAGTTTGACCTGAGTCCCAGTCCACGACATGCAAACACAGCGCAGATCAGGATACAGTCACCTCCAACTTGCACAGTGCCTTCCGACACACCTTGTTCCATGGCTTCATGGGGTCTGCGCCACACTCGGACACTACCATCAGCTCTGAGTCATCAGACCGCGCAACCTTATTCCGGTCATCTAGGATCCAACCAATATGCTAATGAGGCCACCCAGATTTATGTTCTCCAACATTTCCCGAAATTACGTTTAGTGGATGCCGGGTTAGTTCCTTCAAAAGTGCATAGACGATTTCGTTCCCGTTCCTTACCCCCAGTTCTTTCCCGCCATTAATGACCTCAACGTCTACGAGGCGTAAAGCCATAAGCAAAAGGAAAAAATCAAATAAAAAACCGCTCACCCACCACGCTCGGTTTTGTGATAGAGTTTGTTTTCCTTCGCTTTCAGCCTCTCCTTTAAGGTCGGGCCACACTAGACTGAGCCGACCCCGCACCGCACCGCACCGTCACTTTTCTTATTGTTGTCGCTCACTCGATTGAAGTGAGTTCAAACGACACCGCGTGTCGGCCGACACTTGGCCGAGTGTTGGCCGCGATTAGTTTGGTTTATTTTTTGACGGTGCGCGTCAGCGTCGGGCTGCTGTCGGGCTGGTCGATAAGGGGAAGCGTATAGAAAGACTTCGGAAATTTCCGGTCCTTTACGATTAAATGTTGTTTTAGCGTTACTTATTGCTTTGGAAAAGTGCCCTCTTTTTCAGCTTCACTTTAGGTTCATCAGATGTTGGTAAAATATAGGTAGAGTCCTTGCATGTTCGCATTAACAAATCAAAGCATTGCCAGAAGTGAAAGTCGATTTTAAAGCCTGTAAAAATTGCATCCTAGACCCAGGGACCTCCCATATCCGAATCACACGCCGCAAGCATCTGAATCTAGAAGTACTGAAAAATATGTATTCAATCATATAAAAGTACATTTGTTTTTTGGGATAGCAAAAATAAATTATATATATAAAAGTACGTTGATTTTACTATGTTTGAATATTAATTTTTGATTACATCTAGACTTGGTTCTTGACTCAGATGGTTACACCTTAAATGTGAGTGAGAGACGATTGACATTCATTGTGACTATGTAGAGATACACGAGAATCTTTCAATCCAGTACAGTGTGACGATCATTTGTTAAAACTGCTTTGGAATACTATTTTTGTCCATAAGAGTTCAAACAATTGGGAGATAACAGACAAAAAAGTATTTTAACGTACTTTATTATTGCGTAGATTATAAAGTACAATACTCTATAATAAAGTACGGGTGTTAGCCACAGCTACGATCCCCAAATCACTTTAAGGAAATTTTTTAACATTAATTCCGTGAAACAGCCAAGTGTATACGTTAATGGAGATTGAAGACTGAGTAGGAACCCGACCGTCACATGGCTGTGCTACGGACCAGTGTGGACGTGAGGGGGCGAGCCGAGTGTCGGTGCGGTGACGGCTCGGGCTCGGCTCGGTCTAATGTGGACCGACCTTTACTCAGCACAACCAAGTAATGCCGTCGGGTAAAGTAGAAATACAGCTGTAAGTAGAATCATGTCCGAGGAACTATTCAGAGTTTACTTCATGTACAAAAAGTGATCACTGGAAGATGAGAAACATGAGCTTAAAGTTTCTGAGAATCCTTGCACTGCCAAGATTAGAATTACAGATCTCTAGATTTCCAATAAAATACCTTGAAAAACGCTGACACTAATTTGTTAAAGGCTGTAAATGGTAAGAGGCTAATAATCTTACTAATACGCAAACACTGAAGTAACCATGTTAACGCAATATGACGTTATAGACACTTCATATGGATTGTATTATCATAAGGCTGCATATAAAGTGACATATTACAGTATCTTCATGTTGTAACTAAATCGTGGCTGATGGTATACTGAATGTCTATTATCACATACGAAGATGATGTTAAGTAAAAGCCATTTCAATAAAAATCACAGTTTCTTCTTTTAATTTCACTTTTATTCATCAGTATTCCTTATTTCCTTGATACCACTACCATTTGCCATGGTTCGGTAAAAAATAAAATAAAAAAAATAATAATAATAAAAAAATGAGTGTTGTTTCAAATGAATAACATAAAGAGTTACCTTTTCAGCGGTCGACTATGTTATACCCTAAATTCGTCTGACTTTTGATAAATTATTTGAGTGCATCAGATTATTCCAGCATTTCTCTTCTCTCATAATCTTACTGGTTTTCCACTTTCGCCATTCAGTTAGTAAATTATACTCCCGACTAACTGATCAATACGATGAGCTGGCATAGGGCACACGACTGGCGACAGATGCTAAACGACTCTTGAGAGCTAATAAACTAATTTTGAGACAATGGCGTTTGTCCAGTGAAAGTTCTTCCCAAACGAGTCAGCCAATAACGAAGCTGGAAGGATCGATTCGTTAAGATAACAGAATATCTGTACTACCGACACAGAACAAACAATACCACAACTCCTTTAACTCCAACAGAGATAAATAATACAAACAAATTATGGATATAATTAAAAAAGGTACAAAAAATTTACTGTTACAATACACTGTGTGTGGAGATTATAAACAGATATGATTTAGTCTGTAACATTCCAAGATAAGGTTAAGACTATTCAGTCACATTCATTCTGATGCTAATATTTAAGAGAACTAGCTAGCGTTAATTTTAAATGTAACCATGCCGCTTTAACTTTCCAACTTAAACAAAGTCGCTTCCTACTTTTTCTTATGAGATTAATTATAAAAACACTGCACTCAATGTTGAACAAAACTATGGCTGTATTTTTTCGACATGACCTTTTTCTTTACACTCTGTAAATAGACTACAGGCGAAAGCTGTGTAGTAGATTCACATCCCACTTCATTTGCGGACAGATGAGAGAATGTCGCACTTTATGGGGTGATTTCAAGCAAAGAAAGGCATTAAGTCCCTTATCTACGATCCCTAATCTCCAGATAGCTCTGTCTGACTCCTGATGAAGTTAAAACCCTTCTTATAGTTGTCTTTATCTAGGAAAAGTGTTAATTAACAATAGACTATTAGTGAAAAAGATAAACAGATTGTGCACCAAAGGTCTGGGTGAAATTCCAAACCTCTCTGCCGTTCTTATGAAATAGAGTATACGACACTGTTAATTGCGCGATTCATCTGTTGGATGGGGACGTTAAGCTTGGCGGTCCCATCAGTGTCTCTCGGAAGAGAAGGCCTGATTGGTCCATCACCGCGGATCACCCTCTCCCTTCTTTCATCTCTCATCTACATCACAAACAACTGAACACACGCAACACCACAATCACACACAAGAACACAGTCACATTGGGGAAGGGAAGCCAAGGCAACGGCAAACCAACCCCTCCGCTACAGTGGAGGGTGGACATCCCCCTTGGTGACGGCCTACAGGCAGACACGGGTATGGCACTCATACAAGAAAGGCCTAAGAGACCAGGTTACAAGCAAGAATATTGTTCCAGATTGTTTAGCTAACATTCGGTATGATATATATGAGTGTTATCCGATAATTTCATTACCTGGCCAGGAAAATAAATTGTGCACCGTAGCGCACACTGAATATAATTCATTCGTCCTTTGTAGAATACCGTACAATATTACGACCTCGGAAGAATCTTTGTTATGTTACGGGTGCTGAAAATGCATAAGGTGTAGGTTAAATGAGGTAATAACACGACAACTATTACCGCTTTGAAGCATTTGACAACTGCTACTGAAGAGACGAGAAAAAATATTGGCATGGTTTCTCACTCTCAGATACACGTTCATACCAAAATAAAAAGTTAAGGGTACTCAAATATACTTCTTAGTTACTTTGGTTTTGAGATTTTCATCTCTCCAAATGTCTCAGGCCGTATAAACGCATTTCATGGAAAATAGACTACGTGACATAAACACATAAGTCTCAAATGTGTTTCAGTTGTAGGTGCTTTGGATCTATTCTATGATAAAAAAAGAAATCAAGAAATCTAGATCATATGTCACTATTACGTACAGAACCAAACGATATCCACACTGAAATCTTTAGGTTCCTTAAGTTGAGCTATACGTTTTTCCCCCTTTCCAAATTATCGCGGAGGTTTTGAAAAAAAAAAGTCATCACTGAAAATCCCTTTAAACGTTATTAATGTGAAGTATTATTTTAAAATCTATATGTTTTACACAATACAAGATGCTTGGTAAATAACTGTCTATCTACGAAAGAAAGCAGTCATGATGCGTTTGCGCAGATTATCGCATTTTCAGGTTGCATTCGTTTTAGTTAATTAACAGCTGACGCATTCAAACAATGTAAATATTCAAACAAACACAACGCCTGGCATCTTAAAAGTGGTAATTTTGGAATTGAAAATCATAAATATTGTCAAATAAGTTTTTATTTTAAGATCGTTTATAATAGGAAGCGTGATTGATTTTATGCATCATGTTAATTTTAAGTAGGTGACAATTTTCCTTTATAAGGCATTTTATAATATTTAAAACAACGAAAAAGGTTTGAATGAAGAGATTAGCCTAGCTACAAGTGAGCAACAACTTTGCTACTCAAACAACGATCATCATTTAATCAAATTTAAATTACTTCACCAGATATAATCGAAAATCCTCTTGCAGAAGATAAACTTGATATAGGTGAAAATCTTTTTTCTTAAACAATGATCTAGTATCAATAGAGTATAAAATAAGTCAGCAAGAGGCAACTAAGGTTTTATAAATAAAATGCCATATACAAACAACTGTAGTGATAAATTTTTTTTAACAGATGCGTTTCGCCCGTATGGTGTGGGCATCATCAGTGACTACAGACGTCATTTTATTTATGAAATGTATTGCTAAGCAACTGCGGAAAATGGCCTACAATCAGAATTTTAATGAAGCTAACGATTTAATTGAGGAATTTAGTTTAAAATAGTTTCGAATTATACTTTGCACGGAATGATATTCATTTAATAAATTTGAAAGTGTTTAACCAAGCATTAACAAGAAACTTTAGAGAGGGGAATAGCTTAAAAATAGGAAACAATGATGTTTTCATATAAATAAATTAGTAATGTTTTATCAAACACCAATGAAATACTTCATACAGAAGTTTAGATTAAAATAGGTGACAAATTGATTATTAAACAATCATTTAACTAAATTTAAAACATTGCTTCAACCTAATACTGAAACATTGATGTTCACGATTGGCTTAAAATATGTGTTTCTTGAACAGTAGTTTTGATTCAGTAAAGAATAAAATGTTTCACGAAAACCCAAAGAAAAATTGAATGGGGAAGATTAATAGTTTCTTAAGGAATGGTTTGAAAGAACAGCATACCAGTAGCGTGTTAACGTCCCACGTGAACACCTGTTTGAGAAGCGTGCTTGATTATTAACGCGAAAGGTTGTCGGTCTGCTTTCATTACAGGACACAGCTCTGACCTTGGCGGCATCAAAAGATCTCTCGGCCAGCCCAACATTTACTCAGCTTCCCCAGGAAACACCTCAGATAACCTCGCTAGCATTGTCCGTACCTCATTATCACTGCTACAAACAAAGCAGGGCGTTATCACAAATATTTATCTTTTTTAACACAGCCGCATTAGGCATTACTGAGGAATGTACAAACACATTTCTGTAGGCAGAACACTGATTATTCACAGTGGTACTACCGCAACAACTAATGAGGAATAAAGACCGAAACGTCTCCTACGGTGAAAGCCACATTAAGATGGTTGAAACGTTATGTTTTTAAATAATCGATGCAGTTCTACCTTGATAGAACAATTTTTCTGCTGTAGCCATTGTGTGAAACGGTAGATGAACGCTGTTACTACATTAAGCGCGGAAGCAACATACTATCATAAATGCAAAAGCTGTTAGAACATATCACTGAAATAAATTTTTGCAACCAAATTAAAGACTACACTCCATCATTGTTTTCAATATCGCAATTTGCGTATTGGTGTCAGTCCTGCGGGATCCGTCACAGTTTTTAAAGTGTCATTAAGTTAAATAATAAACATCTATTTATTGAATTAGTAAATCAAATTTAATGTTAAATAATACAAATTAAGAGTTGACAAGATAAGAAAATAACATTAATAAAAAAATTTCTAGCATTCCTTAAGTATGCCTTACGCTATTACACTTCTGTTTAAATCTAATTCTGGTCATTAAGTAAAGTCAAATGTGGTAAGTATTCAGCTTTAGATCACATTACAAGCCTTACAGTAAATCACATCAGTTTGAAAAATAATATGTCTCCCAGTCAAACAATAACTTTATTGGCAAAGAATTACGTTCATAGCCAGCAGCCGAGAATGCCCATCCTGCCTCCTCGCTCGTTGGTTTGATTGTCATTAAAAGATGAAAAATTTTTTTTTTTCAAAAGCTTAACAACTTTCTGCCTTTTTTTAGATCATTATATCCGGAATCACTTCACTATTTGGATGATCCAGTGTTATGCTTTGTGCTTCGATTCTACCGTCCAGGCCTTCTTCGTCTACAATCCGAGTCAGTCAAAGTTTTATCTGTGTGTTCGACTTCTCTTTCAGTAGTACATTTTGTACAAAAAAATAACAACGGTCAATTGCGCGCTGTTTGAAAAGCACAACTGCAGGTACCAAGGCAAAAGTTTACTTTTACCATGGCACTTGTTCAATCAGGTCTTATGCCGATAGCATCAGTTTCTAGATCAACAGCAAAAGACCGAACCTGGTGGGTGAGCTGTTAACACTCTGGCCACGCATTCGGGAGGACACTGGTTCGAATCCCTGGCAAACAGATTTGGGATTTCCATAGTTTCCCCAAATCATTCCAGGTGAATGCCGGGATGCTTCCTTCAAAAGCCCATGGCCGAATTCCTTCCCGTTCCTTGTCCCCAGTGCCATCCCGCCTCTAATGACGTCGATGAAGCATAAAGCCATAAGTAAAAAAAAAAGCTTGCAGTATTTATTTCATCAGAATGATACAATACTCCGCAGTGCAAGAACCGCTTATTCTATGCAATCCAAATTTAAAATGTGCTTCTTTGGGGAGAACATAAACGTCCAAATGTCGCTGATTTTTTGGGATGTCCGCTGATCAATATTCGAAAAAAATCTTTGTAATTGTTTCTTGAGATATTCAAATTGAACAATCATTTCAACTTTCACGATCTTTGAGTAATTTGTGACCGTAGTATTAGCGGAATTAGGAAACTGAAATCCACTTCTTGAAAAAAATCTGATGAACTTCAGAAACAATTTCTCATTCGGGAGGACGCCGGTTCGAATCCCCGTCCGGGCACCAGATTTGGGTTTTTCATGGTTTTCCCAAATCACTCAGGTGAATGCCGGGATGCTTCCTTCAAAAAGGCCATGGCTGAATTCCTTCCTGTTCCTTGTCCCTAGTACCATCCCGCCTCTAATGACCTTAGCCGTCGACAAAGCGTAAAAAAAAGAACAGAAAGAAATCATGATAAAAACATTTTTACAAACCATTGTGGAAAGTATTAACTCCATACATTTTTCCTTTTTGAAATAGCTGTCAATAGTTTTAACCTTCTTTTTGTATTATTACTACTTTCCTCTAGGAATCACTTCCCACTGTATCATTTTTGTGTGTATACGAGCTGGGAGCTAATTTTGCAATAGGACGACGTGACTCAAAATATAGGAATGTACACAACAAAAACAAACGGGATTTCATATAAAAACTTAAAAGTGAATCTATTTACTTACGAATCACGAAGGACGATACCAGTGCTACCAACTCTAAAAAATGTTTTAGGCCAAATCTAATTTTATAAAATGCCAAAAATATGCTAAAGTTTTAGGAAAAAATTCTGAAAAAAAAACACCAACAAAATGGAAGGGCACATTAACATGCCTACCAGAAAAATCTCTACCCAAAATAAATTCTACCATTAACAGGTCTACCGTGAACATCACTACCATTCAACACATCTATCAAAATGAAATCCTACCAAAAACGAATTATGTCAATAAACAATGCTACCAAATGTTATTTCTACCTAATAACGTCTCTACCATTTACGAATCATACTGCACGAAAACTCTACCAGTTGCTAGAAGTTCTGTGTATTGTGTATGGAGCTGTCTTCTTGTTTTGCCAATGGAAATTGCAATATAGTTCTGATACGTTAACTGATAGGTGCCCGAATTTCAGACTCTGTCTTTGACTATGTTTTAAATGGTCTGAGTAATGAATTATCTGTTTTGAGTGCAATGTTGATCTCATTTCAACTTCTACGGTGAAGACGTTCTTGTAAATAAGCAAGGAAGGAATAGTAATTAATGGCATCCGTCCCCGTTGAGTCAATCCGGCGCTGAAACGGGGTTGGTTGGTTTGAGTCTTGGCGGTGAAGGAAATTTTCAACATAAGGACTTGGCCGTTAGGGTGGAAGAGGTTGTGATGCACATTGCTCAGTCACCAGACTAAATCCTAAACATCTACGTAGTGACTATGGAGTGAGGGCATACCGCACTGTTGATGGTGAGTCGTCGATCGGGTAGATATGTTAAGCCTGTGTCCTATGGTGTCTTTCGGAAGAGTAGGCACGAATGAGCAGACACCGGGTCTCATCCTTTCCCTTCTTGGATCTCTCATAAACAAGACAAACCACTCTCTACACTAAACACACACACAATCACAGTCGTACTGGGGAAGGCAACGGCAAACCACCACAATTTTATATTCCCGAGATGTTCTCATGCAGGGGCGAACACCCCTCACCCCACCCCCATGGTAACGGCCTACATCGGGACTCGAAGAAGAAGAAGAAGCACTGTTAGGATAGCCTACAGAAGTCATTGCATATAATGAACAGAATTCAGTTACTCTCTGAAACTTCGGATGACACGTGGGACATAGAGATAAAACATTCGGCAAGAAGTCTTTTTCATGATGAGAAGTTTGTTAACATCAGGTAATTTTTACTTGGAAATAAGATAGAGGTTTCTGAGAAGCTTCGCATGTATTTATATGAAAGCTTTCAAGAAGAATGAGGAGGATGCAATGGACAGAGAGAGTGAAGAATGATGGGGTACCATCAAGAGCAGATGGAAGTAGGACGTTCCTGAAAACTGTCGTCCAAAGGCGAAATGAGATGGCTGAACATTTAATTCTATCACTCAAACTGGTTCACTACACCAGAAGGGTGGCGTAGGATAGAGACACCAAGAGATAAGAAAATAAGGACAAAACCAAAGAAGGGAGAAAGTACAAGCAAGTTCTAATTATAAACAGAAAAAAGTTTCAGTGCCAACATCCTCTGTATTGACAAAAATAAGTTGATCCCTTATTTCTTGAATTTGTTTGTTATCCTTGTTTAAATTTTTGTCTATGTGTATTTTCGCTAGGATGGTATTTTGTGTATTCTCATCTGTTTTTGTTGTATACGTGTTCGTCTCTCCGTCCCTATGCAGGCGGAATGTAATTATGTTATGTGCGTCTCATATCTTTTTCCACGAACTATAAGCTTAAGATTTAGAACAAATATATCGTGATGCTGGTTAATGATGTCCGTATACATACTGACCATGTCGTGGAAAACAATATGAGTATATGGATGAAGTTCGTGATGCCCTCAATTACGACATACTGAGATTGTCGCCGAGTTCCGAAGTTGCCAGTGTGATTGTTAGCCGTATTGTTGAGGGAGAGAGCTGTAGCAGGTGTGGTGGGGGGAGTCGTCCGCTCCTCAGTGAAATCTGTCCGTCGTCGGCCAGTTGTGCTGTGGTCGGCTATGCCACGGCAGTGGTAGCGCAGAGCGGACCAAACCAACAGGTAACGCTGTCTCCTACTTTCTAGCTCAATCATCCTCTGGACGCTGTCACGCATTTGGGGAATTCGAACACCTCTGTAGATCCATTCTCTTAGCTTTACTCGACGATCTTCAATGCTTTCTTCGCTTGACATTTCACTCGTGTTGTTAAAATATTAACAGTCCGATCTTCTGCACTGTGTAAAGAAAACTGGTTAGTTAGATGTAAATTTACTTTGGTTTCTAAAATTTTAACCAGATTTTTCTTTCGTAGAAACATGCCACTAGAAAAATTCTTGCCAAGTATAGGGGAAAAAATGCATTTCCTTAGGCAAAAGTTTCATTGTTTTCAAAAATAGACTTTTGTTGGCTTGTTGAATTAATTCGTAAAAGTGTCGATATGTAAGAATATAGAGGCTACTACGTAAGTGGTAAAATGTGTCAGAAGATTTTTTGTTAGCATGTATACGGAAAAGGTGCATTTCCTTAGGCCAAACTCAGTTTGTTTTTAGACATAGATTTTTTTGTTGGTTTGTTGATTTAATTCGTAAACGTGTCGATATATATGTATACATGTATTCAGAGGCAACATAACTGGTATAAATTGTAAGAAGATTTTTGTTCCATCTGATATATGAACTTTTCATGTTGATAAATGGGCTGTATCTTTATTCCCTGATAATGGAATGTGAAACATGATCTGGATTCACTATGTTCTTCATTTATGTAGACGATAGTCTTCAATTCACGAATTTTACAGCCATCCAGAATATAATTTATCATTGACGCAGCATATGCTAAGCTGCAACGTATTAAAATCGTACAATATTTTTCTGTAGTCTCTTTCTTTAAACACTATGCTCACGCATAATTTGCTGTGAGAGGTAGTTTTAATTTGGAACTAACAACAGTGTTTTTATGAATGTCAGATTAACTACTGCAGCTTTTAAACTTAGATCCAATCACCTTAGATCCTGCACATTGTGATTTAGGAAACAGACCACTATCACTGATAATCATCATTTGATATGTTCTCACAGCATGATTGAAGATTACATAGTTTTATGTTACAGCTTTCTGTGGTACAGTACCAATAAATAAGGGTATTGTCGAAACCTTGACACTTGTTGTGCGGTGGAGACTATACTCGTTACTTTCTCTGATCGCATTAACTTGCTTTCTTGCGTCAAGGAAAACCGGGATCGTCTAGACTGGGGTGGCGCAACAATGGAAACCAGCGGAGGCTACCCAGCACGTACAACATTTCGTATCGCAGCAGAATATCAATTGTCCAAGCGTTCCGCGAACCGTGCTAGCACGAAGTTAACAACAGCTACGGATCTACTACACTACTCTTCTGATACAAGTCCCTTATTTATACATCAAAATAAATTCAAGTTTAGATGAGATTACATTCTGGATATCGGCTGCAACAAAGGACGTGGGTTTGAATCTCTGTTCCGTAATAGCGGCCATTCTGTTTATGGTTTTTAGGCTGTTTTGTATGGACACTTACTTGAATGCTGGCGTGGTTCCTACTATCCGCCTTACATTAACAAAATCACCCAGAAACCTTAGTACAATGCTTATTGCCCTACCTTAAACTAGATCATCCCTAGCGTTCCAAATTTTGAAAGGATTTAAATGCCTCTAAACGGAAATAAAACAAGATGGAGTTGGATGAGAGAAAAAATTTTGCGAGTCGTTAAAATCACAAGGAAGCAGATGTATTTGTAGTTAAATGTTACAAATCGTTGTTTAGTAAATTGTTAGTTTTGTACTCGGTTATTTAGCGCGTGGTAAAAATACTCATCTCTTTATTGTTAGTTACTTATTCGTATATTCAACTAAATGTCTAATTTACAAAGACATACCTTGATGTTTTAATACACACGGTTGACTGTTATGTTGCATTCAGGATTGTCTTTGCATAACCTGTTACATAAATACTGATAAACATTTAAATGTAAACATGCAGTCGCGTATTTGAGCATTACAAGCATGTTACAGAAAGTCAACCATTCCTCTTAGATAAATAATAGACATTTTTTTCGTTGTTAGAGGTTCTTATGTGATGGTATTCACTTCCGGTGTCCGTGGTTGAGGTCTTGGTATTAGCTGAAAGCTTACATGGAGCATTTATGTTAAAAGTCGAAGCTACTAAAAATATCACATAAAACTTATAGTTGTGCCCAGATATTAATAAGAACTGAATAATGACCAGTTTCCCTGTTACTATTCAGGTTGCCACCCATTTTCGGTAAAATTAATTATTTGCTTTGTCACATTGATATTCGAAACAGCACTGGTATGCCCGTCTGGGTGGTATGATGCCAGGAGTTCGGTTCGATCCCCGCTGTGTGTTGAATGCCAAGTAGTCAGTGAACCGAAGAAGGAACCCGTTGCAGTGGATGCACAAATTCTCCTAATGTGATATCATCAAATCTGAATCACAAGGTATCTCCGTTTTTTCAGTATTTATTAATATGTTAATTTAGTTAATTTTCGGTTTGACTTTTCTAAGTTTTTATTTTATTAGATATTATAATTAACTTCGGTGACCATAAAAACTATTACGAATCATTTAATATCCCACGACTGTCCTACCTTCATCTCGGTGACGAGTCCATTACATGTCAAATATAGCTACCTCAAGGGTACATTTGGTTGGTGTTGAAGGCCTTGAAAAATTGTTGATAAATGTGTTTGAAGGAGTTTCTGTTATTAATAAAATAATCGTTCTGTATTTGCAATCATCTCTTTCAGGTATTCATCGTATCGGAAGCAAAACACAGAATTAAAACGATTCATGTCTGGTGCAGGTCAGTTCAGAGATGGAGACAAATCGTGCATTTAGAAAGTGTTGCTCTAATGACTTCAGCGGGTTGTGCAAATCTGGCACCAGAATGCAGCCGTAATGCAGCTCCTTTCGAAATGATCTGTTGTAACTAAACCTTCCAGCGCTTATTGTGAATTTTAAGGTCACTGAAAGAGCTCGTTAATGCTGAAAAATGTAATACAGACATGACTTAATCTGAAAATGTGCGCTTAGCTTCAAACTGAAATTATTAGCAGATTTATAACTACGTTTGTCGAGTATGATAGTCCGGATCTATTATTTAAACTCACAAGAAGGAATATGAGTGATTATAGTGCGTAGATGGTTAAACGATTCTAAATTTCTGTTTTTTGAAAGATGTCTTTAGTAAATATGCTAAAAAACTGACTTGAATCTTCCTTCGAATGTGATTAACTTTACAATATATATCATTTCAAAAGTTCTTCAATCTGTGGCTATCGGAAGTTTTTCTTAATCTATGAAATACTTGTTGAAGATATCAAATAATAAGAATGATTTTAGTACTGCGTGCAAAATACGACAACACAATGTTTTTTGATAATCTCTTCCTACCTTAACGTCATGAGAATTTAACGGAAAGACACATTGTAAAATGCGTTTCTATCAAGAAATGAGATACTGGACGTTATATCATTACTTAATACACAGTATATTGATGATAGTTGCTTGCAACGTCAATGTTCTGGAGTACGTTTCTCAAATTTTCTTAACAAACATGAAGTATAGCTTTTATTTAGCAAGTTGGGACTTGAAATTAGTTTGCTATGAGAGCTTTCAGTTGGTGGTTTAAACACAATAATACTCTTAGTATCTCATCTTTACACATTCTTCTTGTAAACTATTATGTCGTTGCGACTTGCAATTAAGACGCCTCTTTCTTCTTAGGATGAATGATTTGGCATATTTCGAATTTTAATACGCCGGATAACAATCTGCAGCGTAATAAATTTCTCTTGGAATGGCTTACACGGCTTCTCATCTTGAATGTGTGTTATCATCTTCTTCAGCGCTGTAATTATAAAAGCGACAATTAGAAGCTGTAGTGTGACTAGTAGCTTGATTGACACTGGTAGTTATTTGTTCAGTGTCTTTAATGAAATGTCTCAGCAATCACCTCTCAGTAAACATCTGCCCGATACAGAAAAGCGGGGCGGCATATGGAAAGCGAGATGACGACGTGACAGCTACTTTCAGGTGCAAGCGCCATTTAATATAGGACCGTGAGCTGGGAATGAGTGTAGCTCAAACATTGACAAATTTCCTACCACAAAACCGGTGCTCGCGTAATATCAGAAGTATTAAGATTAAATTTCAAGAAGAAACCTGTATCGTGTAATATTTCACACTTTCACTGTGTCAGGGTTTAAGGAAACTTACATATATTTTCTCTGAAAGTACTACAGGGACAGAGAAAATAATTGAGAAATTTCGGCAGCCCTTTACGGTTCTCACTCTGATATCTGTGGTGAGGCAGAGGAGTACTAGCAAAACACTCAATCCAGTATACACAGTACTCCACATAAGTATACCCTTTGATGTCAAAGTTACATATTTTTACCTTTCTAACAATTAACCGTTAAAATCACGTAATTGAGTGACTGTCCGTCAATGTGAATCATGATCTGAGGGTGGTGTGTTGTTTTTTAGCCTAATTTTATAAAATTTACTCGCCATTTCTCTGTAATGTCTGGATTATGTTTCTGGTGAAAAGATACGGTTCATATTCGATCTACCCCTGTGAATAAAAAAGGAAGCGCTTGTGTATCAACAAATGCAATATCTTCAGTTTCGAACTTACAGTTGTTTTATTTACCCTCAGATGTTATACTATCTGCAGGACTTCTTATGACCAATAATTCTATTTTAATCTGGCATTCTTAAATTTGAGACGCATAATAATTATAGTTGTGTCTCTTTTTCAATTTATATACACCTTTCTGTCTGTTATAATGTTTGTGCCTTTTGTTTTTCTTCTAGTAACAAAGGACAAACGTTTGTAATGTAATATCTCTCTAACTTCAACATAACTTAAATTCCGCAATTTCGTCACGCTTACTTGTTAATCTTTGATGCAGTGCATTGAATAACATTTTCCATGTATTCTAACGTAGAATATTTTATAAAACTGAAGAAATATTCAAAGCTACGTAGTCCCAAAGTAATATTAATTAAATCAAAAGTGTGCAGTATTTATGTGTTATCTTTGGTGAGTATCTCGTAAAGAAATGTTCATCTGCGATGCAATGTGATCTGTGGTGCCTATCTGTTCGCAGTATGAACGAATTACCATTTCTTGCTCCGGTCTCCGGTCGCAAGATATACCGCAGATTTTAAGCTAGACCACAACTTTAATATTCTGAACACACTGTCGAAATTGGTAGTGTAGTTTTTGCGTGATATCTGGATTCGTGAACAGCGACTCAAACCTCTTTCTGATTTATAATGGTATAGATATGATTCTACAATCTGTGCTATTGTATTCCACAGTATGGAAAACATATGCCGAACAAAAAACTTAATTTAAACAACCCATGCCCCAGGCTGGGTTCGAACTGGTGAATGCTGCTAAGTGAAGCCTGCGCGCTGGAGACTATGGTGCCAGGAGATTCGGCAGCGCCCTGTGTAGTGTAAACACTGACTAGAATGAATCGTACGTTTAGAAAAATCTCGATATGGATGACTTATATGTAACATAGTATGTGACTCATTCGCGTAGAAGCTGTGGAAAGTCTATTTGTACATCAGGAATTACATTCGCAGTCCTTTAGTTTCTAACTTCTTGAGTCAGTACACAGCAGAATGGTAGAATGTGACTGTTGTTAATGTGATGCTGATAATGGATAATTTTCTTTAGCGTCCCCTGAGAGTAAACGAAGTAGAAATACATGTTTTGTCAACGAACCATAAATTCAGTCAAGCTAGTAGACTTGAGAAACAAGAAACGATAGATTTTGATTGTTTGTGATGTTTGCAGACCAGGCATTCCATTCCGACGTGGCTGCAATTTTTGGCTTATCTGTAACGTCTAAATCTTAATTTTGCAATTCTGTTTAAAGACTGTGTCTGCTGTGACCCAACATACTGGGTGTCTAGAAATGAAAGGATAATCCTGCAACCGCAGATAGGCCACATTATGTCCTATTATTTTAGTAAAAGTCTCACCATTTTCGAGATATTGATTTTTTTCGAAACATGTGACAGTTTATTCCATGCCATTTCTGCAAATTAAGACTTTTTAATCCTGTTTTTTTATTTACTCAATGATGTTTGAGTCAGGTAAAACAATGTTCTTTTTTATCTTAAAATGTTAAACAACCTTTAAAAAATTTATGTAATAAGTGTATACAAATTTATTCATACTGCTGACTTTGACAGCCTGTGGGGTACAAAAATGTACTAAGCGGATCGTGCCAATTACATTAGAAAATTGGTTCCTTGTTGCAAATTTTAAAATGGTATAGTTGTTTTTATGGTGGTTTAAAGCACGAAGGTTGGTAGTTTGTACTTTATTAAAATAAAATTCTATCGAATTGAAGTTACTATGCAAGTATTTTTTCATTATTTGGGACATTTGGACAGTGAATTCGCAGAAATCTATCTTGTTGAAATGGCTAAGAGAAAGAGATAGATAGTACAGATACAATAGTACAATGGTAGGGTTCAAAAAGTCTTAATTTGTAGAAATGGCATGGAATAAACTGAACAAAGTTACATGTTTCGAAAAAATATTTAAAAAAATCAATATTTCGAAAATGGTGAGACTTTACTAAAATAAATTTTTTTCAATATAGTAGGAAATGATCTGACCAATCTGCGGTTGCAGGGTTATCCTTTCATTTCTGGAAGTCCTGTATGTTAAGTCTACTGTAACGTAACAGTAAAAATACTTCACCTGTTCAAGCCACATATTTCTTTGTTACCAATTCTCTGATAATTGTTAAATATTTGCGTAAAGAACTGAGGCAACGTGTTGACGGTAGTAGTCTATCTGCAGCAAAACCTTTAGATGTGTGAAATATTTTATTTTCTTGGTTTTACCCTGCTGATGCTGTTGGCTCCAGCTATACTGACTACTTCAGAAGCTCTTTACAATCCACAGTCTGACAGAATATTCTTGCATACGATTATATTATAAGCTTATGGTTTCTTCTTGGAACACTGACTAAAGTAAACAATGTATTCTGAATAAATCTAGGAAGTACGTCTTGGATGCCTGAATGTAAAACGCTTTCTATGATGTGAACTTATTTACTAGAGTAACAGTGAGTTAAGTGCTACAGGCGTACCATGCAGCACCGTAATAAACTATAAACACATCCGTTTGCAAATTTTGAAGGAAAGCCGATAAATTGTTTCTCACTTGAGTTGTTGGTTTCAACGGGCTAGCTCTCTGTGGAATTTTATCACCGAACTCGATCTAGTTCGAGCCAGTGCTTACCTAACACGTCGAAGAAGACCAACGTAAACAACATTTCCCTCAACGAAAATATCTACTGCAAGCTATTTTATTGGTTGTTCAGCTTCTTCACATGCTGTTCTCGTTTAACACAAAAAAACAGATTATCGCACATATCACTCGAAGTCAATACCATTTTGATCTCACAGATTGCTTTTATTTAACTTAAAGGGTCCAGTTCCATCGATATTTCAAATACGATACGATAATTAGTCTTCTCTTTTATGTTTATACACAAAGCATTTTGTCATTACTATTTTTAATCCCCATAACAATCTCTTCTACATTCATTCCCGAAACTCCCCATAGAAACAAAAACACAGCAATCACTTCTTAAATAATCCATCTGGCTTTCTGCGTTATTGTTCGCCGGCGACTCCTTGGTCCAGAGATATTCCTTGCCATCGATTCCTTGTTCCTTGGATAACTTTCTTGACACGCGTCAAGGGAACAAAAAATTTAGATTGATATGTAGAAAACTTCTGTCATCTCGCACGACTATGTCTGCCATTAGGACAATATTATAATATTTTATCAAAGATTTGTTGTTACTTGTATCAGGAGCTTTCACAAATGGCAACGCTTTCATTCTTTGATTACCGACACGGTTCTCGATTCTAAAGCCAACGAGGGAAAAAGTCTACCACACCGACTACACATTACCTTTACACTTAAAATTCGCGGGATATTAGTTTAAATTTATTTTAGAACAATGGAAATTCGATGGCAATCAGTGTAGGTTAATTAAAGATTAACGAAAGAATAGGCTTTCTTCAAGTGAAGCAATGAGTTGAGGGTTGAACACAGCGATTGAAAATATTGCTGCAATAATTATTAGATTTATATCATATTTTTAACTCTTGCCTCCTGATTTAACATTATCCTATGTCGCCAAATTAGCTGGTCACCTTAAAGTCAGTGTGCGACAATCCTTATTCGTTTCAAGGGTGATATTTCACAGGAAGTATTCACAATATACAACAGTTATGTTATATTTGTATTTGGATAGTACGATGATCACCCAGCACAGAGGGACCAAAGTAGGGAATCATGTTGGTAATGGGTAGACAACCAAGTAGCGTTTGTTCTTATTGATCGAAGGAAACTACGTAAAACTTATCATAAAATTGTTGAACGCTTAGTGTAATGAACTACAAGGCTACTTCGTAGTATGTAGTTATAGCTAATAGTCATACACTGAATTTCTAAAACTTTAAAGATATTTACATGTAATTTGAACTTGGCTCCAGATTAACTAACTAAATGCCAGACTTGGTAGCATTGACTAATGCACGGGAACATGTACTATCCTATTTCAGTAGTTTGTCAACCAGCGTACAGTGGTATATATTTGATAGATTTGGCTGTAGCATGATGGCGTACAATTGTCGAACGATGGACCATTATTAAAGATCTTACAAAAGAATTTATTACACCATCGGAAAGTTGAGAAGATCGAGAAATACAGTTTGGTATGGAAACGTCAAATATAAGAGTATTGAAATGACGGAGATTCTGTCAGAGTGAATCACGTAAAGAAAGTTGTTTTTACCACAATGAATACTATCAGGTTGTTGTTGTTGTTTATTTTGGGGGGGCTTTAGGGCGCGTCGACAGAGTGGTCATTAACGCATTAATATTATCGGGGAAATGGTTACAGTGCAGTATTAATTTTGGGGTTATATTGAAGAAAAAAAAAACACACAATTTATTGACTCTTTTATGTTATATCCTGAACAAATGAAAAATTTATTTTAAGTTTGAACGCCTCTCTGAATAGTAACAGTATTAATGCGGAGGCACATGGAAGTAATTTCGTTCGTTTTACCACAGTACCAACAGTTACTGGCTTCAGTTAGGTTAAGCCAATCATTATCCTGAGTAAAATCTCGACTTTCTCCTGAAGATGCTCGTATATACACATTTTGAAGAAACATTCACTTAGTTTATGCATTAAATACTTCTTGTTATCTTTTATGCCCCGTAAATCCATTAATTTCACTTATTGCCAAAAACAAGGCCAGCGCGAAAAAGCTCAGGATGGAAACCCCCATGTCGTAGATCTTACTCCGAAACTGGGTCTCGCAACCTCATTATCTTTAATGTGAGAAGTATTTCAATGTCAGGAAGCTCATCTTAAAAATTGTTCGTTGTTGTTGCGTGTCATTCTGCCATATTTAACAACGGCAAGTCAGCTAAGATAGGACTCTGTCTGTTCAAGTCTTTATAGAATTCACTTCTCAGTAAGTCAACAAAACGATATCGTCCAGGAAATAAAACAAAAAGTTGAATGTGGTATAAGAGATCAGGGAGAAATAAATAAAAATTCTGTGTGCCAATAAAATCAAGTATGCATATACTAAGACTGATGCTTTCACTTTTTCTGATTATCATGCTGTTACAGTACCGAGCATGGTGGGTGAACGGTAAAGCACTTGCCTTGTGTTCGGGAGGACGTGGGTTTGAATACCCGTCTGACCATTCCGATTTTGGTTCAGAACGGTTTGCCGAAATCACTCCAAGCGTATGCCTGCCGGCAAGATTCCTTCCCAAAAGGCCATTGCCTTGCCCCTAGCTCTTTCCCGCATCTAATGGCCATAAGGGAAAAAAAAGCCATTACAGCAAATATAAATCTCCAAAATAAACGACAATTTGGCTGTGATCAATAGATACTTGTATATGACTATTTTCCATGGTTATAATTTTCACACATTTATAAACCTTTGAAAATATTACATGTAACAAGATCACAAAAATTTTAAAGGTTTTAGGTCTAGCATATTGTGATAGAACAAATATTTATAATCTGTAGAAGAACAAGGAGAGACGAGTAACAGTGACAAGGAGGTGTAGAAAAATTCTGATATTAAATGTTTAGATATCGTCCAGGAAATAAAACAAAAAGTTGAATGTGGTATAAGAGATCAGGGAGAAAAAATAAAAATTCTGTGTTTTGCTGATGACATTGTCTTGTTATAAGACAAAAATGAGAATATCGAGGAAGTGCATGAGAAAAATACCGGAAGGATTATTGGACTTATCAAACGAGAAAAAATGGCGTCGTTATTTTAGAAATGATAACCACAGTGTAAATATAAAAACAGGATCAGATGAAGCAGAGAAAGTTTGAAAATTCTTTTATACAGGTAGCAATATTACAGGTGATTGCCAAAGCAAGAGCCATTTTAACAGCAAAACAAGTGAAAGGATCCTTGACCTAGGATTCAAAAAGAACTTTCTAAAATTTTATGCATGGAGCGAAGCATCTTATGGAAGTGAAGAGTGGACATAACAAGTACTGGAGAATCGGGGGACTGAAACATTTGAAGTGTGGTACTAACGAAGGTTGCTAAAAATTGTGTAGATAAACTACGTTTTTAGTATGTTTTGGAAATGATGGGTGAGGTAAAAATTTTGTGGAAAAGATGAGCCAGGATGGTTGGACATTAGACATGTCTTACGGCATGGGTTGTTAGTGTAGCGAATAGTCAAAAGTAATTACGGCTAAACAAAGATTAAAATATATCATGGAAATAGTTGAGGACGTGACTTGTGACGTCGGAGATACTAGTTCAGGAAATGCAGATTGAATCAATCCAGTCCAAAAACTGATGACGCAAAACAAAACTTTCACAAACTGTTGGTGTTACTAGAGATGTAGCAAGGTTTTCTAAATTTCTTTCGTAGCAGCTGATAAAGTTCGATGGAATGTTTCATAAACCTGAATTCAGAAACAGAGCGGAAGTAAATAACAAGTAAAAAGCTGAGTTGGTAGCACGAAAGACTGTTGAGTACAGGAAAGTTTCCTGAGATCTCGAGGCCAACTTCTCGACAACCTTTAGCAGCTAACAGTAAACGTGTCTGTCCAAGGACAGCCATACAACGGGCACCGGTCTACACCAAGTAGCAGATTTATACCTAACTCAGTCTAATCCGGACATTAAAATTCTGTCAGAGCTTGCGGTCAAGCTGACCGTTGATAACCTAAACGTCGAAGCTTTCTAGAAACCAAATAACAGTCGCAGTTGTTCGTATAAAGATCCTCTCGGAAAACATCAGATGCAAAAAATACTTAACCTGGAAGTCAACCACTCTTCCGCAGCCGTTTCTGAAACATACAAATTATTTACAGACTTGAGAAATCGTTGCCAATCTCATTTTAACGTTCTCTTCCAACGTGACTGTACACAACGGCCATAATACTACCAGACAACACTAAGAAGCGATATATGAACGAAGTATTTTTGATTTCAGACAGTACACTAGATCTTCTGCACCCCTCAACCAGGTGAAATAAGGTATACAGGGTTATTTACAAGTGATTGAAATGATTTCACATTTTTACTGTAGATATAATGCTTGACATATTATCATAAAACTTTACAGCTATATAGAAAAATTCAAAAAGTTTTGCAGTTGCATTTTAAATTCGCAAATTCTTAAACAGAAAATTGAGGAACCGATGGATCGGTCGCTGTGGGGATGATCAGCAATTCCTGTCATGGCCTCCACGCTCTCCCGACTTACCCTCATGCGAATTTTTTATGTGGTGTTATGTGAAAGAATCAGTGTTTAAGCCTCATCTGTCAACAAACCTACCAGAACAGCGAGCTGGCATCAACAGTGCTTTTGAACAGATTGATCGGGATTTACTGCACCGAGTGTGGCTTCTGTTCTTTTTCATCTTATTGCTTTACGCCTCGTCAACGTCGAGGTCATTAGAGGCGGGATGGATCTCGTGACATGGAACGGGAAGGAATTCGGCCATGGCGTTTCGAAGGAAGCATCCCGGCACTCGTCAATAGTGATTTGGGGAAACTATGGAAAACCCAAATCTGGATGCCCGGACGGGGATTCGAACCGGCGTCCTCCCGTAAGAGAGGCCACCGAGTGTGGCGACAACTTCAATATCCATTTGGTATCTACAGAATCAGTAAGGGGACACGTAGAGGGCAATCGTAATGAGAAAAATAACTTTTTGAATTTTTCGATATGAGTTTAAAGTTTTGTGACAATATGTCAGATGATATAGCTACAGTAAATTTACGAAATAGATTTAATCATTTATCAAAACCCCATATTTTGGTTTCGTGGATACCACAAGACCGACAAAGCGTTTGCGACAGGAGTTCAAACTTAAATTTAATCTTTTTATTTATTATAAAAAATCTAAGAAAGTAATTTGCAAACTATTTTTTCTCAAAACACTCTACCTCTTTTTCAATGCAAAGGCCTCAACTTACCACTAACTTACTATGTCACCTTCGAAACCTTAACTTCAGTTGTAAACAGGATATCTAACAATATTTCCTCACTGAATTGTCTCCTAAGTATTTTACATATTTCTGTTAGTTTTAAGTCTACTTTATTTTTCTAATAAATTTGAAAATAATAGATTATTCCACGCATGAAAGGAATTCCTCCTGGTTGACGTTCTGTCAAACAAACAACACTACAAGCTTGCTGCTCAACAAATGAAATACTTCCCCCTCCCCCCCCCCCCAGCAGGCAGTGTTGCCAACTGCAGCATTTGTTTCTTTTATTAGGCGTTAAATTCGAGTTGAATCAGACTCGTATTTTCTATCTTATTTTATGATACTTCTTCGCCTTGTAGTAAGGAGTAAACTGAACAAACAGTTTAAAATGAACTAAATAATATTTATCTGGCTACTTCCAGTTCTGAATATTTTCGAATAAGGCCTCGTAATTTTACCTACAACAGTTAACGAAGATTGTCGACATATGCAAGCTTATACAGTACAAATAAATGATGCTAACAAATTTTAAAACATACCGTGTAACTCTTATGATTATTTGTAATTGTAACAACACCGTAGAGCATTCTGTTCTATTAGTATAAAAAAATACTGTCACACGATATTACTCCTTTTTTTCTGTCTTTACGCCTCGTCGACATCGAGGTCATTAGAGGCGATAAAGGACTAGGGGCAAGGAAAGGGAAGAAATTTGGTCAGGGCATTTTGAAGGAAGCATACCGTCATTCTATTGGAGTGATGTGGAGAAACTACGGAAAACCCAACTCTGGATGGCCAGACGGGGATTCGAACCACCGTCCTCCAGAATGAGAGGTCAGAGAGCTTCCACTTATCCACCATGCTCGGTAATATTGTTATTCTTGGAAATTATAATGTACATTTGCATCCCAATTAAGTTTTTATGGCTGTAGGAATACGCGGATGAATGTGATTAATGAGATGTGAATGAGACTTTCACATGCGCTATAAAGCGCCTGGACAATGAAACGAGAAATTTCCTATGCAAAATACATTACTTTTGTTGTCAGTTATATGGACCAATTCCGTTTCCTGGGAACACGAAGCTTAGATATGTTGCTCCGTGAGAAATTTATTTGACTGAAGATGCATTCTGTATCATGGAATTGCGGAGGAATAATGGTTACTTTCTCGAAGCAACTTATATTTTTAAAAGTTTTTCCTGACTATGAAAAGTGCCAGTTTTTTTTTTTTTTTTTTTGCAGGAAAATATAAGAAATTATTCTGTACAAATTCTTTCAAATTTAACCTTCTAAAAAAAGATAAATTTCGTTAAAGTTTTGCATAACGACCTTCAATGTTTTCAGGACTTGACACTCCGTTTGTGTTGTTAAAAGGTATACAGAGTGTTCTTTGAAGTTTGTTACCTGGCGCGGCGCAATCGAAAGAAGTTTTTTTTTGTTTTTGTTTATTTTATATTGTTTTTTTTCCCACTGAAGCTTCTTATTTGAGTTCCCTAAATATTTTTGGGGAAGTCTAGTGACTCAACTTTGTGAGGGAGTATGTCGGATATCTATCTGTTTAAGACAATGAATAGAACAGGAACTCTACGGAGAGTATCCCTGCGTTAGAAACTATTTCAGTAATCAGAATAATGCTGCTGTGGTTGATGATGTATTCTTCCAAATCAGAATTACAGAAAATATCAACAGATACACACAGAGGATGATAGTAAAATTGGTAACAAAGAAAAAAACTTCAAGATTTGAAGGTCATTTCAGATCCAAGAATAAATATTTTATCCCACTATCGTACCTTGCTTGAATTAGACACAGATACGCTCCAAAAAGAATTCAGCATTAAACAAAGTGACGTTTCTGCACGCTGGAGCCATACTCCACAGATCAGACTATTCAGAGATAATTATTCTTCTATGGGAGCATAACGTCTTTGCTCACTAAGTACGGTTTGTACAAATGCCTGAAAGTGAATGTAGCCACTTCAAATAAAAATTACCCCTCGTTGACATTGTAGTTATACCCTGTTCACTCTGAAGTGTCGGCTCAAGGTGATATTCCCTACTTTTCCGAGCTGTCCGCTGTGTCCACGCAGGAGAGTCGCTATTTCCCCTCCCCATGTAGGGGTAAGGGCAGCTGAGTGGGGATATAGCAGACTGACCTTGAGCCGCCTCTGTTAATTGAACAGGCTGTAGTAGAGCCGGGATAGTTTTGTTGAAGAAGAATGGAAATTAAATCCGCATTTTTTAAAAGGATTTATCCCAAAAATCACATGGTGTGATTTTAAGAAATCATTTAAAAGAAAACTGGTGATGCAACAGAAATTCTTCCGAATGCCAGACCCAAGAGTTACCGCCCATCTAAGTAGGAACGAAATCTCTCATTATCTATTACGGTAATCCCTTATCGAAATATTATTTTGAGGCAGATGCTGGAAAACCTCCCAGAATGTGTCTAAATAATAACTAAATACGCTAAAAACTCGCAGACGTGGTGTATTTCATTAAGTCAGTAGAAGGTGCCTTATAATCTCAGTCGAATTTCCCAGTGTCCTATCTGAATACCGAAGGCTGCCAGGTGCTGCAAGTTCCCTTCACCTTTTTTTGTGTGCGCCAGAAGCCACGTCTTTCAGATTCTACGTATAACCTGCAGGAAAAGATCTATGGCTACATCAAATAGTTAGTTTAGTTAGTTTCCTGCACTATTCGTGGAGGGGTCAAAGGACAAATGTGACCGTTGGAGGGGTACGTTTGCAATCAGGGTGCTGTTTCAATACCTTACGTTTCGGAAATAAACATTTCACCGGCAGAGTAACTCGAGAAACACAATGCATTGATATCATCATCCATGAGCTGAAAACTTTTATTGATATTTTTACGGTTTCTTTAATCACAACCAATGTGTATCATGAATATGCAAAGCAGTAATTAATAATTTCTGCTGAATATTTTTTAAATAATTTTATTGCCTCTGTCAAGGGTTACTGTTGTTATGAAATCTAATGATTAAGCTTTTCGAGGCTACCACAAGCTGAATCAAACAGCCTATGGAAAGGTAATGACGATGACGTGGAATTTCACTGTCGAGTTTGATTAATGTGTCAACGGAAACGGCGTGCGTTACGATATACTGCGATTACAGACAAACAGTCGAAATTTTGGCCACTGCAGGAAAGTTAATACAATTTTCATTACGTTTCTTAGAAATTCTTATCATAGGAGACATTTCCGTAAACTGGTGAAAGGTGACAACACAATCGAGTAATGTTTTGAATCACGTAGACTTCTGGTTTAGCAGAAAGTGAAGATTCCTTAAAAAATTGAATTTGGAAATTTTATCGATTCAGCCAATCACAAGTTTATCGTCAGTATTTGTTATACACCACAGTTTGCAAAAACACGACGGACTTAATTAAAACCACCCATGCCTCAGACCGGAATCGAACAGGTGACCCTTGCATCACTGGGATAGCACACGTTTGCTCTAAAGCTGACGGGAAAGTCGATAAATGAATTTCTCGGAGGGAAAGTAATTTTAGTGCCACAAGAAATCTGATCACGCTTTTATTCATAAATTTCATATACACTTTTCACTCCAGACTGGTGGCTAAGGTCATGTTCCCATGGCCCCACTCCTCTTCTCACTATCCCCTATCTTCCTACCTCTCCGAGCTTACCGTTATGTCCAAGCGGCAGCTGAGTGGAGATAGAGCCGCCTCTGTTAGCTGAACTGGCTATAGTAGCGTTGGCTTCACTGAAAATAATCGGCTGCTACACTGTTAGTAAATTCTTGCTACACATAAAATCTGTGTGCTTTGCAAGGTCTTATATTTTTTATTTATATGTGATCATAATCAGCAAATACTTAAATGGAAGTAAATTAAAGCCGTCGGCAACCGTTTGGTATGGAAATGTTTAACTGGGGATCAATTCCGGCCTTGCGAAATGGGGGTATCATCCATGCATGTAAACTACGAGAGTACAGTTTTTACATTATGCTGAAGATTCACCTACATGTAAAGAGCAAGCTGCTAGATAAATACACACATATATTTATTTATTTATTCGTTGGGGCCAACTAGGACCACGTTAAGCCTTTGTGCATTTGGCAGCGAGTTTCGTGTTCTTTTGGGCCCAGAACTCGTTCATTCGTTTTGAATGCGCCTGTTTGCGCTCCTCTGTCCAGAGTGTACCGCATCTTCTGTTGGAGTGTTCGTCTCGGCTTGTCCCACTTGTCATTAACTTCTTCCGAAATATATCTCTGTTGAAAGCATCTTCTAGTTCTAGTCCCATCAAATGAAGATCTTCTTTAATATTTACGAACCAGGACATTACAGTTTTCGGTCTGGAATCAAATAAATTAAAGATTTTTATTTGTTAGTCTGTTCTCCTCCATCCGTTTGAGGTGGCCATAGAATCGGGCCTGTCTTTGCGGATTGTTTCAGTGATTTTCTCTATTTTGCTATAGACTTCTTTATTGGATCTCTTTTGATTTACGCCATTCTTAAAGTTGGAACCCTGAATTCCTCTAATAATTTTTCTCTCTTGTTTCTCGAGTTCTCCCAGAAGTCCTTTATCAGCATTCAGGAACAAGGTTTCAGCTGCATACAAAACTACTAGTTTCAGAACTGTTTCATAATGACGTATTTTAGTATTTTGTGAAAGATATTTTTTATTGTAGACCTCTCGCGAAGTTTGGTAGGCTATTTCTAGTTTGCGAATCCTTTCCCGAATAGCTTCTTTGTCCAATCAGTTTTTCATAATGATCTAACCAAGGTATTTAAATTTTTCCACTTGACTGATGTCACCGTATTTGGGTTGAAGTTTCGGTGGAGCATCCACACATATATATCATCTTTATATATATAAAAATCTCGTGTCACGATGTTCGTCCGGGATGAACTCCGAAACTACATAACCGATTTAGATGAAATTTGGCTTAATGTGTGTAATTTAGTCCAACTTAAAAGATAGGATAGTTTTTATCTGGATTATAGCCCTCAATATTTATTATTTGCGAAATAAATGTTCATTAAATGTTTGTCATAGGACAATGGTTTGTAATTATTTATAAGCCACCAAGGCTAAGTGCTCTGCTGGCTAAGTGGTTAGGGCGTCTGACTGGAGATGGAAAGGTCCCTCGGTTCGAGTCCCCGTCTCGGCGAGGATTTTTATAGACACTTAACCCTGGCATTAACCCCCGGCGCAGCATGCTGTATGAGGTGAAATACGCCAGGACGGTACTGTGGTTCGGATTCGACGTTAAAATGTAGGTCCCCTGTACCAGGCAGGATGGGCGGGCTAGGTAAAGGTGGCTACGACAGGGGCAGAATGCCCAGCCAGTAGAAACCATGTCACCAGGTCATTACGACCACACGTAATTATTATTATAGTTCCATAAGTTTCTAACAGATGGCGATGTGTTAACTTATCTATACAACACTTGGTTAGCTATGTTGGGTAATCATCCAGTAGATCACGTTCTGTTTCAATTTATTTATGCTACAGTTTATTCCTAACAGATGGCGGTGTGTTAATTTATCGAACAATCCAGTAGATGGCGTTGTATTTCGATTTATTTATGCTACGGTCTATTCCACGCCATATGTGTGAGTTTCTTCAATTTTAATTGTGCTGTGTATTGTGTTATAATTATGCTGTATTGTTGTTCATCGTTTGTGTGTCTTCATACCTAACGACAAAGTAATTACACACATGAATATAACGTTGAAGAAAACGTTACGATAAATTCGAATCGTGTAAGCATTTCTCGCTAGCTTATCATTTTTCTTCTTCTTTTTGTTATGGTCAGCTAGAGACCACGTGTCAATTTCAATTCCTCTCCTGTTGTTTTTTCTTTCTTCCTCCCCAGTACTCCTTCATTATTGCACTCCTCTCTACCTTTGAATCCTGCCATATTCAAAGTCTGCTATCGAAAAAAATTTCTTTCCATACAGTTCACTGGTATTATTTCGTTTCAAATCTTTCTAAACCTCTTGAAAGCCTGATGTCATCCATGCTATAAATGTATCAAAAAATATCATTCTTCTTTTTCTGTTATTTTTTTCAATGTTATTTTATATTTCCTCATTAGTTCTTAACTTCCATTTTACTGTATTTTTCAATGGACCCACTGTATTATAGTGTATTATTTTAAGGCTTTCAGAAAGGCACTTTTTGCTGTAATTCAAATATTTTTCAGTGAAATGTCGCCAAAGAATCTAACCTCGACAATGCGTGTAGCAGAGAGGCAAGACGCACGACGAGAGAGCTCATCAATCAGCAACACAAATCGCGGCAAGTAAGGAAGTTCAAAGAATCAGGACAGCTGAGCGTCGTATGCAAGAATCTCAAGAACAGCGTGATGAACGTCTGTGATAGAATATATCGAGAACAAGAGCGGCACGAGAACAGCACATAGCTACATTTAGAGAAAGAGAACGAGAGAGACAGTAAATCAGCCGTGCTTTAACACGTGTATCATTTGTTCGTCTTGCGTTCCAATATGCACATCTGCACATTCTAAAACTGCAATCGGTGCAATGAGCAAAATATGCCAGTATTATCAGGCGTTGAAATTCCGCAATGAAGCAGCCGGCATGTGTTGTGCATCAGGAAAAGATGTATTATTACCACTACCCAATCCTGCCAGAACATTTACAATCCTTCTTGCTGGCGAATCAAACGATTCGAATTTTTTTTTTAACTGCTTTACGTCTCTCAACAGTGAGGTCTTTAGAGACGGGAAAGGATGGGGGGCAAGGATGGGGGCAAGGAATGGGAAGGAATTCGGCCATGGCCTTTTGAAGGAAGCATCCCGGCGTTTGCCTGGAGTGATTTGGGAAACCATGGAAAACCCAAATCTGGATGCCCGGACGGGGATTCGAACCGCCGTCCTCCCGAATGCGAGGCGAGAACGCTAACCGTTACACCGCCACGCTCGGTGATTCGAAATTGTTTCTGCGCAAGACACGCAAATTCAATTCTTGCTTCCAGATGACGTCTTTTGGGGCAAGCAAAAATTTGCGATCTTACATCTGATGGACGTCATTTTGAAACTAAATTCAAAATACAAGGCCAGGTGTACCATAAGATTGGGTCGTTGATACCGATGCCAAACGATGACCCGAAGTTTCTCCAAATCTATTGGAAATTGTGAGGAACGCTTGAAAACTAGGTGCCAGTATAATTTCATCGAACAAGCAGAAGAGAGAGCAATTGTGGTATTGTTGGAAAATTGTTTGGAAAATAATAATCAACTTATTCAATCGTGTCGCCACAATTAAAAAATGACAACTATCAAATTGTCATCAAAGCTGATAAATTACCATCAGGAGAACACGCTGGCAGATTCAACGCGCCAACCGTAGATGAAGTTGCAGTTTTTATGGTTGGTGACTCAGTTGATTAAAGTCACACGTCAAGATGCAGGAATACATCCTCTTACGAGATACTGTTATCGGCAATATTTATGAAAATTTAAACGACAATGATATCGGTAATGCATTTATTTTACCTTCAAGCTACATCGGCAGTTCACGGAACATGCAGGAATATATACAAGATGCGATGACTTACGTACGTCATTATGGTCGTCCAGATTTGTTTATTACATTTACATGTAATCCGAATTGGGAGGAAATACAAACTTTGCTATTACCAGGCAATCAATCAATGCATCGTTATGATGTCTCGGCACGTGTGTTCAAACAAAAATTAAAATCATTGATTGATTTAATCGTAAAACATTCAGTTTTCGGTAACACACGTTGCTATCTGTATTTGATTGAGTGGCAAAAGCGAGGTTTGTCTCATTCTCACATTTTGATTTGGCTTGAAGTTAAAATCCGTCCAGAAGAAATTGATCAAATAATTTCAGCCGAAATTCCGGACCCATTAATTGATCAAGAATTGTTTGATATTGTTACCAGTCACTCGATCCACGGACCGTGCGGTGCTTTTAACATGACATCGCCATGCATGGAAGGTGGAAAATGTAAGAAGCGTTTTCCAAAGGAATATACGAATGATACTATTACGGATATTGATGGTTATCCGTTGTACCGCCGCAGAAACGCTGAGAATGGTGGCCAAACATTTACAACGCGAATGTCAAATTCTAGAAACCAAGTTGAAATTGACAATCAGTGGGTGGTACCATACTCACCATTGCTTTCAAAAACGTATAAGGCTCATATTAATGTCGAGTTTTGCAGTTCTGTAAAATCTATTAAGTACGTTTGCAAATATGTTAATAAAGGCAGTGATTTGGCCGTATTTGAAGTTCAAAATGTAAATAAAAATGACGAAATAACACGATACCAAATAGGTAGATACATCAGCAGCAACGAAGCTATCTGGCATATTTTTAGTTTTCGCAGTCCATGAAAGAGACCCTTCCATCCAGCATCTTGCAATACATCTTGAAAACGGTCAACGTGTATATTTCACCGAAGAAAATATTTTCCAAAGAATACTTGAGCCACCAAAAACGACAAACCACAAACTGAATTTTTCACATTGTGTCAAAAATCTGATGTGTTCCGCCAATTCGCAAAAACATTATTATATACCGATGTTCCAAGCTATTTTTCATGGAACAAATTAGGTAAAAAAATGGTAGCCACGTAAACAAGGAGAACCACATCCTTCGATCGCAGGCATATTCAAAGCAAAGACTTTACACAGTGCATCCAAAACAACGAGAATGTTTCATTCAGCGTTTGTTATTGGTGAATGTCCCCGGACCAGCTTCTTTCGAATGTTTACGAACAGTTAATGGTCGAGTGTTCAATACATGTCAAGATGCATGTCGCGAGTTGCAGCTGCTGGTAGACGACAATTATTGGGACCTGACACTTGCTGATGCAGCGTTGACAGCCACGCCGAATAGTATTCGTCAAACTGTTTGCAATTATTTTGACAACATGTTATCCAACACAATCTTCGAGTTTGTGGGAAAAATATAAAAACAGTATGACTAAAGATATAACTGAAATTTCAGTTTATATAAATAAATAAAAAATAATTTATTTATTTATTTTATAAATATCAATTTTTATATAATTTCAATTAAGTAATTTGTAATGAAATGTAAATTAAATTTTTTTATGATCGTTTGTCATTAATTTCAACTCCCCGTAACTCTTTACCAATTACATTTGAATTTCCAAATCGACTACAATGTTTTTGTCTTTATTAGTGAATATTAATTTGACTACTTGAGGAAGTTTAGAATAACATTAATCCAACGTACTATAATTAGTAAGTCACAGCAACGCGTGACCGGGTCAGCTAGTATGTATTATTTCTAAAAGGTGTTTTCTTGTGACAAACAGTCTTTTTCCCTTTATATTTAACCGAAATTTATAAACGAGGTTTCATTTAAAAAATTAAATTCTCCGCTTTGGTAACATCAGTAATTAAGAAAGCGATTTTTCGTAATTCAATCTGTAAATGGCAAAGTTATGAACTATCAAGGTCACGGGTATGGAATAGTTCGGAGTCAAGCTGCTAGGCTGCGCTGGTGTCGATGAGGAGTGATCGCGTTACAGCTAAACAGCATCACGACATATCACAGTACTGTGTGTGTACTCTAGAGTAAGGAGCTTTTTGAATATTTTTGTTTCTACAGAGCGTGGTCGGTGAAGCGGTTAACGTTCTGGCCACGCATTCGGGAGGACGCGGGTTTGAATGCCCATCCGGGCATCCAGATTTGGGTTCTCCATGGCTTCCTCAAACCACTCCAGGCGAATGCCGGGATGCTTCCTTCAAAAGGCCATGGCCGAATTCCTTCCAGTTCCTTGCCTCCAGTCCTCTCCCTCCTCTAATGACCTCGACATCGATCAGGCGTAAAGCCATAAGCAAAAAAAAAAAATACGTTAGGAGCACAGTTCATCATTTCTGAATATTTCGTAACGTTGTAAATGTTTTGGTACTTACCTGTTTCAGTTGTATAATAAAAAATTGCTACAAATGAGTCGGTTCTTCTTTCATCAGATATGAGAAATCTGTTGACATTACGCGCAATTCTATATTACGTGGCGTTTAGCGACTGTAGTTTATCTTGCAAAATTTCTTCAGAAGTTCTTTTCCAGCACATTTTGTTGGACCTCCAGGTGTACTTGGACTGATTTGTGGAGCTCGGAAGATCTGTAACCTGCAGAACTAAGTCGTGTCCGTGGTTACACAAGTCACGCATTGAGCAACAAAAACTCTAAACCTGATCTGAGCGGTGGGCGTGGTGTGGCGCCCAACGCTTCAACAAGGCTGCCACACTGCCGGCCGCAAACAGCTACTACACACAAATGTTTCAGAAACTCACTACGTTTCTCTCCTAATAATAGAGTTAACTAATAACAAGTCTTTCTAAACACTCATGGATGAAATAAATTTCTTCTATTATGACGGTCGTTCAAACTTAAATTAATATTTGTATGAAGTGAGCATAATAATAAACAAAAACTAAGGTTGGTAACACTGTCTAAAGAGCATGTACAAGTTCCAACTAAATTTTGGATTGAATTTTAGTTGCAATGGAACGCATGTTCGGCTTGCAATTTCCTACTTCTGTATTTAACCCTTTCTTATTCTTAATAATATTAGTTTTGTTATTATCTTATATACTGGGAATGTTAATTTCCCCGACCCATTTACTTTTGCCACGTATGAATTTTAAATTCATTCAGCGTTTTTGGTAAATTATTCATCACTTCCCTTCGTAATTTAGTTTAATCTCTGACATCCTTACACACTAAAGACAATTTTCCACTCCATTTTGCATGAAATCAAGTGCCAGCAAGTGCTAATGGTCATATCTTCCCTTTCATGCTCTGCTCCTAATTCTTCGACCAATGTCTTTCCAAGCCTCATCAACAACATACGGCATGTAAACACCCAACACTCTCTTCACTCTCCTGCTATCTTTAAATGACTCACAGTCCAGCTCCTTTATCATATTAGTTACTGACTGGATCCTGCGCTAATTTTTAGAAACAAACCTAGCTGCTTTCCTTTGCATGCCCTGCAACTACTGTATTTTATACCCAAAATGAGGGTTCCAATCTAAACCATCATATTGAAGCAATAGTCTGGCCAAAGATTTGTAGCTCAGATCCCTCACTTCTCCGATAGACCCTCTCGTCACCCTCTCCAGTAAATGAAGGATTTTGCAACCGTTTTCTGTCACCTCCCTTTAAACATTCAGCAACCAGCCTGTTGTGGTGTTTGTTTGGAAGGCGAGCATAGGATAGATAATATTATTAATTTTCTTAAAAATGAAAACGTGGAACTCTAAGGGTTTGATGAAATAAGAGATTTTTTCTCAAAAAATACTTGAGCTATCCGAAAGATGGCTCCAGTGCTTTTACAAGAAGAAGAAAGATTATTCTGAAAAATAATATCCAAATTACCTGTTTTACTTTTTGAGTAAGGAACAGATTACAAGTTAATTTTGACGTCAGTAATATTAAACACTGCATAGAGCTTATTTAATCATGATCGCTAAGGACGAAGCATGGGGAAACTTATCATAAAAATTTCGAGTGGTAAAAGAATGCAAACAGTAATTACAGTTATTTAGCTCCTGTTTTACAATATTCGCATATATTTGTTAGTGTGGAAGCCAAAAAAGTGTATATTGAAATACGAAAAACTGCAAGCGATTTTTTTCGGTAAATATTTCCATGTTGAAATTAGCTACTTCAAATATTTCTCGAGATTCTTAGATATAATTTCCTTGTTTGAATAACGTAATTCAACATTCTGCATTCAACATTTCTGAAACACAAACATCCTAGTTTCCTATTATCACTATTAAACTTCTTAACCTATATATCTGATACAATTTTACTGCAGATAAGTTGGTGGCAAAAGTTATTTGAAACAAAACTGCGTCAATGGATAAAATTTCGTGATTTAAGTCCAAAATATGCAGTACCTTGGAACAATATTTTGATTTAAATCATATTCACGCATTTATTTCTGTTTACAGTGAAACACTGACTATATCACTTGTCAAGAAGTAATTGCATCATATTATGGTGTTTTAAACGAACAGGTAATTTTGTCTATTTCAGTAACAGCTTCTGATATTAAAAAGTCACTCCAACTTTGTACAGTTGAGTAATAACAAAACATATTCTAAAAGGTTTTTAACACTGTAATTGTTCATAATGTGGAGTACTGGTGGCATTATACAACTGGTGCAGTGAAAGTAAATTTGGGCCACTCTCCGATCATGCCGGGTTCTATATAGGCCTACTTTCACTTTCGCTGTCTGTCGTGTTGCATACGCGACAAGGAAAACCCCCGCGGCACGCGAACACGTAGCTAACTATCGTGTTTCTTATATTATCATCCAGACAACCGAGAAATACAATACCGCTTGCAGCCCTAACCATCTCCCATCTGGTAGATAATCTTTGCAGGTTAAGACCGGGAAAAGGATGTCGAGTGTCGAAAGTATCTTTGTGTTTAGTTAGTTCAAAGTATTTTTGTACTACCTGTTGTCCGCGATTTTGTACGCGTGAACTTAAAAATTTATTGCTAGAATTGAATACAGAAAGATGTAAAAGTTGTCCCAAAACACGTGGAGTCGGGATACCATGACGGAGAAGTCATGACCATACCATTCTACTATTTAACCTAACTCATGAAGAGAACCAATTTGGAACATCTTTAAAAATAACAACAAATGACAAAGAGGGTGGGTTTTAACTGTGGTAGATAACCTACCACAGTTCCTCCGGCAGATTTTTGTTTGTGGTTTTTAATTATTTCACTTTCTGGGTACATCTAATTTCAATACCAATTTGTACGCAATGTTTTTGATTTTGCTGTAACTTGCTAAGGTCAGATAGCTTCATATAAACACAAAATAATAGTCTGGTGCAGCGCATCTCCACATCTATACTATATAATAAGTTGTGTCTGTACATTAAATTTATTAACAGATCATAAACATACTGCGAGAGAAACAAAACCTGATCGACCGATGTAACATCACAGAGACTAACACAAGCTACCCGTCTGTCTGTCACCGTAAGGTTAGTTTTCAAAATTTCATGAGAAAATATGTTATTTCCTAATGATACATAGTGTTTCCTGGTCAAATTTCATCAAGATCAGTTTCGCCGTTTAGTCGTGAAAATGTAATTGACACACAGAGACAGAGCTACTTTCTCATTTATAATATTAGTGTCAGGGGATAGAACTTAGTGCTCACATATTTCATATTTATCTGTTTGGGATCTCAGATCTATCTACATCAACTATTATATCCCCAATTCGTTATAAAAAAGAGGCATAATATTAAATAAATCCGTAGTTTCACGAGTGGATGAATAAAAACTGTACAAGTTCACATCTTCCATGCAGATTAATCTGTATTAATATACTAGTACAGGAAATCTCTTGAAGCCTCATTCACAGAATTTTGACCTGATTATTTTTACCACGAAAAAGATTTAGTTAAAGAACAATTTGAGCTTCGCAAAAATGAGAGAGAAAAAAATAGCATGTCACGTGAGACTAGTTTTTTGTTTAATTTCAAATAACAACAAAGCCCATATCAGAAGTTAGAAAAGACAGGTATTTTCATTTTAATTCTGTTTAACGTGGAAAATAGTTTGATTACATAACTTCACAAACGCAGGGCTGGAGCGAAAAACAAAATTCCGTCGCCCAAAATGAGTTTCGAATAACGTTCCTGTTATACCCCTAAATTCTTACTTTAAGGTATTTAGGACGCCTGAATATGGCTTATTTACGTTCATATCCTGATTGTGAGGTACCTTCTAAGCATGCTAGCACAGCTTTTACGTTTTTTACAACACGTATTATGACATTTTCTGTTTTTCTGAATAGTGTAGCCACCTTGTTGGTGACAAGATGTCTTACAAGCTATGCTTTCTAACTGCTTTTATGTCGTTACTGGGATAAACGAGGGACTTATACCAGCTTATAATTCTATCCCACCTTCAAGTGTTAGTAACACGTTGATGCCCTACTGTGTGGAATTAAAGATCCAAATTAGACTATTGTAGAACTTGGTAGTTACCTGTCGTAAGAGAAAATAAGGCAATTATTACCACGTTGTGCGGTTTCACTCGAGTCCAGAGTTAATGAACGCGTGTTTCGAAATGACGTCTTGGTTCAGTTGTGGTAATGTAGCTCGCTCACATGATGAAACGGTTAGTTATTAACGAACTGAGCTTGAAGATGAACGAATCGACTAAAGTCGAGCCTGGCGGAGAGTGGTTGACGCTCTAGCTTAGTGATAAGGCCCGTTTACACGTACGCTCCAAACTGCCGGTTTGGAACGGCGCTCCGGACTACCGCGCCGGAGCGTGAGGTTGGAGCGTCGCTCCTGGAGCGTGCGACGAAAAATGGTTAATACTCCAGTCGCGCGCGCCAGGACTGCGGGTTGGAGCGTACGCGCCAAAAATGACCGTTATCGCGTGGCGCGTGGACTTTCCGCCGGGTTGGAAAGTTTTGTAGACGGTCCAGCATGCATCATTTGGTTTTCAGGTCGTTCTTATTTTTGTTAGTTGTGCTTGTGTTTATAAGTGTATTTAAAATATCCTCCAAAAGAAATGACATAAACTGAGTAATATGAGCAGCTTTATTATTATTATTATTTTGCCTACAGAAAGAATTAAATAAACAAAGTGTATATAGGCGGAAAGATGGCACGAAACTAGAGATCTATATCGACACATGCCTCTTTAGTCAGAGCACTGGGAAAAATAAATGACCCAGATGATTTAAAAAATTGTCTACGAAACAATGCCATATACAACATTTTAATAATAATATTTAATTAAATTGCAATGGAGCGCACGCTCCTGTGGCTATTTCCCTACACATCCATCTTCCCCCTTTCCTGCACCCACCTACATTTGCCCTCATCAAATTTTAACTTTAAATTCTTTCAACGTTTTTGCTAAATTGTTCATCATTTCCCTTTGTAGCTTTTTCCAATACTTGACACCCTTACCTAAAAAGGTGAAGTTAAAGATAGTATCTCCACAAATATCAAAACAAGACACAGTCATGAGGAAGAACATAACTACAGAGTAATGTTTACCTCCTACTCTTCGTTTTTTGGCAACTGGAATATCCCTCCAAGATTTGAAATTGCTTGCATATATTTTTCTCAGTTCTTTTCGAATTGCCGCCGAGTTTCTTGAATCCTTTCAGTGACGAAATCTTTGTTTTCACTTTCACATACATTTACCCTGCTGAATTCTACTGACTAATCATATTTACGATTTTTAAAATTTTTGTTTTTGTAGTCATTTGCTTTAACCTTTCACAAACATAGAAAACCCTTATAATGTTCCATAAATCCTTCCAAATTATCTCTTGACTACATTTTTCAAGATTTAGATTTTTATCTGTTAAAGCAGGGTGAAGTTAAATAAAGTCACCCAGAAATTCGAACCAACAACGAACTTGTACTGACGCATCAAGACTGCAGACCGACAACGCACGTGTAAACACTAGGCCCCGTTAGACCTGCGCGCCAGATGTGCGCATTCGGAGCGCGCGCCAGGCCTCTCTGACCACCGAGCATTTACACTTAAAGGATTGATGCGCGCGCCTGGAGCGTACGCTCAAAAACCGTCGGAAAAACGTGCGTGTAAACGGGCCTATAGGGAGAACGTGGTTTCGATCCCGGTTATGCATACACCGGTTTCCATGGTTTCTCAGATAACTTTAAGTAAACGGTAGTATGATTCCTTCCAAAGGCCACAGCAGAATTCGTTGCCTCAAATCCTCTCTTGCCTTTAATGACTTTGACGTTATCTAGGCGTAAAGCCCACTTTTTTTTAATAGTAAAGGTTTCGAAATAGAGATACGATGAATAGAGTTTAAAATGGATAAAGAACAAGATGTTTATGGACATGAACAGTTACTAAAAATGTTGGATGTAAATTTTTCCATTTTAAGTCTCGGGGGGGGGGGGGATAAAGGAGAAAGATATAACTAGAATACAAATAATAGCAATCAAGTTTCTGAGGAGTAGAACTGAGGTAATAAGAATAGACACAGTGAGAGGTGAAAAAAAGGGGCTAAAGTTACTGTAGCATACCCGTGACTTTTGTCGTTTATAATTTTACCGTTTATGGATTGAATTTTGAAAAATTCCTTTCTTAATTGATAATGTTACCAAAGCGAAGAACTAAATCTTTAAAATTATACCTCACTTATCGATTTTGGCTAAGTATGAAACAAGAAAGATGGCTCGTCACAAAAAACACCTTTTAGAAATAATATATATGAGGAATACCCTACGGCGAGGATAATATTCGATGAGCTGCTGTAAATTCGCGGTACTTAACTGCGGCAGGTGCATCGCCTCAGGGAAACAGGTGAAGCTCCGTCCAAATGTCCCACACCTGTTCATTTAGGACGCAGTCCAGGACATATGTGTTCAGAATTCATCATTATTTTTATCTAGCATTAGTCCTATGAAGCGGAATCACGTGAATTATAACACTGGTAAATTATAAAGTGATCCATGAAGATGCAAGGGACTATGTGGTATTATGCAGTCACTGATTACGAATAACTAGCTTTGACCCGCGACTTCGTACGTGTGGACAATTTCATTGCCAGAATTGGATATAGAAAGCTGTTAATAACGTAAGATTTGTCCCAAACAACAACGAGTCGGCATAACATGACAGGAAAGCCATCACTATATCATTCTACCATCGAGCCCGTCTCATGAAGAGAATCAATTTCCAACATATTTAAAAACAGAAGAACAAACAAAGGGCGGGGATATGTGTGTGGGGGGAGGGGGGGTGTGGACAGTTTTGTTTCTGCTTGGTCTTTTCTTCTTTCTTCAGCATGAGCATCAGATTCTTAGGTTCTAATAACTTTAGCTGCTCGTTCTCGGCTAGAGCTACACCTTAGGCCAGGTTTACTCCCGCGAGGCATGTCAGAAAAGAATACAAAATAAACTGGTGCCAAAAGGATTTATGAAGACACAAAGTAATAGCACAGTGCAGAGCAAATCGACATCTATACTAAATAATAAGTTTTGTCTCTAAATGAAATTTATTAACAAATCATACACAAACAGACTGCGCGAGAAGCACAGCTTGAGCAAACGACGTAACATTACAGACTAATACACGCATCCGTGTGTCTGTCACAATTCGATAAGTTCTCAAAATTTCGTGACTAAAACTGTTATTCATAACAAAAAAATTTCCTGTATCCTTCCTACAGATACAAAGTTTTTCCTTGTCAAATTCAATAAATATCGGTATAGCCATTTAGTCCTAAAAATGTAACATAAAGACAGAGACTTACTTCCGTATTTATAATATTATCAGTGCTGATCACACACACTGACTGCGAGAGAAACAAAACCTGAGGGATCAATATAGCGTAAAAAAGTGTACACACCTACAACATTGTTAGACCGCCTACGATTTTCCACGCATTGCACCCCTAAATTTGTGGTATCTACAGTTTAACATGGAATCCGAACAACTGCTCGTCCAGGCCGAGGTTCATACGGAAAAAAAAAAAAATCTTTGCCTACACCAGGATTTGAACCAGAGACCACACTACAAACATCACTAAGCAAGCGCATTAACTACTGAGCTACCAGACCACCTTATGGGAAGGTACTACAGAGACCTACACATCCTATGCATCTGTCCATCGCCATTCAGCAGTTTTAAAAATTATATTACAATATGTATTATTTGTACAGAAAAAAGTTTCCTATGTCCATGCTAACGCCAAATAGCATCTCCTTGTCACATTTCAACACGTTCGGATTAGCCCTTTAGCCCAAGAAATGTAACAAATAGACAGACAGATAGAGTTACTTTGGCATTTATAATATTAGTATGGATATTCCTAATGAGCGTCAGGAGAATATTTATCCCAACAATTCAGTTCCTCCATAGGCTTATTACACTATCGTGGTAGACCATGGGGGTAAAATAATTACGTTATTTATGCCATTAAAATATTCTGCAACCTGGATGACGCAGTAGCACAACGGGATTTTCTTCATGCTCCTACACCTATTTTCATGCAAATTCTCCGTTTTTCCATTCCAAGGCTAGGTTTCTAGTACCCTGCTAGGTTTGTGAGACTGAAATCCGACCTGATACAGACAATATTCAAACTTCTTTGGATACAGACAGAGTCTTGCTGCTTCCACCTATGAAATCAGCCATTCAAACATTCTACCTATCGGAAGACTCGAGCACCAAGAAAACCTAAAATATCCAGAGTTAGGAAGCGTCCATAAGCAACGTGGCTTGGTCTAGGGGTGGGGGTGGGGGGGTGGGTATGAAGCTACACTGGGTTACGTGTGACGTGTGAGGAGGGAGGGGTAGGGAGGGGGAGGGGATTCCAAGCCAAGCCACGTAGCTTTTCATTCGTATTATTTGTCAGAGTTGAAATAAGGAACAGAACACACAACAGCATATGCATATTTGTTTTCGTCATTTAATTATCTCCGGAAGTAATTTACGATAGTCTGACAAGAGAAATCAGTACAAAATTTCTTCTGGAATCAATGAGGAAAAAAGTTGCGTGCCACGTGTGTGTGTGGGGGGGGGGGGTTAGAGAAATAGCCATGTCAGGCTACTCGGGGGAGAGTTCACAGGAGGCCAAAATGGAGCTACGTAGTTTATGGACGCTCCCTTACCTTGAATCGAACCTTCACCTTCCGACGGCATTTGGCTAACATTGTAGAAAAGGTGAAGACCCGTGTATACCTTGAAAACAACCAGCCGATAAGTCATGAGGTGCAGGTGCCAAGTTTTTCGAGGAGTAATTCTAGGCCTGACATTCTCCACAGCAAATACCTGGCACCACTCGCCCCTGGAAATCTACCTAACGTAGAAGGTATTTAAATGCAACGGAATATTTCAATACCGATTTTCGTGACAGCGGAGAAGAAGCACATGTTACTCCATTGCCACATTACTCGTCTGGCCATAAGCTTTTATTACACTCAGTATGAACAGAAGCTGAATTTAGCAATTAGCGGCGTCCCCTTGTAAAATGTGTCCATTGCTGATGGAATTTTCGTACGATAACAAGGAAAGGCTCATCTCTGAGGTTCTAGGAAGAGCGAACTGCGTGGGTTCAGAACCTGCAGTGGCGTGCCTGCCTGAGTTGCTTCTGTAGGCGTTCTACCGTAATCATCCAGGCTAAGGCTAGTCTGGTTACACATTTCGTGCTCACGTTTCGTGAACAGAATAACACAGCAAAATTTGGTTCAAATCATACAAGATACCGCGTTAATCCAGAATATCTTTCTGAATCTTATATTTCTCAAAACATTAGTCCTTAGAAGCTTGATTGTATTATAATAGCTTCCAGTTGTAATGGTCACTGGTTTGAATCTCACCCGGGGCTCGAGGGGATTAGTCTGAATGTTACACTTGTGTTGTATTGTCCTTGCTGTGGTGTTACCCAGTCCTCACTACTGTCGACACATAATTGGATACACACTTGATTATAATTTTTTTCATAAAAAATTGGTAGGAATAAATATTGCACCTTGAGGGAATAAATGTTAAAACGTATTAACACGATTATTTCTTTTAAAAACTCACTGGATTTGCAAACTAACAAAGATGCGTTGACAAATTCAAGAAACTGGTTTCTAGATAAATATTCTGTTTACAGATATCATGGTCCTTCTGATCAAACGTGTTTATTTACATACTTGTTTTGAGATGTTGTTTAATTTCACTTGTGAAATGAAAATATTAGGGCTGATACAGCATTACTTTATCTGGTTTTTTTTTCGTTTCCTTAACGTTTCCCTTCTTAGTACAGGCATCGAAATACATTTTTGGGAGAATAGCAAACAAGCCGGAATGGAATACGTGAAAATGTGCGGGCTGATAGACTATATTGTCACTTCAGCACTTGTTATAGTAGTCAGTACACAGTCTTATGGTGGTCCTTCTGGAAGTCAGGCTTGGCTTGGAAAGAATTTTTTTCTCCATGGCCGTTTGATTGGGAAATTTAACTGTCACCTTGTCACCAACAGTGACAGAAATGTATGTTTTTGTTAATATATTGTGCGGGTGACTGTGGCGTTGATGATCGGAAAAACCTGTTTTATGGCTATCAAAAACTTGATAGTTACCAACGCCTCTAACGTGGAGAACAGCAGCCTTGGAAATAATTGATTTTGATTATTCTTATGTATGCTGTATTTATGCTTGTATATGATGCAGAATAGTATCCACGTAGTTACAACTTCAAGGGTTATACCGACACAAAGTTTTCGTAAAAGTTTCTGAAAAATTTAAGAAAACTAATAACATAAAAACAATGTACGCTGAAGATACCTCGACCACGCGTACGAAAATATACGAAATCCAACAGCAGTTGAATCGTGGTACCTATTAAATAATAATTATTATGTTTCTCAAGCGTTTAAACCATATGGTAAAACTGCTTTTCAAAAGGCACCAATTTTTTTTCTATTGTTACTGGTAGATTACTTACGGTTTGACCAAAAACTATAAATAATCTGTCAATGAAGACCATGACAATACAAACACGATTTCAAAATGCGTTCCTGGCGCCGTGAGTGGCATTTAAATATCAATTAATGTGGTTCCAGACAATAAATATCAGTATCTGTTTTAAACAATGAATCGATTTTTTTTTTAAATTGCATCTGTAAAGTAGCCAACTGAATATGATATTATTATGAAACCGTGTACAAGTGAATTTATAAAATAATTATGTGTAATGCAGTATGTTGTGTTAGCACAAACAGTGGAAAAAAGAAGGATTCTTCAGCGAAATAAAAGTCTTCCCAGAGAATCATCAATTATCTCATGTTTAAATTTGTTTCCAAACAAGTTAAATGTTTGCTAATTCGCCTGTTGTTGATGTCACCACCATGAATACAGCGGCTGCATTTCAATAAGTAATTACCTTTATGAGAGAAGGGACTGTAAACGTGAGTAATGGGTCATTTGAGCTACTCGGTGACACTGCGTTACGTAATTCAAGGATGTCCAACGGTAATGGCAACGGTTGCTGCCAGGTGGAATTCAAGACGACTTTCTAATCGTACCAAACCTTTCATGTCTGTGGGAATCTAAAAATGTCACTAAGATTTTCAGTTAGCTACGAAAATATAAGTGATACCACCACCATATCAGCACGTCGACATCTAGATCATTACGGCTAAAGTTCAGACACGGCTGTTTATTCGACCCGTCAAAATGAGATCAACCGTGACTTGTGCGATAGCGGGGATTTCAAGTTTAAATTACAATTTGAATTTAGCACCTAATCAAAGAAACATCCGGAAGTGCGAGTCAGCCCATATATGTGCTGTTCCTCTACATGCTGGAGTTATCTCACAAAGTCATGTCTGGTCGGTTCGAGATGTGCATCCGGGACCTTGTAGAATCGCCTTACCTGTAATTTCCCTTTAGTCGATCACCTCTTCCAACCTTCCTCTGAAACTCACAAAAAGATCAGGAAGAATTTCTAAGCTAATGAAATACCACTCTATTAGTCAGAGATAATCGTTCACCATTTATCTTGTAACTCCTTTTATGTAGACTCATCGACCGGTATTATAATGTATATTTCTCTCAGAACATTCTAACGCGAAAAGAATTTATCAGGTAATAATTTCTTCCAAAAATCACATTACTATAAAACTTTTCTGTTACGGTCTTCTATGGTTCAGTAAATATTCTCTAACTGTCCCCAAAAATATTTCTTTCATTTGTATTTATGTTCCACAGTAATGATTAACACGTATTTTCAATTGAGAAAAGTCCCTATCATTTCCTAACACTCATTTGCATATGTTGATAACACGTTCTCTTCTAAAACAAACAGCTTCTAACCTGAGCAGATTGAACGATGACTCTCTAAAGAGCGGAATATTAGTGAGATTTAAGGCTTCACTGAGTTGTGCAGACTAAACATTCTTGGTAGATTCGCGCCCCTAGCTACTAATAACCACTCTCGGTATCACTAATACGGCAGTGGCAGGCATACGAGGACTACTTACGAAAAAACTGCGAAAGACCAACTTATTCCCTAGAAACTTCTCAGAACTGAAAACTCAGATAAATTCAGCAAGCAGCCACGTAAACGCTCTTTCGCCGCCACTTACTGATTCCTTCTGTCTAAATTCCTCCTTCTGGTGCAACTTATCGACGCGGCTACGCGGTTCTCGCACGGAAGACCACAGGTGCAACAGTTTACCCTCACTCTGATTGTATCATTGCACCATGACCTAAAACCACTAAACTGGCTATAAAAAACCTAATTTGAGTTCTTATTTCCCTTAATAAAACCTTAGAACCGTCACAACATTTATAATGTGTTTCATAAGATAAGTATTATGTACCTTCCTCGTTACATCTGTTAAATTAAGTAGTCTCCTGCAATTTATGGTTACTCTCAAGTTTACAGATGAAGGATTTTAATCTCAGATGCATTGTTAATTACAAAATATTTGTGGAAAATCCACAGAATAACTAATGTTACGAGCAATTTCCTGTTTGTTACAGAATGGCAAGCAGGCTGTCGGTTGCGTGCACTCTACTGGCGGGTGAGTATTCCACTATTATGTATCTACGAGAAATTAAAACTAAACTTTTAAGGTAATGGGCTTAAAATTCAAAGTTACCCTGGTACTGGACCTCTCTACACGTTGGCAAGTGCTGAAGATAATTCTGCCTTATCTTCATTCAGTGGCCACTATTCTGAAAAAGAAGCTTTTGCAATGCGTTACTGTGATACACTCCGTAATTCTGCTAAGACTATTTTTTTCTGTTACACTTTCCACGCCGACTTAGCAATATACTATAGGCAATTCTGCCACCACTATTCCGTCACTTCTTTCTGTATACGGTTGCAGGCGGTTTTCCATAATTGCTTGGACTTATCCCTCAATCCCTCCCGAAAATGTATATTTCACAAATGTAACGATACGACACACAACGAGGCAAGTTTTATTTATTTGCAGACTAGAACTAGTTGTCTACAAGACGTGAAACCAGCAAAAACAAAAACTTTGCTACACTCCAACATTAAAGAAAGTAGTCATTCTCTGTAAGAGAAATTTTGGTACTAATTCTGCAAACAGAGCAGTCTTCAAAAGTAATTCACCTGAAAGTGTAGGGGCTCGCATTTTAAGCATCTCCGGTTCGAGTCTGGCCTCGGGCGTGGGTTGTTTTAATTAAGTATTGTGATGGGCTTGTGTTGTGTTTGTTTTGTCCTCATTAAATTGTACCACAATTACATAAGCAAAGTATGGTATAAAAGGTAGAACAATATAAATAAATTGAAACTTGCTAAATGGTCTCGGAGACCGAAAGCAATTTAAAAATTTAAGAAAAAAGCAATTCGTGCGTAACATAGCTATATGACACAAGAATCATCATCAAGGTAATTTATGCGCCAATCTCAAGAAAATACAAGGTGCTGGTAACCGTTGGTCCCCTTATCCGTACCCGTCCGGGCATCCAGATTTGGGTTTTCCATGGTTTCCCCAAATCACTCCAGGCGAATGCCGGGATGCTTCCTTCAAAAAGGCCATGGCCGAATTCGTTCCGGTTCCTTGTCCCCAGTCTCATCCCGCCTCTAATGACCTTAGCCGTCGACGAGGCGTAAAAAAATTAAAAAAAAGATTATGCATAGACTTCTGATGTATTGCCTCAAACAGCGAGAGTGTAGGAACAACAGCGTTACGCTCGTACAGCATCGCTGTGTGAATATTTAAATATTCGTAGTTATCGAGCTAGATATCCTACATACTTACATTTAGAGTAACGTAACGAATTTTGTTTTTAGCTTCTGTTTTTGCGCATCGTCGACATCAAGGTCATTAAGGGCGGTAGTTAATGGGAGAAGGAAACAAGAAGAAATTCGGCCATGGCCTTTTGAAGGAACAATCCTGAGGTGATTTTTGGAAAACGGATATCTGGATGGCTGGACGGGATTTGAAGTTTCTTGATTGCCAGGCTTCGCGTTACGGCTGACCCATCGGATTCGGTGGGTGATTTGGGTTATTCAGTAATTTTGGGAAGTAGGGACTGTTAAAAAATTTTCATCCAGCAGTTTAGGTGCGTATAATGAGACGCCACAATACTTGGGTGGAATGAACTTGATTTGGCTTACTTTCTGCCAATGGTGTTGCAGCCATCTTTATGACGGAATTTCCGTGATCGCCAAAGTGAATACAAAGCTGTTTCCTATTCAGCATAAAAATACGCATTTTAAAGACATAAAAAACAACGAATTGTCATAACAACACTCTCTTCTCCCCTATAGCATTGTATTTGTTTTTTGCAGCACTATAAAAAAAAATTCTCGTATATTGAACCACAGCTGATGGAAACTAAGGATTCGAACAATCATATATATTTTTTCTAAGAGGTATTTATTGTTGGGAGCCATCTTTCTCCCTTCATACTAAACCAAAACCGATAAACGAGATATCATTTGAAAGACTACGTTTTCTGCTTTGGTAATACCATTCATTAAGAAAGGGATCTTTTCGAAATTCAACTCATAAATGGCAAAATTATGAACAATCAATGTCACGGGTACGCGGTGGGTCAGAGTCAAGCTGCTAGGCTGCGTGGCGTCGATAAGGAGAGATCGCGTTATCACTAGATAGCAGCACCGCTTTATCGCAGATATATTCATAAACTGCGTGTTTTGTTAAGGAAACATTTCATCATTTGTATTTATTTCGTAAGACAGGTACATGTTCTGCTACGTACCTTTTTCAGTTGATAAATAAACAATTGCTGAAAATGAGCCGATTCTTCTCTGATTCTACTACAAACCACCGACCTCGCAATTCATCGTATACCGTTCGCGAAATTTTTTCATGGGCCACCTTTGTTTTCGACTGCAGAACATACAATACCTACGGATACGAGAACTCTGGACCCAAAGAGTAGTATTCCAATAATTTATATCACCGGTTTTAGTACCACATTTTACGACATGTGTCCTTCTTATGCAAATTACTTTGTTTGTATAAAAGATTCTGTGAATGATTATACGAATAAATAGCAAGAAATGCGGTTATCCTTCACAGAAAAGTGGTGTCTTATCAGAAATGCGAATTGTTCACCGTCTAGGAAGACGCGACTGGGGCATTGCGTAGTGTTGGCCAGGGAAAACCCTCGGCCATTGTTCTGTTTATGGTCGCCAGTACATGCTTCACATCACAATCCAGAGTGCAATGACTCTTCCTTTCGCAGTGAAACTTTTTCACTTCTCCTTTTATTCCCAGCAATCTTCTTTTTTTTTTAATGTTCATTGGATCTAGCTACATATTTTACGAATAATTACATTAGAGAAATAAATACTGAACAACTGAAAATCACCTACAGATAAGTATGGGTAAAAACAATTTATTGTCGAAAGTTATTTGCTGTGGAAAATTATTTTTAGTATCGTTCTTCCGTCTTGCAAGAAAATAAAACGCTTTTTATGGTAAATGCTTTTCGACTTTATTTAATACTTCTTTAGTGCCCTAGGTAATTTATAGGTATAATTTTAAAGATAACAAATGATAGCAAAAATAGATCCATCAGTCACCAAAGTTGAAGGTAGGAGTGTTGCAGCGAACACACAAAACACGAGAAGAACACATTTTTACATTATTTTGGTTTGAAACCTTATTCGGGTAAAGGCGACCGGTCTATTTCGCAAGGGAGATCTACACAAACGATGGCTTACCACCGCAGTAAATGGAAAAAGAAACTATGAGAAGAATGGAGGAAATGGTGGAAAAAAACATAAACATTTTTAGGAGTGAAATGCTTGGAAAGGGGATTCTATGAATATGAATTTAGTGTTTAAAAAAAAACGGCTGTAGTGGATTGTGTGCATATAAAGTGAACAGATATCTCATAATTAGAGGAAAGGAGGCAAATATGGAATACCATTTTCATTTTGCAAAAAAAATATAACAAGTAGTGCTTTTTTAGAAAATGTTTTATTTCTAAATTATTCCAATTACTGTTTTCTAACAAAATATAAAACATTTTCTATCTAAATTAAAGAGAAACAAACTCCAAATTTAAATAAATAAAAAAGGGGATAAGTCATAAATTCTCAAAAGGGTGACAAATATGGAATACTAAAAAAAAGTAATGGAAACTGTCAAAAACTAAAAAAAAAAAAAAAAATAGCAAGAAGACAATTCATTATAATATAACAAGTTACATTATCAATTAGAATAGTTCAGATGATTGGTCTTCCATCAGTCTAATCCATACAAAAGTCGCAGACATAGCTTCCTCTGGAATACCCAGCACATTCGGTGTGAGCCCATTCATTTCATAACAAGCATTGTACCCACCCTTCTCCCCTGGTGTCTTCCAGAAAGTTTCCCTCACAAAAAATACAATACGCTGTATCTGAGTTAGGAGTACGTGATTCGGGGATGCTTATTGTGTCCGATTCATCTTGAACACTGAAATCACTCTCAGCTTCTTTGTCAGAGTCTTCTCTACAAAGTTTCTTCTTAATTATTTTTTTCTTGGTAAATGTTTTTTTTTTTTTTTTTTGTTTCTTGGTTTTTGATTTTCAAACTTGTCTTTATTTGTTGTTAATTTCTTCGTTTCTAATTGAAGCTTATATGGTGAAGATGTGACCACCGTTGACTTTTCTTTTTTTCTTCCTCTGTTAGATTTTTTTGTTTTAAGTATTGGTATGGGGGATATGTCTTGAGGACTCACAATTATTGCAGCTGACGTTGAAGACTGGTCTGAAGGTACAGCTTGGAATGTGGAATCGTTTAATTCCAGAGGGTTAGCAGTTGAGCAAGATTGTTTCTCCAGACGTTCTTCACTTGATTTCGAAGGGGTAACACATTCCATGGAGGCTTCTATCTCCTCGTCTGAATCTGCAGCAAATTCGTAACCTTCAAAAATATTCATGTTTAAAGGATATATTCCAGTTGTTTTAAAGCCGTTTACAGCATTCACTCCAGTTTGAACTTTAGGTAAGCCTTACCGAAAACTTCGCAAAGGTCGAAATGTGATAATGCTCTAGCATTAGTCCTAAGCCACAGCCGTATTTCTTCGCTGTATTGGCTTTTTAGAGTACCCATCAGTGTTTTGTCTGGGGCTGTATTTTGTGGGTGGAATGTGGAGGTAGGGAAAGTATTGTCACGTTGTTCTGACGGGCTAAGTCAATCACCTCAATATTTTTTGTATGCGTATGGTGCCCATCAAAAATAATTAGAGCGGGATTCTCTTCTGAGGGTTTCACTTTCTCAAGAAAATGTTTAAACCACAATGTAAATAAATGGGTTTGAATCCATCCAGAAGGATGGCAAGCAAAAATAGTTCCAGGTGGAGCTCCTTTGGCCAAGAGTGGGCTAAAGTTTTTCCTAGGAAAAATAATTAAAGGAGGGATGTAAGTTCCACCTGCACTAAAACATAAAACAGCTGTGATAAGGGATCCTCGTTCAGTTGACGTCAATGTTCCTATTTGATGCTTCCCTCTTGAAGCAATCACCTGAGGTGTTTTGGTTTGTACAACAGATAAACCTGTCTCGTCCACATTATAGATCATTTCTGGTGAAAAATGTTTCAGTTCCATTTGCTCCTCGAGAAGGTTAAAAAACATTTTCACGTTATTTTTAGTAAAGCCTTTCGCTCTTGACACTGAAGTTCCGGTTGGTTTTCTAAAAGAAATGACATTCTTATGGCGTCTTAAAAAGAGTTTCAACCACCCTTTTCCTGCGGTTCCCAGGGTTTCAAATGGATTTGGGATATTGTTTTTTTTTTTTTTTTGCTAGCTGATAAGCCATGTTTCGTAAATCTGATCTAGTGAGGCCAAATAATTTGTTTTCCATTGTTAAACAATATTCTACTAAAGCCTTTTCTAGATAATCTGGTAATATTGTTTTCCGTCCTAAACGAGGTTTGTATGTAGTCATGTCTTTTTTTTTGGCACATTCTGAATAAGGTAGTTCGTGGAACATCAAAATGTTTAGACGCCCGTAAATATCACCAATTTTTGTCTTTCACATACTCTACCGCCTTCTTCATTTTCTCCTCGTCCCACGTCTGTCTTTTCTTTTTCTTGCACTTTTCTCTCTCCATCCCTAAAAATAATAATTACATTTTAGAAAATGGTTTACAAATATGGAATAGTATTCCATAATTATCGCCCCTCTAGTATTCCATAATTGTCGCCCTCTGTACATTCACTTTGGAAGGTTATAACAATGGTTTCAGCAAACAAAACGTGAAGCACATTTATGCTAAAATAATCTACAAAGTGTGCTCTATTAGCCCACATTATTAACAAAAACCAAGAAATATAGGTTAAATATTAAAAAAAATTAGGCAAGTATGACTTACAAAAGTTTTCTCAGTCCAAAAAATGAAAAATAACTCGTCCTGAAAACGGTGTTAAGCCTATTGGCGCAAAGACTAGACTGACGTAATGGCGGATCAAAACGAAACATTTCACCTAGTTTCCGCTAGGGTGCAGCACATAGGAGAGGGGAAACCGACCTATTCCATATTTGTACCCCTATTCCATAATTGTCTCCTTTCCTCTATAAATTTTGAAAGTATCTAATATGTTATAGATTGTCTATGTGCAGTCATTATACCCGGAAGTTTCCTCTCCGAATAAATCTGTTACTTTTCCTTCGCTGCTTCATCTATGCAAATACGATATTCGAAATCCGTATCCATAGTAGAGTATTTCTCTAAATTGTAGTACCGCTACTGGCAGATCTGCTTTCTACAACTTATGTACCTGTAATATAAGTTACTTCGTTTGTCTAAACAAAATGTATGATATGTTAAACGGATAAATAAAAATCTTTGCCTGATTAATGTGTTAATATGTGATGCCAGTGAACCAGCAGTTAGAACAATACTTGTATATGTTTTAAGAAACAAGATGTTCCGTTCTTAGCGAGCGAGAAGCTGCCTGTGAACATTTGATTATGGTTCACAGGTAGTAATATTCATCTACATTAATAATATAAATGTGAAAGTAACTCCGTCTCTCTATCTGTTTGTTACATTGTCACAACAAAACGGCTAAACCAAGCTTGATGAAATTTGCGTTACACCAGACTATTATTTTGTGTTTATATATAACTAGTTGACTGGTTTCCAACCTCCTAAGGCTATATATGTTAGCACAGGACAGTAAAACCAAAAACGTTGTGTACAAAACCGTACTGACATAAGATGTCCCCAGAAAACGACATAATTGTTAAAAAAAATTTAAAAAAACTGCAGGAAGAACTGTGGTAGGTAGTCTCCCACAGCTGACCCTTAACTTTAGTTTGTTGCTATTTTTAAACATGTTACAAATTGGTTCTCTTCGTGATACAGGTTCAATGATAACGTTACATCTTTTTTCAATTGCAGCAATACGAAGTCGCAGATAACAGCTAGTTTTATAACAGACAGTGTAGTCTCGAAATCCCTGCCCAATTGGTTGAGTGCGAAATGTTTCGTGAAGGCATCTGGTTTGGTCTGCGGTGGTAAAAAAAAAAAAAAAAAAAAAAAAAAAAAAAAAGCATATTAGGAACGGCGATGCATAATCACCAGATTGTGTACTAAATGCCTAGGTTAAATTTCAGAACCTCTCAACAATGTGTGTGGAATGACGATATACGAAACTGTTGATGTTGAATCTTCCGTTGGATCAGCATGTATTACTTAAGATGTAACGGTGTCGATCGGAAGAATAGTCCCGAACAGACCGGCACTGCTTTTCATCATTTTCGTTCTTTCAACTTGATACAACAATAATAATTAATTTCATGTTGCTGTAATGACATGGTTTCTATTGGCTGCGCATTCCACCCCTGTCGTACCCGCCTGAACCTAGCCGGGCAATCCTGCCGGGTACAGGGGACCTACAGTTTAACGTGGAATCAGAACCACGGAAGCGTTCTGGCGTACTTCACATTACACAGCAAGCTATGTCAGGGGTGAAGGCCGGGTTAAGCGCCTATGAAAACCCGTGCCGAGACAGGGATTCGAACCGACGACCTTTCGCTCTCCAGTCAGACATCTTAACCACTGAGCCACCAGACCGCTCTTTAAACTTGGTAAAACAACATACTACACTTAACAACACTTTCCATAGTTGTATACACACATACAACGCATGGAGGAAAGAACTGGCCGTCCTACTTCTGTAATATGCCGTAGTACGACACCAAAAGGAAGATCCAACGAACTTTGGGGGTTACGGATTACACATGGCGTGGCAGATTGGAAGTTAATTATCAGTTCAGTTCAGGAAATGCTAATACACGTAAAGGCACGGAAAACAATACTTAAAAGTCCTGGTTTTAATCTCATAAAAAGTTTATGGGTTCATAAAGACAGCGGATTACATTTTAAGAATAGAGGGTAGAATTTTTTAATGATTAATAATATTCTGTTTCCGCATCATTCTCTTTTTCAGAAAAGACAGAAGTTTCAAAGTAAAACTGATGAGCTGTCCTTTCTCTGAACTCGATTCTCTAACGGACAACGAAAGTACTGAAAAGGCAAACTTTCCCAGTCGAACGGATCAGTAAACGACGCATCACAGTCTCTAAGACTCAATGCCCTACATCGAATATTATGAACTAGATTTCAATTGATTCCAAGTTTACAACAGTCTTTCCCTTCATTTGTGAGACTCCCTTCTCATTCTCTGCAAACTTCATATTCCTAAAAAGGTAGATTAGCTCGTAAGGTAATAAGGTACTTCGCCGATTACAAGACAGATCGTCTATCTAATCTATTCGTTTATCTAATCTAATCAACAGAGAAAGTTGCTGAGTTTGTAAGAGGTAGTATCAAAAACCTCTCTATCGACTAAAGTAATTGTTTCACTGATGAAAGCTAGTTTCTTCCTCCAAATTTTTGAGATATTACTGGTATTTGGAAGGACGCGTGCTCATCCTTGGCCCGAACATCCATTCTTCAGTTTTCCATCGTCTCCCGAAATTCATTCTGGGTGAATGGCGAGATGGATCCTTCGGAAAATCCATGGCTTTCTTCATTTCCTTTCTTTGTCCACCATATTCATCATCCTTTCCCGTCAATAACGACCTCATAGTCAAATAGACGTAACGTCCTGACAATAGTCTTTCTTTCCTCAAGTTCGTCATACAATGTACACACGTTGCAGCCATTTAGTGACAGCGTGTTAAGCCTCCTCCAGTCTTCAATACAGCTATAATTTGTTAAGCTATCACTCTGCAACACGAGCATAACGTGGAGAAATTGTGTACCACTTAGACAAGAGTGTGTTACGCAGCACCTGGATGCTTAGACACAGGTTCACGCCTGTGGCAAACAGCTCTTTCAGAATCGTCTATCCTCTGAGAGAACCAAAACAGCAACGGAAAGATCATGGGACGCTCCTTTATTTGTCACCCTGTAAAGTACACCTTATGTGCAGATAGCAACCATCTGTCAACAGAAAAAAGGGTGAAAATTATAATTCCGTGTGATCTAAAGAATTTAGTCAAAGTTTTTTCAGCCAGCTGTGTAATTCGTATCTCTCGTTGCTACGTAAATGGAAATACACTTATACGTTGACAAGTAAAAATTCTTGGGATACACTCTAATAACGTTAGGATTCTCATTTAGCTCGGCGAAGTGGAGCTACTCAAAGTGGAATTGACTAAACTTGTCGAATGAAGACCACAGGAAGGATCTGTAGCCACGATGTCTCGATAAATTACGTGGTTGTGGTAACTTTTGGGACTTGTGAAGCTCTGTCGATGGCATCCAAAATATTCTCTTCTAGGCACATGTATTTGGGGATATAGATGCCAAATCATTTGCTGCTGCAATTCTCCAAAATGCTCCTCAAACCAATAGTGCACAATCTGGGCATGGTGACAAGGATATTATCATCCTGGAACTTCCCATCGTTAATTACATAAAATACCTGTAAATGGTCACCAAGCAGCAGAACATAGCAATGTGCTGTCATGGACCGGTTCAATCTGACCAGAGGTACCAGTCCCTGATAGGTAAATACATCTCACACCATTACAACCACGACCAGCTTCACAGTGCCTTAATGACAAGGTGGGTCCCTGGCCACACTCGAATTCCAACTGGAAGCTACACTCATCGGATAAAGCTACCTTCTTCCAGTCATCTAGGATCCAGCGCATGTGTTTACGAGTCCAGATGAGCTGCAGACGCCGATTCTGTGCTGTGAGAAAAGTCGTCCGAGTCGGTCTTCTGCTGCCATATCCCATCAACGCCAAATGTCACTGCACTGACGGCAAAGACACGTGTCTACTTCGTCCCAGATTGACTGTGGTAGTCGGCACGCAGTATCTTTCGGATGTTGGCAGGGACGAATCTCTTAATCCGTGGCAGGTCTCGATCATTCAGCGGACTTGGTTCTAACTATCATTCCGCGTTCAGAATCGGTTATTTCTCGCGTAAAACCATTACCACTTTAATATACGTTTGACTGGATGATAAAGAGTCAGACTGATTGCATTCACAACCATCTGCTTCTTGACGCGATTCGTGCGCCATCAGTACATTTGACTACTGCTGTCCTTTGACTTTTAAGATTTCAGTATATATGGTTTCCGACCCACAGATACATTCTAGCATATTGACATACATAAAACAAGCCTTTTCAGAGGTGGAAGATCGGTTAATGGTTATTGAAAATTTAGGCTGATACAGGAACTTGAACCGCGGATGTTTTGATCCGGAGTTAGGTACCATACTGTGTAGCTACCTCACCCGTCAATCTAAACATACACACTCGTATGTGTTTCATGTGTGACGTTGAGCTGTGAATCAATGGATGTCAATGGAGCCAACGTGTTTCAGTAAACATTTCCCATATATCACATCGCCACAGTTTTTGACGTAGAGTCAGGCAATTTCAGCCAAATTTAGAACCTACTATCTGTATCACTGGGTGGCAACATCTACTCGTAAGACATATTGATCGTATTTCCATGCGTTAATGGTCCAGTGGAGGCGATTCTCTTTCGATAAGAATAGTAACCGTGGTGGTCATCGGCATTTGTTACTTGCCCGTTGAGGCACACAGGAACTAAGTAGTATGATGTCTGAATGGTAATCTACAAGAACCAGAATTTGATTATACCCTGTTCACTCCCAGTTGAGGCTCAAGGTCATGTTCTGTCCCCGCTCCTCACCTCACAGCCTGCTCTCCTCCTACCTCTCCGAACAGAACGTTGTGACCAGGTTGTCGAGTAGTAAATTTCCCTTTCGCATGCAGCGGTAAGGGCAACGGAGTGGATATAGAACAGACTGACCTTGAGCCGCCTCTATTAACTGAAGGGGTAGTAAATCTTTAAGTGATCCCCTAATCTGATTTTCACTTGTCACAAAATTTCATTTGTGTATCTGAAGTACGTGAGTAAACTTCCCTGGTATGGATTCGACGAGAAAGTTTAGGTCCCAATTGTCAGGTAGGTTAATCGCGATGGGTTAGGTGGCAATGACAGAGATTGTTTGTGCGTCCAATTTAAATTCTCTCTTATCAGGGGGATTCAACTTAGGGTCTCCAGACAGATATCATACACATTTAGTGTTTGCTTACAGGAATATGATAATTGTTTCATGCACTAAAATTAAATTTTCAGTGATTTCTGATTGAGTGGGGAATATCCTCTTGATTATCTCTACAAAAAGATGATTTTCTCTACAGTAGTGTTACTGAATGTTATCATGGAAATTATTTTCTCTTGATCTATTCTTGCCGTTCGTTCTACGGTTAATTAAAGGTCTGCTTTTGTATTTATGCTAACAACTACGATAATGTGACGTGAAACATGGTAGAATACACAGCGCGGCAAGTGGCCGCAAACTGTATCATTACGCTAGGAAAGCTGCGAGCGTAGAATTTTTTTGTACGAACTTTCACTTTTCTGGAGCACAATTCAGCTACTGCGCAGAGATAAACTCAAATGGTGTTCTTGGATTTCAAAGATCTTATCTTTGTGAAATAATAATAATATAAATAGCTGGTTATATGGCTGTTAAGGTGAAAATTCATACATTGATACAAATATTTTAAAAAGTTTTATTGATTTGTGTACCGCAGTGAGAAATATCTTTTAACTAAGATATCACAACCGTGTATTTCAGGGCAATAATACCCAGACTCATTATTAACAGCAGTTCCACCCGACGATTTTAATGATGAATAGCTTTTCAAAAGTATAACAACGGACTATAAAACAATTCTGAACTTATTGCTTTTAAATTGATATGTGAAGATTGTTAGGTAATTTTGTCCGTCAGCAGGTGATTTAGGCCCACTAAACTTCTTGAACACCTCAATGACCAGTAACATATCAAACAACAGCACCGTGTATATACTCTTAACTTGAATTTTGTTTCGTAGAAAACGTTTTACCACATTAAAAATTTTCAAACAGTCAAAATCGCACTCAAAACTGTAGGGCTTGCTCAGTATTCCTCATAATCGTCTTTTAATTAATATTCCTTACACTGTAGTGCTTTTAATACAATTACAGTTAATATAAACTATTTTCATCCATCAAAACACCACCATTCATATGGAAAGTATACAAATTTATGCTCAACCATTGCGTGTCTCAGACAAAAGATAATTAATTTGAAAGACTGAAGTTAGTTGAAGACCCGCCAGAGTGGCTCAGTGCGCTGAGGATCAGGAGGTACAACGGACCGGGCACGAGCCCAAAGCCCCGCGTACCGGCCACCCTAGCTGCATCATGGCGTGTGCAATGACGGTGCCCAATCTCTGCCTTATGAAACGAAAAATATACTTCTCACAAGCTGAACATAGTTACACAGAAAGATGACAACACTTCACTTCCTCCTTAATACGACTTTGCAGCAGATATAAAATGCTTGGCGTCAGCAAGGGTAAAACCATAGCCGACCCCAAAATATTAATAGGACTGTTACAACATCTTTATCCGAAACATCCGACGGAAATTATTATCATAAAAGTATTAGGTCTTTAGAAAAATGACTTTAACTTAAGATTCGTTTGCTATAGCACTAGAAGACGCAATGTACTTTGTGATTCGTCACTACATTAACATACGGCGAGATCAACGTTCCACCACGGACCACTGGGCAATAGACTACAGGAACATCATGAACTAAACACTGAACAATCAAAGGTGTCCACTACAGATTCCGATAGAACAGATGGCAATTTATCTCTACACATAATTTCCCATTACATGAATTTTCACTTTAAATTCTTTCATTGTGTAGGGAAGCTTGTTCCGCATATATCTCAGTAATTTATTCCAGATTCTGGCTTTCTTGCTTACAAATGAAAATTTTTCCACTTGCTTATGGCTGAAATCATGTGCTAGTTTAATATCATTGTCATCTCTTGCCCTCCACATACTATTTGTAAGTCTCCTCCCAATATTCGTCCACACCTCATCACAAGTGTATGCCTTATTCACAGCCTTCAATCTGTTCCAATGATTCCCAATCTAGCTCATATCAGTCACAGATTGCGTTCTACGGACGGTAATTTTCACAAACCAATCTCGCTGCCCTCCTATGCAAACTCTCCAGCTCCTGTATTTGATATCCATAATGTGAAACCCACCCCACCATATTCAAGCAGTGGTGTGACCAAGGTTTTGCAGGGCAAGTCTCTCACTCCCCTGGTACATCTCCTCATCATCATCTCCAATGCTTTAACATCAAGACGATTAAAAAAAATTAAATATATATTTACGGAATATTTTTTTTGAGGAAATTAGTTGAAATGTTAATTTTAAGACATAAAAGTTTTAAACAAATAGTTGCTCACTTGCTCCAATGAGTTCTCCTAGTTAGATGTATATGTAAATATATGAGAATATGGAATTCTCAAGCATTTATTCGCTCTTTTAAAATTCGTCATAATCATCATGTTATGAAATGATTTGACCTATTAGAGTAATGAGTCCAGATAGAACTTGAACAATATTCTCTAGGTACTGCGGTCTTTGACGATTCTGTGTAGCTAAGTCCAAAGTACAGTATACTTGGCAATAGTAGAACTAAAAAATTGCAAGCCTGTACCTCTTTTAATCTATTTGGTCATTAATCGTTTAAACCCTCGAGTTGCCTGATATTTGGACTTTTAAAGTTATATGACATAATTTCAATTACTTTAACACTTACTTTCAGTTAAAATATCACAACACGCAACTCCTTGCTAAAATTGACTTTCGATCTCCTGACATCTTAACGCGTTGTTTGATATCCTCAAAATTAACAAGAAAACTTCAAAACCACAAACCACAACCTGCAGCAAAACTGCAGCTCTCTCATTTTCAAGCCATATTCATAATCAACTATTCACAAATAAAATTGTGATGTAAAAAAGAGCTAGAAAGATGGAACTGTTATATAGGCTAACACATAAAAGATACTGGTACAGCCAGAAAGCGGTCTCCTACAGAGCAAAGATTAGACATTATACAACAGTTGTCAAGACTGAGCAATGTTCAGCTCAGAATGCCTGGTGTTGAGTAAGAAAATTGAGACTGAGGAGTCAGAGAAAAAAGAAAGGAAAATCCTAGGGCCAGTAAATGAAAAAGACGCTATATGGTAGAAGAGAAAAAATGAAGATCTGCATAGGTGCGCAGAGAAAATTACAGACACTATGCAAAAGAGAAGGCTGAAATTTTATGGTCATCTTATGAGATTGAGTGAGAGTAGATTAACAAAAATAATTTTCAACTACATCACTAAATTAAAGATGATAACAAAAAGGGTTGAGAATACGAGAAAAGATGTAAAAAAAGATGGAATACATCCAGATAAGATAGTGAATCGAAGTGTTTCAAACTAAAATTGGACAATGTACAAAGACAAAGACCACCTGGTCTGAAGAAAGAAGGAGTAACCTCAGTAAAAGAACCAAAACATTCTGGGAGTAGAAGAAAAAGCCAACCAGTAAACAAGTTGTTCCTGTGGTCCAAAGTGGGTCAAAATCGAAAGAAGAAGGAAATTTGCACAGTCCACCCAGTATCATACAAAGATGGCACAGATATTAACATAATATTGGCATCAAACTTCTGTCAGTGTTTATATTAGAGCCTGAGTTTCAACTCTAAAAACAGAAACATAAGAAATTCATTCGCAACAGAATTCTCCAACAACTAAAATGCATGCTAACGTAAACAATTCCAAGTACAGACGTAGCATACAAAGAATTTTCCATGCGAATGGTTGAGTATGATGGCCGACCGCAAGCTAACGGTTCTTCACTTGACATTTTGTTCGCAACGCGTTGCGTAATCACTAGAACACTAATCACCCGCGCAAACACATGTGAAGAGTTTCTCGTCTGCTTTTACTTCACGTCTTATACAGAAGGTACTGTGTCGACATACATGGCTTGGATAGCATGCCCTGATGGCTCCCCACAGAAGGGCTAATCTAATTCAAAATGATCTTTGAATACTCCATGTTAATATTTTATCTCTGCAGTATCTCAAGGATCGGAGTTACAAAATTGCCTTCTCTTAGAATGACTTGCGTTTTTCTAACCCATCGACAAATCGAATAATTATTTTTGCATGTGTTTTTTTTTTTTTTTGGTTACTGACAAATACACCATTCGGGGTTTCAGATGATTGTTGAAAAGGATTACTGTGAGGTTATCAGACTGTAAATTTTCCTCCGAAATATTCAATCTACAGCGAAAAATACGTCACTTCATTACGAGGGAGCGCGTGATATTGAGAAAGATTTTATGCAACACATTGGTTGATGAGCATACATTTGAGAGCAAAGCAATAATTATACAACAGTACGGAACCAATAACGTTGTCATCTAGAAAGAAACGCTCGCTATTTGATGGGAACTTCTTAGTGGCGGGACATTATGGAGATCTGGAATTTCAATAAACGAAAGACCGAGCGTTGTGGGTGACTGGTAACGCTCTGGTCTCGCATTGGGGAAAACGTCGATTCAAATCCACGTCCGGCCGTCCAGATTAGGGTTTTCCATATTTTCCTCAAATCATTCCAGGCAAATGCCGGGATGGTTTCTTTAAAAGGTAATTGCCAAATTCCTTCCCGTTCCTTGTCCCCAATCCTTTCCTGCCTCTAATGACCTCGACGTTGATGGGGTGTAAATCCACGAGCAAAAAAATAAAAAATAAACGAAGTAGACTAAAGTCCATTCAGATGACAGAGGCGGCTCAAGGTCAGTCTGGTCAGTCCCTATTTCATTTCCCTTATCTCTGCATGCGAAGGGGAAATTTATCACTCGCCTACGTAGAAACAGCTGTCAGCTCGGAGAGGTAGGAAGGGATCGGGTAGTGGGATGAGGAGCAGGGCCAGGAAAAAGTGATTTTGAGCCTCCAGTTTTGAGTGAAAATAGTATAGAAGGAAATAGTTCCAAGAATCTGGTACTGATGTAGATCAGATTGCTTTCCCAAAGAGTAAAACCACTAACAAATCAAAATTTACACGGTCTGTAACCTGTTATTATGTGAACATAGAACCGAGAAAACGACAGCTTCTCTGTCGAAAGATGGAAGACATCACCATGGATTGGTTCAGGAAGCACTGGCAGGAATTCAATCCAAAAGTTGATGAAAATTGCATTTGAAGATTAGTTTCAGATTAATTGTTACTATATTTGATGATCGAACTGTTAATTTTTCAAAAAATTCAGATTTGATGTTATTTTTCATATGTCAATCTTACGTGCTTCATCATTCTTGCGTCTAAATATGGTTTCTAAACTTTTGAATAATATATATCAAAACCAGAACTTTTTAATATTACCGTTCCTAGCGAGTGACATTTAATGACTACGTTTGACAGCCAGGTGAACCCCGGTTCGAATCCTGCTCGTCAAGTCGGATTTCCAAAAAAATCCATATTAATGACGGTATGGGTTGGTAGTAATAAATGGCGGTGTTTGTTTAACTCCTTCCCCGCATAAACAACTATTTCAAGTTTGATGACACCACTGTCTCCAGTTCACCAGGACGAAATCTCAATAGATTCTACAAACACAAGTCTACCATCACATTCCAACTGGTGTTATGCTGGTCGTGAAATTGTCCCCTTGTAGATATTTCCATTTATTTTTATCAAAATACTGCTTTTAATCAACTTTCTAGTTTAAATGCATATGTATTTAACACTTCTAGCTGGAAGCTTTTACTCTAGGTCGCTTGCAAATACTCGTAATGTGATTAAGATCCATTATTTGCAGCATGTTTAGTGAAAGAGATGCTGACACTATGGCAATGCACGTACAAGTTGAAGAAGTCAAAAGGAAGCGTTGTGCGTTGCGTAAGGTGAAGGTAGTTCTGCCGTATACTTAAAGGCCGAAGCATCATAAAACAGGCACCGTTGTATGATGTCACCAACCACACATCACACGATCGAAGCGATGCGACATCGACAGATTACGCAAGACAAAAGCAAACTCTAAAATCAGTTTCGAAATTCATTTCACTTTGATACTTATAATATTCTTATACTCTACGACGCTGTTCGGTAACCGTTAAAAGTTACTTCATCGAGTAAATTTGTCAAATACCTAAAACACTTAAAACTCAGGACTAATTGTGTCACCTCCGACTTTACGTCCGTAACTTGTTAATATTCCATTCTTAGCACCCAGCCTGGTGGGAGCCGTGCCGCTCTGGTCTGGCGTTCAGTAGGACGTGGGTTCAAATCCCGCCCGGCAATCCAGATTTCAGTTTTTCATACTTTCCCGAAATCACTCCAGATGACTGCCTTCAGAAGGCCACGACAAATTCCTCTTCCGCATCTAATGACCACGAAGTCAACGAACTGTAAAGCCCTAAGTAAAAAAATAACTAGATTACACGTATAAGGAGTACACGCCCAAGAAGTGAAACTTCTATGGGTCATACACACTTTTCTCTCTGTGTTTTTTCTGTTTTTTTGTAACGTTTCTTTTGCAGTAAAGTGGACCAACGATACTATCTTCATTGCAGTTGTGCAGTAAATAGAAACTTTATCCTAGTTCTCGTAAAAAAATGAGAATTATCAAAAATTTATAGCACACTTCGGTACGTTATAGAGCAGTGGTTTGCAATTAGTTTTTCCCTAGGACCACTTCACCCTCGCGTACCCCTTATAGCTGAAATGATAAATAAATGAACTAATGCGTTTATCCGAGTCGACTGTTTCGCACAGTCACAGCATTACAGTAATATAATTCACACACACACGGTTTGTCTTAAAATATATTTTCGTGATAGCAATGTTTGCGTATTTTTTTTCAGTTATCGTAGTGATTACCTCTGCCAAGAAATTAGGGCGCGCATCCCTTGAAGCAACATCACGTACCCTTAGGGGTACTCGTGCCACTAATTGATAACCACTGTTACAGAGTATTGCATAGAGCCTTAGTGTGTATTTTTTGCGTAGGCCTATTATATCGGAGAACAACTCGGAAAACGGCATCAGCGAAATAAAATTTTTATTTGGAACAGATGAAAACTGTTTTGTCATATACGTATTTACCGATAACACGTTGGCGATTATTATTAAAATTTGGGCCGCATCGTAGCTCAGGTGGTAGAGCGCCTAACTACGGCCTTGACGACCGGAGTTCGATCCCCGACGGAGCAGAGAATCCTTCCTCGAGCTGAACGTCCGGGATGGCCCTCCACGCCCACCCAGTGCGCTGTCAAATGAGTACCGTGGGGGAAGGTAAAAGAAAAGGCAGGACCGTGTCGCTGACCACGGCACGTCCACTCCAGTGTCTACAGTCAGGAAATAGTCATGCGCTAAGCCTACAGGAATACGACTTGAAAGCTTTTAAAACCAACTGCCTTTACCTTTTATTTTTATTCTACTTCCGCTGTATTTGGTGAATTTGTGCTATATACTTTTGTAAGCAAGGGTTCATGGTAACTGAAATAGGAAACAAATGTTACACATTTAGTATGATCCACTGTTTAACATGAGTAGCTGCTTGCACCAAAGTGCGCATACACACTTAGCCCGTAATGCTAACAAATTCAAAGAAGTTTCACTTTAAAAAGCCATTGCTTGCGGCAAAAACACGCAAACATTCAGTCAGAAATGTATGAAGGCATTTCATGTTGTTTGCATATTCATTCATAGCATTCCATAGGAACTACAATTACAGCGTGATGCTTAGCATTCTCATTACGTCCCCGGTTCAAGGCCAGCTTAAGACATGACAGACTGCAAATAAGTATTATTTATTTCCTGCCTTTTCCTTTCACTTTTGGAATGTGATGCAACTGAAGACTTCCTTGAATACTTTTTTTAAAATAAAAAAGCTGGTTTTCAGTATCTGGCTCTCCCAACTAGTCAGTTTTTTACGTACATCTTCCGATTCCTCCTTTTATGACTAGTATTATTTTTCGACAACTTCGCTCGCTTGTGACTAGCTGTATGAACGAATGCGCATACGGTATTTTTTTCGAATTTTCCGGTAATATTAGCAGAGGCTGTAGTTATGTTGAAGTTCAGTCTGAACAGAATGAGAAATAACATTCTGTTTTATTTAGTTCTTAAAGAGTGCCATGTTACTAACGTCGTTACTATTATAACCTTAAATTTCATGTCGGAAATTTCCTTCAGGTTTCTGTGGTTCCTCGTGCTCATTGAAGGGTTTGATTTACGTTTTCCGTCTATTTTAAAAGTACTGTTCTTCACTAAACCAAAACAATAAATAACCAAACAATCTAAGGAGTGGAGTCTCTATCATTGATATATTGTGATCTTTGGTGAGAATCTGTTAATGGTAAGAAACAGATGTTTATCTTTGATGTAGTGTGATCTTTGTGTTAAGGTTATCAAGAGATTACCATTGATTGATCCGTCCTCAGTTCACGTAATCATAAGGCAAACCGCAATCTTTAAGTTACCTCCCAAGCTTTCAAATTGTGAAAGCCACATCCAACTCTATTACATAATTTTTGCAAGATATCTTAACCAAGAAATCCCTAGCAAATGGCCGCTTACAGACAATAAAGCAAATGGCCGCTTACTGACAATAAAGCCACATAATGGCAATACACGTATTTATAGCCCGTTCTGTTAACTAAGGCGGGTCAAGGTCAGTCTGGATAATCCCCACTCCAATGCCCTTACCTCTACACGCGAAGGGGAAATTTACCACTCGCTTACCTGGAATCTGAAGTCAGCTCCGTATTTGTCTATGTGAATGGTTTTACAATCCCAAATTTACGAGTTCAAAACAACACGTTTCACAAACAAATTAACACTTAACAGAGACATTAAGATGGCAACTCTAATGTTTCCCTCATAAAGACCACGACAAACACAAATTTCGTTGTCCCGTCATGTGGTGGATGGACGGGGATTTACCAGTCAACATCACCACGCAAAAAAAGAATAACGCCATTCCAGTTTGTTGGTTGTTGAAAAAAAAAACTCTTCCTCCTAACCACTGTCTAACGACTCAGACATGTTTCCAGATTGCGGTTGAGTATGTATAATGACGAGGAAAATAAGAATTGCATTGCGACACCTGTTTCAAGGAACCAAAGCAATCATCTGTTAAACAGTTTCCGGAGATCTAAATGATCTGAGTATGAAGCAAATTTAAACAAAAAGCCGGTAAGAAAACTATTTCATACTAGTATCCTGTTTCTGCATGAAAATCCAACATACACATTGACGCAAAAGGTGACAAAAACGCTTATTATACTACCCTCAAAATCTGTATAACAAGTTAACACTAAAAATTAAAAAAAATATATATATATATTATTTTGCTGAAAGTGGGATATAAAGTTTATAACGAATAGTTACTCATTATCGGTTCAGCGCAGTTTAATTTCCTATTTGCTAATACTTACTAAGACGTAAAAACCATTTCAGCACTGATTATTGTATTCTGAGTTAATCTAAATAAATTTCTAACAGTTAATCAGAAGGAAATTTTAAATTAATCTTAACATTGGTAATAAAAGACCCGCAGTTTTGTGAAAGACAGTAAAATATGAGTTGTTAATGGTGCATTTAGGTTAAACTTAAATGCTTATCTGTGTTGTTACCTCTCTCGGTAGAGTCTGTTAAACATACGAAAGAACGGTAAGATGAAATATACTTTGCTGTTTCGTTTGTAATCTGTACGTTACAAGTAATGAAATAAGTCTGTGTGTCCTGATCTTCATCCGTCGCAAACCGTATGTTGGGTGCGTGAATAACACTATAGAAGATCAGTGGTATGGAATTCATGTATGACATTGAACGCTCCCAGGTTGGGTTAAGGAAGAAATTCGTAAATAGAATAAAACTAGGGAACACCAGAGGAAAGAAGGTTACTTGATTTGAAGGTGGATGGTAGTATACACTTCCTTGCTCTACATTGATGGCGTCCACACAGGCTAAACATTAAGAGAAGATAATTCACAAGGGGCATGTCTTCAAGTAACCTCCGTTATGAAATAAGGACTAATCTGTTAACAAACAGATAACGTTAACATATTTCATTTTCAGCCATCACAATAGCAAGGCTTCTTAAGTACCCTTCGTGTAACTATTCATTTCAGGTTACTAGTGAAAACGATTTATTTATTGAACTGTGATGAAGAATACTTTGTTAATATGTCATAGCATGCTGTGAATGTTTTGTAAAAACAGTTATGAGCATTTGTTCGAGCGATTATAATGTTTCTTTTTTCCTCGCTTTGGTCATCTAAAGTCCACGTGCAACCGGCCTCTCGTTCAACACATGTGGGCAGTGTTATTCATGAGAGGGAGGCGGAGGATCTCTGCCCTGGGTTTATTATGCCCGGCGTACATAACTTATAGGAGGAAAGTTTGTGTTGGCATCTGTAACTTTTTGTGTTTTGTATGTGCAGTATATTAGGCCTGCTTTCACCTAGGTGATTGCGGGGAACCGGTACGCGTGGTCCAGGAGTCGAACCTCGTCCCGTTGTATCTTCCCAATAGGATTGCCAACTTATCTGTAAGGAAATAAGGTATATTTATCTTTGGAAGTGGAAAATGAAAAGTATATGAAAGGAAAAAAAGTTTTATATTTAGGCATTATGTCTTAAATACATGTTTGTATCGTGCTTATGGTACTAGCTAGTAATATTTGGTTTCCGTTCAAAATGTTATAGAAGCTATCACATCCTAAATCTAGATATTTAACTAAATTAATTTACAATGGCATTCCGTTCCATAAATTGTATATTTTACCAGAAATAAAGTATTTCCGCATAATCTATTGATAGCGAAAATTATACCGACCAAAAATAAAATACAAATGACATTTTATTATAAAGTATAGCTGGCAAACATACTTCCCGATACAGTGTGGGGCGCCTTAACGCACTGGCGGATGGTGTTAATTAATTACTTTTAATATTGAAAATGTTAGTAAAAGGTGTTGCCAGATGCGTCGGTCGTCGGAACCATATTTGGGCTGTTTTCTTGTTTATTATGTTTGCAGCGATTTTCAAGCCCTTCAAGTTATTTTTTTTTTATCCTTTCACATCATTACCATTTGTTTTAGAAATCAATTAATAACTTTAAGTTTGTTATTTAATAATAACCAGTTGTTAAATATATTAAACAATCCCTAAATCTCGATGCAAGCAGACGATCTCTACGGCAAGGAACACTAAAGCTATGGGCGTAGGCACCCGCGGACAATAACGACTTGTCTGAGACATGCGTAAATGGAAGCTTTTATGGAGGACTCGAGTGGAGGGCTATAAAAGAAGAATGTTAGCGTGGGCAGACCAGGAACGGGATGTCTAACAAAGACGGAGTGAGTACATTAGTGAGTACATCAGTGGCACTCAACGGAAAGATTTTAATTAATTATTAATATTTCATGTGATTATACCTGTTACAGAGATGCCCTGTTGTAATACTTTCATCGTCGTTCTAAATTTTTTTTTTTTTTACTGCTTAACGTCTCTTAACAACGAAGTCTTTAGAGACGGGAAAGGATGGGGGGCAAGGAATGGGAAGGAATTCGGCCATGGCCTTTTGAAGGAAGCATCTCGGCATTTGCCTGGAGTGATCTGGGAAACCATGGAAAACCCAAATCTGGATGCCCGGACGGGGATTCGAACCGCCGTCCTCCCGAATGCGACGTTCTAAATAAATGTGAAGTTGATCGTCGACTCTACCGTTTATGAATTTATCTTCTCGCTGAGGACTTTAACAGCTTAATCTATTACTTAGCTTTGGTGGAAGTAATAAGGACTTCTTTTACAGGAAGATCTGCAACTTCGAAAGTATCGATACCGACAGTGTAACTCTCAAATGTCTAGTTGCTCTCAGTTTGTGCCGAGAGTGGTGATAAAAACTTAACATTCGATCCTAGAATACAGAAGCACGTAGGGCGACTCATTCGCAGATCAGTTTCCATGTTGTTGGGAAATCAACGACTGTTAGATTTGGCACGTCTTTGTTTGAATTTCCCTCCATGCTCCATCTAGCCAAGAGAATCACGTGACCTAGCCCACATAGCTGTGTGTTGCTAGGCATACTAGTTCCGCCACTTGTGATCGCCTTCGTTTGTTATCCATGTTGTACGACTATTACTTTATGTGTTATTCGATGTAGTAAAGTGTTAATTCATACACAGTTTTAACCAATTTGTTTATTTCCACCTGTGATAACCATATAGAATGCATGCTTTCCCACAAATTACTCCAGGTGAATGCCAGTATTCTTCCTTTATGTTTCGGCCACATTCTCCTAACCACAGAGAGGGCGTAAATCCTATATAAAGAGAATATATAAAGTGTATATATGTTACGCACAAGGACCTAAAAAAATATGACCACAACATCTAACTCTTTGTAATCACGACGGATGGGTTCAAGGTGCATTTCATATTTATGATTCTTCTTACCCGTGGCATTACAAGTCTGTAAAATAAAAAAAAAAAACAGGAATATGAATCATCATGTGTGGAGAATGTGACCTGGACCAGACGCGAATTTCGTGTTGTGGCCTTTTTTAGATAGCCACAAAGCGTTCCGGCTGTTTTTTGTCACTACCATAACGCGAATAACGTGTAACAAAATCGAGTAAATTACAAAGAATGTGGTAGTATGAGGCCACGTATCAGTATGGGGTTGCACTCCCTCTGGACGCATGCAGTGATTCGGTTGGGAAAGTGCCGTAAAGCCATTGTATCCTCTCGGCGTGGCAAGCTGGCCCACAACTGGTGTAACTGGTACTTCATATCTTGGATACTGGCACTGGACGGAGTTGATGTTAGAGCTGGTCCCAACCACATTCTATCAGGGACAGATCTGAGGATCTTGCTGGCCACGGGAGTACTTCAGCATCAGGCAGAAAGTTTATAGAGACACTTCTGTAAGCGGAGAGTCATTCTCCTGTTGAAACATGGCACCATGATACCGTCGTATGAGAGGTAACACATGAGGACGCAGTATGTCAATGACGTACCATTGTTTCGTCAGAGTTACCTCAATTACCATAACACCAGGAGTAACATCGTTGCGCCTCACCAAAACACTGGAATAATGGTACCTCTCCCCAGGCCGCCATCTCATTCGCGGACGATGGTTATCCGAGATAGCGCAGAACTGCGATTCATCCTTGATAATGCAACGCCATTTATCAGCACGGCACCACTCCAAACGCAACCGTTTGTTTTGTGGTGTTAAGGGCAACCTATGCATGGGGCGGTAGTTACCTAGTCCGGCTGCTGTTCTCGGAAGGCTGCTGTTGTTGTTGTTGTTGTTTTAGGGCGCGTCGACAGCGGGGTCATTAGCGGCTCGGGAGCCAAGTGCATTTATGACGGCATTATGATGTGTTTGGTGCACAATATGGCGACCCTCAATTGTGGTGGACTGACGTGGTCGACCGGTGCCTTGATTACGAGTTTGCCTGCCCTCAAGTTCCCATGACCACTGCCACATCCGAATGACAATTTCACCAACCGGCCAAACGGAGACCCTCAATGATCCTGTGTCACGTGCTGATAACGATGTCTGACACGAGTACGTGGCATCTCCGTGATCCCTCAATATCCGACGTTGTTCACGCCCCTCATATACTCTACCAGGCCTACACACCAACAACACCAGTGCACTCTGTTGGCCGTTCTATCTGCCAGTGAACTGCAACTCTAACCATAAAATACTCGCCAATGGCGTGTATGTGTACGAAATTACATTGGCATCTACTGGGTGCTTTGATGTTTTTGCCGGCAAGAGTTCATACATAGAAATCACATTACGTATGTGACACATTAAACCTGTAGGTAAAACCAATTTCAGTACGTAAAGCAGGGATATTATTGGTTTTCAAAAAACTCAGATTTGACTCAATTTAAGAATTTGGTGAAAAGTTCAACCAAGAAAATACAGATCAAAAGGAATTTTTCTTATTTGTTCAAGACCATACAGCCAACTCGACTTTTGGATTTATTATATCCTCGTATTTATATGAATTAATCAGGAATATAGTTTTCACAAGCTACTGCCTTAACGGACTCAACGCGGCAAGACCATTTCTGGGCCAAAGAGTTAATCAGTTCGCTGTCGAAAAGGCAAAAGAAATACCTGCAGGCCCTTAGTGGCTTGACCGGCATTCTAATACTCCGATACGACAGCGAGGCAATGCAGGAAGATTTTACAATTTAGAATTAGGAACGCGAAGTGTGAGCTATTGTTTATAAATTATAAAAGTAGTGTAATTTTGAACGGAAAAAAATCCTATGGATTTCTGTTGTGGGATCACTAGAGAATTCACGAATCTGTACCCTCTAGGAATAACTGGCCTTCTTATTGAACCCCAAATTAAGTATTTAATAAAATATTAAATACTTTTTCACTTTTACTGTAATCTTAAAAAATAATAACAAAATTATTATGAATGGATGTAAATCAGCCTATAGTTTTTAAACCAGTAGATTGGCATTGATATCAACTGCAATGGATCTAATGACACAGGTAATTTCATTACAAACCTACCTTCGCAGTATGGACTCTGCTAATGAATGATCTGTTCGGGGGGGAGAGCGGGGGGGGGGGGGCGCTTTAGGGCGCGTCATCATCGAGGTTATTAGCGAATAATCTATTCCAACTCCTAACTTCCTTACCTGCAAATTAATAGTTTCGCAACGCCTAAATTCAAGATACTAAATTAAGATCAAGGTCATTTCTTAACTTCTACGAAATACCAGTGATTCATTTCCAAATACAACAAGCGTTGTGGTTGAGTGGTAACGCTAATTGTATGTAAGGAAAGCACGATTTACTTATAGTCATTTGAGAAAGAAAAAAGTTGTGGATCAGTGACAAATATACCGTAACAATAACGTAATTAAACCCAGTGAAACAGAGCTACAAATGGAAATAAGGGAAGGTTGCGGTATCAACAACATCTTGTGTGTTCGACATGTTGGGAAATGACATCTTCCAAGAAGCGATTTACAGCCTCATAACCTGTACGTTTGGAATCTCGTGTACCACGAATGGAGGAAACTTGTCCAGGATATTTTACTGGCAGCATCGCTTTCTCTGTTCATTATTCGAGCTGAAGAAGCCGACGTCATGTAGACTCACATATTTGGAATAAGTTCATTAATCTGCTGTCATACTACACTGCAATGAACCATTTGTTTAAAATAAGATTTGAGCGGAAGAGTCTATAGAGCCTCTAACGTGGCAATCATCCATCGTATGCTATACCCTGTCCAGTCCGACGCGGGTCAATGTCATTTTCCCCTTGCCCCGTTCCTCACCTTATCATCCTCACCCGTTCCTACCTCTCCAAGCTTGCCGCTGTGTCCTTGTAGGTGAATGGCAAATTTCGCACGTAGTGCTAAGGGCAGCGGAGTGGGGATAGAGCAGAGTGACCTTGAGCCACGTCTGTTAACTGAACGGGCTATAACAGAAACTGGACTCAATAAGCCATGAAGTGATCATGTTAAACAAACAAAATTGTTTTGTGTACATATCTGTTTCGCCGTCAGTAGAGTACATCATTCTGTGAAAGTCTATCAAAATCAGTGTAATTTTACAACTTGCATCCCTAAAAAGGTCTTAAATCAAGGGGTAAAACCACAGAGATGTGGAACATTGGTTTCTTTTAAAACTGCACAGAACTATTCATAAGCGAGCGTTCATAAACCCACGTAGCTCCATTTTGAGCTCCAGTGAACCCCCCTCCCCCCACGTAGCCCGACATGGCTTTTGTCTCCCCCCCACCCCACGTAGCTCGTAGCTTTTTTCCTTTTTGATCCCAGTAGACATTTTGTACTGTTTTCTCTTGTCAGACTTTTGTAAATTATATATGGAGATGATTAAATGAAATAAATAAATAAATATTCAGACGCTGTTGTGTGTTGTGTACCTCATTTTCATTGTGGAAAATGATATGAATGGAAAGATACGTCGCCTGACTCGGATCATCACCCCCCCCCCCCACCACCACACACACACACATAGCGCAGCGTAGCCTTCCAGCGAACCCCTCCCCCCTTTTTTGACCAAGCCACTTAGTTTATGGACGCTCCCTGTGGGTAAAAGACAATGGGGTCATGGTGTAATAGTATATAAACGTTACCTGGGTATTATATCGGACTGTAAGGACTGAAGTCAATGTGTTGCTAATCGTAAAGTACGATAATAAAGACTGTTTGATTGGTCCGCTATAACTTCCGCCACCGATGTAAAAATGTAACTAACTTGTCCAAATTTGAATCAACTGCAACATTTTGATATGTTCTTCATATTTCCGTTAATGGCATCATAAATAACATCTAATAGAAATTTACAGGCGATGACATTTGTCACCATTGCATAGCAGAAACGGATATCATCACCAATATATATATATAAAAAATACTCAGATCTATTCAAGTTTGGATGAATTGCTTTGTGGAAATGTATTATGTACGTATCGCTACACGTCGTTAAAAAAGGTCACCTCGAAGGACTTTAAGAATTTTGCGGAATGATAGCGTTCAAAACAGTGTGGCTGACTGGTAGCACTTTCAATAGATAACGGAAAAGCTGTATCGTTGTCGCATCTAGTGACATGAAATGCCGAAGTTTTTCAATTTGTCATTTGATCACTGTTAGAAATACCATTTTCCGCTGTTGGAGGAGACGCGTCACAGCATTACAGAGAATGGTGATTAGCTAATGTTCAAACTAATCAACTCTTTTATTCCTTAGAAATACTATTGTTCACAGTACGCGAGAATGAGATAGAGGCCGTGGGGGTGATGGACTTGCGGCTTCAACTTAACTTTTTCTTGTGGTGCTGCTGGTAGTTCAACCTAGCAACAAAGGCAGTAAAAAGTTCTTAGTTTGAAAAGATTCCTACACCAGTAAAGTAACTACGCAAAATTCCGATCCTTCCAGTCCTGCTAAAGAGAGAGTCGATCAGTGAATTCATAGAAAACGCCGATGGTTCGGAAAGAATTAGCGGTGAAAAATCGAGCCAATGAGATGCAGTAGCACCCAAGAACTGGTGGACAATAAACTCTTCCGTAGCGGTCTTGTGATATCTCCAACGACCCCTCCAGCCAACCACGGAATTCGACTTCAGTGTCATTTTTGGATGGAACAAAACTGTGTGACACCCACGGAATAGCTTCATCAATGGATCGTGGTGAAGGTGTGGCAAGCTGGTATGAACTGAAGCAGTGTGCCCTGATGTTTGTCATTAATTTCGTAAAGACTAATGTGCACATTGCTACTTTGCTGGAACTCGTATGCGACACACACAGGACCTGTGCTAACTTGGCTGGTGAGATACCAAGAAGAGTACTTACACGACACTGGTATACAGTGGATCCGAACGCATCCAGCTAACAATGAGTATTGTGCGGGAGCAGTAAGTGTGAAATAACGTCCTTCAGGATGACACTTGAAACCTCTGCTACAAGATGTGGATGTCAACACTGAAAATAATCCTATTACAATGGGGTAGAGGTGATTTACATCCGCTTCTCACAGATCCTGAGAATTGCGATCGTATAGTTGATATCAATAAGAAAACTTGTGTAGTTTTTTTTCCTTATGGTTTTACGCCTCGTCCACGACTGGCCATTAGAGGTGGGAGAGGATTGGGCGCAAGGAACGGGCGGGTAGGAATTCAGCCATGGCCTTTTCAAGGAACCATACTAGCATTCGCAAGGAGTGAATTTTGGAAACCATGGAATAGCGAAATCTGGATTTGAACCCACCTCACCCGCACGCTAGGCCTGAGCGTTGCCACTCACACACTAGGATTGGTGTTAAAACAGTATTTTCTTTAATCTGAGGTAGCATCTTTGAGTTCAGATTTCTGCTGAATTAAGTGCGTATTCCGTTCAGTGGTATGTCGCGATGAAGTTAGCAGGCTACTATTATGAGTTTTATAGAAAAATTGCTTGTTAAATTGCGATAGTGTAAATATTTGACGAAATGAGCTAGATTAGTATGATTCTATTTTGTTACCGGATTTTTATTAGACTGTACTGCTGCCTTTTTTGTAACGGAATTTACGTGTGGTTGACGTCAATGTCATTAGAGTTGAGAGGTTTTTTCTGAGGAGGAGGAGTGGCAAGGAACGGAAAGAAAGTTGGCCATGGCTTTTTGAAGGAATCATCCTGATGTTCGGGAAACCATGAAAAACAGGAATTTTGCCCCTACGTTCTTTATAAAAAGGCGTTTCAAGCTGGTCTGCATGTGTCAAACTGAATGCACACAGCCTCTTGTGATATGAACATTATTTGTGTAGAAAAAATTATGCAGCATTCATTAATTGCTAAGAACTGAAATGGTTGTTCAATCAAAAATGTAACTTAATATGCATCCTATCAGCATTTAGCTACCATTTAATGTGGCTTCACTACACTGAAATGTCTTTGAATTGATATTAATGAAAATTATTTATTTGTTTTCGCTTCTGTGTAGTAATTAAGACGGTGAGAGCGTTTTTGGCAAGTGTTGGACTAGACGGTTGCCAAGCATGAAGTGTACCGCTCTCTTGCAAACCAGGTCACACCACCAGGTTTCTCCTTCACACTCACCTCCTCACACGGAAATTTTAGGTACGCGTCTATAAAATCTTGTAAGAATTATTCTGAACAAACTGCAGAAAAGTGATGGTGTAATAAGAGAGTGATATCTAATATTCAGTAAAGCAGTACAGGACTGTGATAAGCTCTCAGTATGCGAAATGGTATTTTTTTTTCTTTCCTTAATAATATCGATAAGAAAATGTAGGTAGCTGTCATCCTTACATTCATCATTTCCTGCCCGCATTGAATGCCTTGACAGATCGTTACTGTAACGCGTTAGCTTCCATTCCCGCTACTCCCAGCTGTCAATTGTTGCGTAACATCTGAAAGTGCTGCGGTTGTTATTGCTGCTTTCATGCCACATTTCACTTAAAAGATTTGCCTATGGTTATTTTCTGGATTTCATAGATTCGCGGAAGTGAAGAATGCAGTTTTCAGCTTATAATTTCACTTCACAACAATTTATCATTCCGTCTAACCATTTGTTGGTATAACAAGTAGGTTATTCAGAAATATGAATCGAATCACTTGCATTCGCTTTCATTGTGGTAAAAGATAACGCAGGATATGACAATTTTTCAGATTATATTCCTGATCTGGTTATACAAATTTCAGTTTTCCACAATTTTATAAAATCCATCCATGCGTTTTAGAAAAGTATCCTTATTTCAGGCCAGGTTTCTTTGATAATACACTTGCTCCAGGGCAATTGACGCCACTTTCGACCAGACAAATTGATATTTTTTTCCTTAAATAACTATCGCAAATAATGCTGTGGAGGGAAATAACGAAGGAACGAACTGTAGAGGAAGACAAAGAATAAATGAAGCAGATACCTGAGAATATAAGTTGTAATGGATACGTCGATATGAAGATAGGACGAGATGTTTTTTTCTTTTACATTATGGCCTTTGGTTTATATTGTTCTAATTATTGTATCATGGTTTGCTCATGTGGCTTTTCAAAAATATAGTAAGAACGATAAAAGACAAACACAAGACTTAATTAAAACCAGTCATGCCCGAATCCGGACACGAACCGGCGACTCTTGCAATTTGAGGCCAGGCAGCTTGCTAGTCCGTACACTAGAAGAGATGAAGGATTGCATCCAGCCAAGCGAGAGAACGCTGGCTTACATTTACTAGTGCTAAATATCGCTTTCTATAATAATGACTACACTGAATATCTTACGCATCGTTAATGCTCATCAGAATTTATTTAATTTTTTCCCAAGATCACTTTTCCTTGTACAATCACTTATATTCCGTCAGTGGCATATATTTTTTCATAGAATCATAGTCACGTAGGCTTGCTCGCAGCAATTTAATGGGTGACACTAGTAGCTAAATTCTTCTTTGGGAAGTCGTAGAGGTATACATTGCGCTAGAAGTTGGACGCCTGGATGAATTTTAATTTGAGTAGTTACAGGCAAATAAATTGCGCTGCAAATCAGAAGGGCCATTGGAGCGCGAGTTATCATACTCGCATTTGATACCTGTGAGAGTTGAATGCTTGACATAGTATTGGTTTTTACATTAAACCAGATCACTGGAGGATGGCACAGGAACTTTCCGACCCAGAAGCTTTCACTCAGAAAGACAGCGAGAAGTCGTAACTCACAAGAAGAGAGTTCCAACAAATTTCTCAGCTTTCAACTGTACGAATTAATACTTGCAGTAACTGACAGAGAATTTCGATGGTCATCTCAATCGATTCTTTGCTTGTTTGTACACAAAACCAGCAAGCTAAGTGAATACGATAACTGGTCACTTCTTTCCAGTATCAACATCAAACTATTGGCACAATTAAAGACTATTTCATTGATTTTGTTCAGTTTAAGCCCCAAGGTGACCATTTTTAATTTTCCTAAAATGAAAATTTCCTGGGTGTATGTATTGAAAACAAATTGAAGTGGCACAACATATTTAGCAACTTCTTAAAAGAACTTAATTCTGCAACATTTTCACTGAGTATAATAGCTAGAACAGCTTATACCGAAACAAGGAAGTTGGTATATTTAGCGTATTTTCACTCCCTGCTCAATACGGCATCTCACTCTGGGGAAACTCTTCAGGAGCAGACAAAGTATTTAAATACAAAAACGTGCTCTAAGAATTATTTGTGGAGCAAGCCCACGGACATCCTGCAGAAATCTGTTTAGAATCTAGGTGTACTTACAATACCAGAGCCTTGTATATAATCCCTACTATCGTTGGTAGTGGAAAATCCTGAACACTTCAGTTTTAATGCTGACATGTATATCTATAATACTTGTAATAAATATACCACTAAAAAGAAATTACAAGTCATTGTCAGTTGTACAGGAAAGTATAACATTCACTGGAGTTTCTGTATTCAGTGTCCTACCACAAGAAATGAAATGTTATCTACCAAAACCTAACAACTTTGAATACCAACCGAAAGAGTTTTGCTTCAGAACCCATTTTACTCTGTGAAACTATTTTCTTCTTGGAATTTGGTAACTAAGGATGACAGAGAAAAAGCCATACTTGGTGTATGGAAGGGGAAGACAAAGTTGTCCACAATCACTAAAATGACGTAAGGTTTTTCTTTCTATTGAAACCCTTTACAAATGCAGCTATTACATTACCTTGAAATTTAATTTATATATACTAACTAACATGGGATCATATGCATTTGCAGATTACAATGGGGATTAATTAGATTAATGGGCTATTAAGTAACTAACCAGTCGTCAGTTGTTTGTAATATTACTTATTTGTTAATAATTATATGCAGTGTTTCACATACCATAGACTATTCTTATATGGATCAAAGTGAACATAATATATTCTAATTACATTAATCTGCAATGATATGGTAGCAAGCAATAAAAAATTATCTTCTCTGGATGTGTATAAATACCGCAATATATTCAAATTAAATTGTACTCCCCAAATGTTACACACAAGAAGTAAAGTTTTCACCAAGAATTACGTTAATATGACAAGTGGTAGAACTTGCAATTTACCTACTGGTCTCCAAAATATGATATATATTAGAAATTTGACAGGTTGAGATTGAATTACTGAGACGAATGTATAAGAATTTTTTTATGGAATATACTCTCGACACTGGCGCATCACAGGAAATTACTCATATGATACTGAGCTGCATCTCGGAGTGGGTCCTTTTCACTGAATCAGAACTCGGTCGTCAGTTTAATGATTCTAACTTATCGTTAGCGAGGTGCACCACACATTATCATAATTACGGCTAATTTTCATTAACACACAATGATGAAATGCAAGTGTTAAGCAGCGTCTCAGATGCTTGCTCTGTGACGGAGAAATAATGTCGTCGTTTTTTTATATTATTATTCTTGGGACACAAAAATTACGTATTCATGAGACCTTCATTTGAAGTACCCGTACGATGGATGATTTACAAACAGAAGTCGTATTTTTATGTAAATCTAGAAACGCGTTGTTTTATCAGTAGGGAAGTTATTAAGTCGCAAATAATTTTAAACTTCTGTGATGGCCTGGGAAGTTTAAACTGGGAAGGGGGAACTCGTCAGTTTTGGGGAAACTTTATGAATGGTGCTGTTATTTATAAGAGTAATTTAATCTTGTTTCCACAGAAGAATAAGTACGCCAGTGAAGTCTGGAAATTTTGACTGAACGCAGATGCTTCAATAAAAAATGTTGTCGTGCTTAATTATCCAAAAGTAAAACCAAAATATTGTATTTTATTTGAAAATTGGAACTGCATTATCCAATTATCTCGTTAAGGCGGAAGAATACTCTTAATTATTCTTGAAATACGAGCAAAACGCACACTAGACAGAAACTGCTTGTTGGCACGAAAAATTTACCCGTAACATATTTTAAGGTGAACCCTGGAAAACTCTTTTCTTTTTTGGTACTCTCACAGGATTTATGCAGTGCAGCGATAGCCTCATATTAATTACCGTCATAGATCCATGATACAATAAATCAAAAATATCGTTTTAACCAAACCATTTTTTAAACACGCGAGATTGCCTATGTATTTCTGAGTTCCCCCACTGAAAAATGTATGACTATATCAGTTATCTGCTCTATAGTTCAAATCAGATACATAGGACACATATCTAAAATAATAATAATCTGACAATAACGAACTACGGAATACTTAGTGTTTAACATTGGTAAACTCTTTATTATGTTTTAATCGTTTACATAATTGTTGTGGAGCAAAAAGGCAAAAAATGTTAAAATAAATAAATCTTTGTATTTACTTGATACATATTTGAGGCACAAAATATTTACTTATCATGGTATTTATCTGTAAGCATTTTGGGTTTCTATGGTTTCCATAAATCACTCCAGGCAATTGCTGGGATGGTTCCTTCAAAGGCCATGGCCGAAATCCTTTCTGTTCCTTGCCCCCAGTCCTTTTCCGCCTCTAATGACCTGGATGCCGACGAGGCGTAAAGCCAAAGCAGAAAAAAAAAATGTAAGCATGTTACAAAGAAGGCCTATAGTGACATCGCTGAAACACGATAAGATATTTTGCGTTGCCATGAACAGCAATTGTGTAAATACTGAATTCAGCGTTTGTAAACATTTAAAACAAAGCTTTCGATTTCTTCCAGTTTCTCATGGAGAAAAAATCGAAAGGCGTGGAATTTCTTAAAACCTTTCATTTAGTATTGACTGTTATATTGGCGATGAGCCATGGAAAGATATTGGTGTAAGAATGAAAAGAAGTGCGTGGAAGGGAAAAGATGACCATGACCACAAGCTGGCACTCGATTTCAGGCAAAAGGGTGTAGAAAGATTCTCTTTTTTAAATAAGGGTGTCAAGGAGTGGAATAAGTTATCAAGAGAAAAGATTAATAATTTACCAAAAACGTTGAAAGTATTTAAAGTTAAAATTTGTAGAGGGCAAATGTAGGTGAGTGCAGGAACAGGGGAAGATGGATGTGTAGGGAAATTGCCACCGGAGCGTGCGCTCCAATGCAATTTTAATTAAATAAATGAATAAATAAATAATGGACTATAAGCAACCTCATCACAAGATTCATTGCTTGGTCAGTACACAGAAATTACTGGAGCATAAAACAACACTATAGAAATGCCTAAAGGTCAGAGAACTGAAAAAGGAGCATCTGTATATCTGCGTAAGCAAATCATTCACTGTTGCCAGAATCAATCTAACTTAAATCTAACGAATACATTTACCAGTAATAGGATAGTGTTGTTACTTAGTTTTGGCTGGTACCTCTTTCCTACGTTACACACTACCTACATACACAACTAACTCTCAGAAACAATATTATGGGCCTGGCATCTTGGAGGATGCGGGTTCAAATCACCGTCCAATCATCCAGACTTCGTTTGTCGTGGTTTCTGTAAAAGACTGCAATCGGCCGCCGGGATGGTTCCTTCAAACGGTCATGGCCAAATCCCTTGCCTTCATTTTTTTGCCGCCTGTAATGATCTCGATGATGTAGTATAAAGCTCCAAGCATAAAAAAGGAAAGAAGACGGAAGACATGCGAAACTTCCTGAAGCACTATAATTTCCTCCATTGTGACTGAGAAAAGAATTCATTCCTCAACAGTTCTGTAGAATTTCTTGCTGATTCATGTGGCAAATGGATTGTGTAATAAAATAAATTAGTTGAGCCCATTGATTGGCGCAAATTCGCTGGTTAGGCAATATGATTCATATGTTTCAAGGTGTTACACTTTTAGGTACCGTCTTCACTGAGTTTTGCGCTCGTCGGTAAGAATGCGGAACCGTTATTCAGTGCAAACAGCCAAAAACTGCCTCCACCTGGTTTCACTTTCTGCTCTCGCCACCATCTTCACGTTTCGCTACCAATAGTGCACAAACGCTAGGTCGTTGGCTCGAATATAACAACGTAATTTTACAGGTGATCATTATGCTAGACTGGATTTATTCCAGTTTGTTTCTGTGGGTTCCATAAGTACCTGCATCGTTAAAGTTGTGTTTACTTCGTTGGTGGGTAATAATAATAAAAGTAGTTTTCATACCTGCACCCCGAATCAGTAGGCTTCATGAATATTCAGGTCTGTGTTTATAAATATCGGGAAAATCTTCTCTCACAGATTCTTCTGTGAACGTACCTTCATACTCTGCAAATCACAAACATTGTGGGTGGCAGAGGGTGCTAAGCACCAATCCTAAACCCGCCCATTCCAATCCCGAATAGTGCGAGGAAAGAAGGAATACATATAAGTATCAGTACGGCATCTTATTTCTCTAATCTTACCCCTCCGGTCATTGCGACCTAAATAGGTTGGCGGAAGAAGTATTTCATTGCACTCGATATTTAAATTTTTTCCCATATTCTCCAATAAATTCGAACGCAAGCTACGTCGTCTGTCTTCCAAACTATCCCAGCCCAATCTATGTATCAATTCTGTGACGCTTTCATAAGGGCTGTAAAAACAAGTCACGAATCTAGCGGCTCTCCTCTGCACCCTCTCAACTGAGTCAATCAGAACCTTGCGATACGGATCCCAAACCCCACAACAGTAATCCAGATGCGGACGCACTAGTGCTTTATACGCTATCTCCTTTGTTTGAGCATTACAATTCCTCAAAATACGACCTATGAATCGTAATTTAGAATTAGCCTTGCCTACGACGGAAGTTATGTGCATGTCCCATTTCATGTTGCTTTGTACTATTACCCCCAGATACTTCACGGAATCAACCGTGTCAACAGCTAAATTGTTTATTTTGTACTCGTGAACAAACTGATTCTTCTTATTACTTATCCGTATTGCCTTGCACTTTTTGCAATTAAGTGTGAGCTGTCATTTACGGCACCAATCGAAAATAGCATCCAAATCACGCTGAATTTCTAAGCTATCGTCGGAACACCTTATTTCCCTATAGATAACCGCGTCGTCGGCAAAAAATCGCAACCAGCATTTGACGTTGTCACCTAGATCGTTTATAAATATTAAGAAAAGAAGTGGACCTATTACACTTCCTTGAGGAACGCCCGAAGTAACATTTATCTTAGAAGAGGCTTCTCCGTCAACAACGACATATTGTGATCGACCAGTTAGAAAATCACGTATCCACTCGCAAATCTGAGCCGAAATACCGTAACCTCGAATCTTCGCTAAAAGTCGGTTGTGTGGCACAGAATCAAAAGCTTTCTGAAAATCCAAAAAAACTGCATCAACTTGCGAACCTGCATCGATAACTTTCATTATGTCGTGGGAAAATACGGCCAATTGTGTTTCACACGATCTCTTCTTCCGAAATCCGTGTTGACATGGTGTAAGAAACTCGTTCTCATCTAGAAACTTCATTATGTTCGAGCATATGACATGTTCCAGAATTCTGCTGCAGACCGATGTTAGATATATGGGTCGATAATTCCTAGGATCACTCCGATCTCCTTTCTTAAAAACGGGAATTACCTGGGCTATTTTCCAGCTACAAGGTACTTTTCTCTGTTCTAGTGATTTACGGAATATATCTGACAGAAATGGTTCAATATCCTCCGCGTATTCAGATAAGACTCTAACCGGTATACCATCGGGACCCGGCGCTGTACCCCACTTCAGGAGTTTTAATTGCTTTACAATTCCTACGCTATCAGTTTCTATCGGATCCATCTCTAATTCCACACGATGTGGTAAAGTGGGGATGTTTTCCATGTTTTCTCGCGTGAATGAATTTTGAATTCGGTGATAAATACGGTAGCCTTGTCGCGGCTGTCTTCAACTTCCCGTCCGTCTTTTATTAGAACTGGCTTATTGTTCCCACTACAACTAACTTTTTTTACATAAGACCAAAATTTCTTAGGGTTTTCAGTGAGGCTCTTAGAGAGAGAATTTTCACAAAAGTTATTAAAGGCCTCACGCATCGCATTCTTAACACGTCCCCTTATCTCCTCTAACTTATCTAAATCAGTCCGATGCATCGTCCTTTTTGATCGAGCATGTATCTTCCTTTGCTTCTTGAGTAGCTTTTAACCTCCCGTGTGTACCATGGGGGATCGTTCTCTTCCCAGATTGTCCGTTTCGGTATATGGAAGTTCATACCTTCCCCGAGTATATGTAGGAATCGATGCCACCTCTCTTCAACGGTGCCTCCTGCTACTAAGAAGGTGTGGTAATTATGCCTCAAATACGCTCTAAAACACTCTTTTGAAGCCTTTTCGAATCTGTAAACGATCCTCTCTTTTCTCTTTCTGCGCATGGTTGTTAGTTTTACTGTAGCAATTACAGCTTTGTGATCACTTATTCCTGCGGTGGTAGAAATATCCGTGAATAGTTCAGGCCTATTTGTAACAACTATATCTAAAATATTTTCGTTACCGTTGAGGCAACACGTTGGTTCAGTTACGAGCTGTTCAAGATTGTGATCTGAGAAGAGGTCTAGAATGATTTTGCAAGCTGCCATAAAGTGCTGTGCTCCACACTTAGAGTTTTAAAAAAAATCTTTCTAATCCTTAGATCAATATTTGAAACTAAAAGGTTTCTCTTTTTCATGAAGGCTCTTTTTGCTAGTTCATTACGTGAGGTATTTTTCCTTAAGTTTGTAACCCTCTCCCCCTTGGCGTGATTTGGTAAGATGTGATGGGACTCCCTCCCTTCAAGTAAGATTTACCTTATAATTGTGATTTTTATATAATAAAATTAACTTGATATGTTCGTGTATTTTGCTTGATGCCACTAAATACAGAAGCGTTAATACTGATGTATTTTATGTACTACAATTTTTCTATAAAATAAGAGAGTGAAAAATGATTCAAATACTGGCGTGAGATTTTTATTGATCCTCCCCTTTTTAAATGAGATGCGGGAAGATTATGCCTATTCTTGACGCACGTAATTAATGGATTATTAGCATCTTCAAGTTTCTGGTATTAAATTCTCTTAGCGTAGATCACTTCACAATGGCCTTTAGCGTCAAGAGCTTAAACCCCGAGAATAACATATACACCGAGCTCGGTTGGTGAGCAGTCTGGCTTGGCATTCGGGAAGATATGGGTTTGATTCCCAGTCATGCTTTCTCGAAATAACTCCAGGTGAATGGATTGAAGGTTACTTCATATAAGCAGTGGCTAATTTGCTTACCTTTCATCCCATGAATCGTCTCTCGACATTAACTAAATCGACGTCGACGTACCGTAATGCCGAAACGATGAAAGAACATAAAGTCAGTATGGAGAGGAAACTTCATTGAGTTCACCTGTCTGTTGCTCAGGAAATATAGTAAGAGAACAAACTTGATTCAGAAGTTCAACTGGCTTCCATATGAGAAGATACAGCAAGACAGCAAAAACTTGTGATAGGCCTGCTTATTTCTGCTGTTATCATGAATATTATTATACTTTTCGATTGAGGCCTCCGCGCCTGGCTTGGAGGGAGTTATCATTCCTGGAAATCAACTGGAGTGATTTCCGCTTGCCTTCCCCAGTGACTGGTGCGTGTAACTATTTGTGTGGATAACAGTGATGCGTCTGTTTGCATGCTGAATGAAATGATAAAGGTAAAGAGAAACACGGTCTACTCTTCTGGAAGACACCAGCGGGGCCATCAGTTTGAATTTCCACATCCAATAGGAGAATAACAGTCAAGTGTTGTAATCCGTCACTCTATTCACACTGCCGAAAGGTTTAAAATTTAACCCAAGTTGCCGGTACACAATCTGGTGGTTGGGACCCGTGCACCGCCATCCTTTACCTTGTCGGCCAAGTTTTGATGACGAAAATTACTTCTACCACCAGTGTTCGAATCAGCTAAATCCGCGTCTGGCCCGAATACCATAAACGACCGGAGACAACGGGGCGCGCCCAAACATGTTATACCCCATTCATTCCGATAGGGCGGCTCAAGGTCAAGTCCTTACTTCACCACCCCCTCCCGCTCCTACCTGTCTGAGCTGAGCGCTGTGACTAGGTAGGCGGGTGGTATATATATGCCATTCGCATATAGGGGTAAACGCAACGAAGTGGGGACGGAGCACACTGTCATTGAGCCGCCGCTGTTAAATGTACGGGCTATACAACAACGGTCAAGTAAGAGTCGAGCTTCGGTTCTGCACTCTAATTACCTTAGTACATATCTGTTATACCCTAGATCAGATGACAGTCGCTTGACACAACAATCAATGCCTGGCACATTTCAGGGATAAGTAGCTTGCGGACACCTCTCCAATGCCACTCGCGCTAATGCTATCGTTCAACCACAATCAGGTGCTTTAGAGTTCCTACACTCAGGTTCCAGATCTGTTCGATACATGATCATCCTTTTCTAAAGCCTGCTTGGTATTCACCTATTTATGGATCTACCTGAAGTTCTAGCCTGCTGAGTAGTGCTTCGGAGAGGATTTTATAAGTGACTGACAGCAGTGAGATACCGCTGTAATCGTTGCGATCCCTTTAATGTAGTGGATAGATTAGTGCCAACGTCCTTTCTTGTGAGATTTTTTCTGTGACTCAAACTTCTGTGATAATTTTATGAATTTTATTTGTGATGTTTTCGTATCTCGGAAATAATGCCATCTTCTCCCGGTGCTCTGTTGTTTTTCAGTTGTTTTATTATTTGCTTTATCTCTTCCAATGTGGGTGGTGTAGAATCCGGATTTGGTGCAGTTTCTGTGAGGATTAATTTTCATGTTGGTTTCTCGCAATTGAGGAGATTAGAATACCGGTATAATCTAATTAAGATATTTGAATTTGGGTCAACGAAAATCATATTACGGGCAAATTTGAACTCGGGAACTTATGTCTATGGTTGCTACATACCTGTGACAAACAAACAGACAACGTAGCAACAGCAGTAGGGATTGACACAATAGCCATTTCCCTTTGTGGAAATATATAACAGGTAAGTTATTAAAGAAATACCAGGTGACACGTGCAAAAATTTCACAAAAGATACATGATGACTAGTTACGTAACAAAACTTACAACGTCTTACGAAGCAATTAGAAAAAACTTTTGGTCACATTAAACAAACGTATGACAGAAACTAGTGGTAACTGTCAACACAAAGCAAAATGTAATTTACATGTAAATGACATTACAAAATATCTACATTAAAAATTTGAATTACACAATATTCACTTCACACGACCTCATTGTGCACAATATTTGAAGTGAAAATATGACCAAACTTTTGATGCCATCACTCGTTATCGACGCCAGCTCTGAACTATCTCATTTTGTAGCAACAATTGTTTATTTGTCAACTGAAATATCTAATGATAATACGGTTATGTCCCGTGCGAAAATTTCGACATGTTGTGCTGCTATCCAGCGGTAGTGCGATCACTCCTTAGGGACCGTGCACAAACTACGTGGCTCGGCCCAGGCGGGGGGGGAGGGGTTGGCTGGAAGGCTACGCTAGGCTACGTGGGGGGAGGGGGTTCAGAGCCAGGCTACGTAGCTTTCCTTTCTTAACATTTTTCACAGTTAAAATGAGGAATAGAACTCACAACAGCATGTGAATATATATTTCCCTCAGTTAATTATCTCCGTATGTAATGTACAATAGTCTGACAAGAGAAAACAGTACAAAATGTCTTCTGGAATCAAAAGGGAAAAAAGCTACGTGCTACGTGGTAGGGGGGGAGGGGGTAGAGGCAAAAGCCACGTAGTGCTATGTGGGGGGGAGGGGGGGTTCACAGGAAGTCAAAATGGAGCTACGTGGTTTATGCACGCTCCCTTATCGACGGCAGTGCAGTCTAGCAGCTTGACTCTGAACTATCGCACATCCGTGACCTTGATTGTTCGTAATTTTGCCGTTTACTGGTTGAATTTCGAAAAATTCCTTTCTTAATTAAAACGATACCTCATTTATCGATAAGTATGATTGGAGGAATATGGCTCGTCACAATAAAACACCTTTTATATATAATATACAATTATGATTTTTGTATTTTATAGGAAAATCGACGTTAGTTTCTGTAAAATTCTTGAAAACTTTAACGGAAGGATTCATTGACGAGTGAGCTGATATATTTCGTGTGTATTGGCCTTAAATGAAGAGAATGGAGAACGTGTGGTGCGCCTGGAACAAGAACGCGTGACGCAATGCCACTTCAATCCGCGGAAACACAATTTCTCGTCGCTGCAAATACGTTTCTTTCACTCACCCACTCAAGTAGAAGCAAGTAGAAAAACAGACCAATACTACCCACAAGCAATGTCTGCGGTGTCTATTTACACACCGTCAGATTTTTCATAGAGCTTGCTGTAAAGATGATCAATGGTACACAGGGAAATATTTAGGAGAAACTGTAACTGTCCAAAATGCGAGATCGTTTACTAGTCTTAACCTTGAATTGTGGGAAATACGGCAGTGACAGATAATTATGGATGAGTGATAACGTTGGGGACTGGTAAGTTTTTTTTGTCTAGGGCCTTACGCCTCTTCGACGTGGATGTCATTAGAGGTGGGATGGCATGTGGTAAAAGGAACAGGAAGGAATTCTTCCATGGAATTCTTAAAAGAATTATCTCATCAGGATCCGCCATCCAGATTTAGGTTACCATGATTTACCCAAATCACGCCATGACCAATTTACTTCTAGTTACTTCCAATTCTTCCTTTAATACTTCATCATCGATAAATATTAAAGCTCCAGAGTTTAGGTTTTATTGTTGTTATTTAAATTTTTCAATTGAGTTTACTCATTCTTTAGCGTCCCTCCAAGATAGATTGCAGAAATGAGAAGAAAATCTATGATAAATAATAAAAATAGGTGGTATACAGTATTCGAAACTTCTACGGAAAGTGTTAACGTGAATACGTAGCCAAGGAAACAACAAATTTTGGTCATGACTTAATATCTTATTAAGGTAGACAAGCGAAATTAGTGTACTATAACTAGCTCTGACAACAGGTGTTTGAGAGGACGTTGCGTTTTTCTTGGCAATTCACGGCCATTGGAGACATTTTCGCTGCCGTAACTCCCTCCCCTGCACCGCTGGGTCCAGACGAGGTAGTGCCCCCTCTCCCCCCCCCCCCCATGGCTTTCTTGCCCTCACCTTTTTTCCTCAATCTTTAGAGTTGATACCTATCAGCATTTCCAAGGGTTTTTGTCTCAATTTTACCTGCGTTCTGCGTGTTGTGTTACCTCTTTCTTACCATACGCTTTGACATTTTTACATTGTAAGCGCCACAATTTTTATAAACTTTCTTTTAGGAGGCGTCCATTAATTACGTGAGGTGAAATAAGGGGGGGGGGCAAAGTCTCACGGAACCTCACCAAGGGGGAGAAGGGGTCAACGGAAATCTCACGTCAGGATTTGAAATTCTGACAAAAAGTTCTACAAATGCCACGAAAGTCGACTTCAGCGGGGGCATTTGGTCCAAAAACCGACCTTAGAGGGATATAACCGCCCATGGAAACATGAGACCTAAAAAAAAGGTCTCAGAAAGTTAGAGGTCGATTAGAAGGGGGGGGGGGGGATCTCCGTCAAAATCTCACGTCATTTTAGAGGGTCGGGGTCCGACCAGATCTCACAAAGTCTCTCCAGAAAGGGGGAGGAAGTTGTACGGAATTCCGGAAAACACCTCACGTAATTACTGGACGCCCCTTGTGATTTTAACTTGTGCGCCGTAGTGTCTTGCCTCCATTTACGAGACAGACGAGCTGGATACGGTCTTGCATTTAACCACCGTTTCATTATCCGACAAATCGCGTCCCTCCCTAGCGTCGTGTGGGAGGCGGGAGAGATGCTTGACCCTTTGAAGCTTTCTCTGTTGTAAGTTTTACACCCCATTGTTCTCTGACTACTAGTCGTTTCATGTCGCTGGAATACGACCCAGTACCGAGCGTGGAAGACGTTTCGGAACTGGCAACCATTAATTTTGACGCAGCTTATCTGCATGAAACTTACATTACTATTTTTAAAAATGGCCTTGATTTCAGATGCATTTAAGACTGTAGAATGATGAAGGAATTAACGAATCATTAAAGCACAACGTTCAAGACAAAGACTAAAATGTAATTGATCGGTAATTAATTGTATTGTTACGCATTTTACTATCAAAACCACACCATTTTTGATTTGATCAATACTAATTATGTATCACTACCTTTCCTAACTAGCTGGCCAGTTACCTAACAGTGAACACTTTTTCACAGCCAGATCTCAAACCAGTTAATCCTACAGTCCCTGCGCGCAGCGACCTTGGCTACGAAGCGGGCGCATTGCAGCTGAAGACCAGCTAAAGCTGCATTCCCACGGCGCGTGGTGTGGTATTACGCGCCTTTCATTTTTTACCGCCTGGCGGTGGGTCGAGGCGCGCAGTCCATGCTAGCATATGCGGCAAAGATGAAAGGCGTCCACAACCACGCGCCGAGGAACGCGCTGTGGGAATGCACCTTAATAGGAAGCGTTTTGTTGTTCTCATACGCATTACATAATATACTTTACGCAATAATAAAAACTAAGCTTGTTATTCAACCCGAAGGTTGTTTGGACCCTCCTGAAGGAGGTATGCTTTGCCTGGTATCGGAGGTAAAGTGGCTAGTTCCTTTCCTCTTACATTATCTAACCCGGTAATTCTACCGTGTAAAGGGAACCTAGAGTTGAACGTGGAATCCGAGTAATGGAATCTTTCACGTAATAATAATAATAAGATGCAGTTAAATCTGATTGTTTTTTTGTGGGAGCTTCTTTTTTGAGGTCATTTTTAGGCTAGAGGAAGGGGGAGGGGATCGAATTCCGCCATGTCCTTCTGCAGGAACCATCTTGTCATTTGATTCGCGTGATTTCGGGGAACCACTGAAAACCGAGATCTGAACGGTTATTTAAATCCGCGTCATCTCGTATGACAATCCCGAGCATTACCACGCTCGCTTAGCACAGTGCATTTCGGAGGTTGTAATTTGCAATCGCAGACGTCATAACACATTCCGAACTTCTGCTTTGAAAAAACTAAAGCTTGTTCATTCATATTTTTTGTCACTAAGTTCAACCATTCTTCTTTCGGTCTCCATCTCTTTCTTCTCTCTTCTGGCTGTCATTCACACACATTTCTTTGCCACCATGACGTTCCGGTTTTCTTGTGTGCTTGCATATTTTTAACCCAAGCTCTTGTATTTCTATTGGTACATCTTTCTCTGACCCAATTTTCTTTTATTTCATCATTAGTTATCTTTTACAGTCTGGAAACTCGACTACTTCTCAATAAATTTATTTCCAATGCTTTCAGTCTTCCTCGATCACTTTTTTATTGCAGTCCATGTTTTTACTCAATGATGAAACATAGTTTTGACGATTGTGCCATATATTTATCTTTTATGTTAGAGAGAAGGAAATCAGCTCATTCATAGCTTGCTTGGCTTTTCATATTCATGCACACACATTTCTTATTTATCTTAACCATCTGTTGAGATTTTGTCTCCCATGTATCTGCATTCTTCATACGAATCAATTATTTTTCCATTTGATTCTGTCTCTGCTTTTCTATGAAATCTTTAAGTATTTTGTTTCACTGAAATTTACTACGCATCTGGCCTATCCGTATGTTTTCGGCTAGTTTCTGTGCTGAACATCAAATTTATCGGATGCTGGATAAACTGACCCTCTGAGAATAACAGTATATATAGAAAGGTGTCTCTTATTTTTAGACCCATTCCATTACACATTTGCTGACGCTTATTTTAAAACCGGACGAGGTGGGTAGCGGTAACGCTCTGGCCTCGCATTCGGGAGAACGTCGGTTCGAATCCTCATCCGGACATCCAGATTTGGGTTTTCAATGGTTTCCCAGAATCATTCCAGGTGAATGCCAGGATGCTTCCTTCAAAAGGCCGAATTCCATCCCACCTCTAATGTCATCGACGTGGACGAGGCGTAAAGCCATAAGTAATAAAAAAAAAAGAAACGAGCAGAAATAGATTTTGGCGCAAAGCAATCCCTTAAATACGATGTGAATGTCCTTTTATCGTGCACTTCTTTTTTCTAAAATTTTAATGTCAAAATACAGGGTTATTAAAAAAGAAGGAACAGATGTTTCATTTTTCACATTCTGTAAAAGCTACACATCACTAGATAGAGGAAGGTTAATAGTTTGTACCCAACACCTATTAATTCCATTAGCTACCGCCAGCAGTGCTGTTGTCTGTTTACGTGGAAATAGAGACGCTACAGGAGAAGTCTTTTTGTGGAAAAAAGTGAATCCATTGTTGATATACAGAGTGCATTCCGTCGTAAGTTCAATAAAGTGCTTGCTCCACATAAACAGATTTACGAAAGGCATAAGAAATTCGAAGAAGATGGGTCCATATGCAAAGTGAACGTAAATTGAAGAAATAGACTACCGTTTTGATGTTTGTCTCGCAAAAAATAGTGCTCATGTCGAAAGTATACAGTACAAAATCGAACCTTCGTCTAGCCAGTGATGTGTAGCACGTATTTGTATCTCTCATAGTTTGTGAGAAATTAGAATGCAAAATTTCTCCTTATTTTTGAATAGTACTATATTGCCCACGCATGATCTTCTTGCGTTAAAGCCACGCCATTCTTCCCCAGTGACTCTGTCTTCTCTTCTTTCCTCCTTATATAAGGTGATTAATGGAGCAAGTAACAGTTATATAATGAAACTTGTGAGATTTAATTTTGACTAAAGTCAGCTAAATATTTCATCTCTGAAGTTCGAAGGAATCGAGGTCTCCAGTAATTGTTGACGCTTTCTCTGCTCTTCAGTGTGTGTTCACCTCAGCTTCGCGGAACGAGTAATACAGTAATTAGAAGAGAAATTGGCAATAAAGCCGTTTCAGTTAGTGTAACTACTCGTAGAAAATTTGAAACCATCTGTTGTTAACCCTAATCACTGCTGTTGCTGATCACGTGTCAACTGCCTCTCAGCCTAATGGCTGCAAATGTTGTGAGGTAACTGCACTACAGCCTTTGTCTCAACGTAGGTGACTAAAATATTGACTTTACAGTTTTTAAATGTTATCACTGTTTAATGCCTCGTATAGCGGTACTAAGAATGGAACACTAGAGAAATTACCCTGTTCAGAGTCGCATGTTATTGCGTTATGTCACATTTTATTATTCCTTATAGAGTTAAGCTCCAGACTGGCATTCAAGAGGATGTGTATTCGGATCCGTCCGACCGTCCAGAATTCGGTTTTTCATGGTTTCCCGAAATCAGTTCAGGAGAATGCCGGGTTGGTTCCTTCAGAAGCACATCGCCGAATTCCTTTCCGTTCCTTGTCCCCCATTCCTTTCCCACCTCTAATGACCTCCACGTCGACGATGGTTAAAGCCCTAAGGAAAAAAAACGGGTGAACGGTTAACGTTGTGGCCTCGCATTCGGGAGGATGCCGGTTCGAATCCCCGTCCTGGCATCCAGATTTGGCTTTCCAATGGGTTCCCCAAATCACACCAGGCGAATGCCGGGATGCTTCCTTCAAAAGGCCATGGCCGAATTCCTTACCGCTCCTTGTCCCCATCCTGCCTCTAATGACCTCGACGTCGACCAGGTATAAAGCCATAAGGAAAAAACAGAAAAATAATCGATGCGGGAAAGGTCCGGGGACATGGAATGGGAATGACCTCGGCCATGACCTTTTGAAGGAACCATCCCGCTATTCACCTGGAGTGATTTGGAAAACCATCCAAACCCAAATGTGGACGGCTGGATCGGAATTTGAACCCGCTTTCTCCCAAATGCGAGGCCAGAGCGTTACCACTCTCACCCACTACAATTGGTAGTATGGGGAAAGGAGGGATATTTCACAGTAAGTGTTAGGTAATTTGTCTCTTATATATGTCTATAGAAATTGCATGTTCTTGTAATCTGCAACATTTGGTTTCATTCTATTTCACTCCTGATCGTGTATGATTCAAAATCTTGAACTAAAGAATACGTTGTAACTAATTGCTAGGCTGGTAATAAAAACAGACAGGCGAAATTTTAATGCCCTTTTAAATAGCTCTTAAACAGTTTTCACACCATCTCTAAGTTCATAGCCAATTTATTATAGGTAATTACAGCATTAAAACAATAAAAATTTGTAGCAAACAATTTCTAATCATTTATACGTTTGGAGAGCATTCACCCTGTAACGTAAGCCTGATTCAGTTGATGATCCACTTTTGGTGAAAACTTTACAAGTTTTTATGTAAATTTCGCTGTCATATTACGCAAGAAAAATGGTTAGTTAATACTAAACATCATTCACATCACAATGAAACTAACTTCAATTATAATTATAATTTAACAGAAGCCGTGAGTTCAGAATTGAGAAAGCGGAGGATATCATACTTTAGCTTTGTTACGGCTATTAGAACATCATCAAATGGTCAGGGAGCGTTAATAACAACTTTGAATGACGCCTTGTTTACAAGAACGCGATCAAACATTGAAGCCAGAAGAACGACACAGTTGTTTCAAAACTTATGCGGATGGTTTTGAAAATTTCTCGACCTTGGTCAAAAATGGTGTCGGTATCGGAAAAAATTGAAACATCAATTTGTTAATCTTCACTCGGCGACAAACAAATATCAGCCACTCACGATATTCTGTAATTTTATTTATCCTTGTAACTAAAAGTAATATGTATGGTGAACTTACAATCAATAATAACATTTTTTCCGTGGCTATTGAAAAGCATATTAAGCCTACAGCATAAGCCAATTTTCCACGCTTTCTGAAGGACGATTAAGATTTTAATAATAATTCTACGCTGTGACAAAACTGTTAACGCTATGCGTTGGATTATGGTATAAACCATTATTTGTACTTGTTCTGTGTACAAGGTCGAGAAGAAACCATGGAAGCCACGGAAGATCTGTATTGTGTAACATCGGTTTTGTGGTTTTCTGAAAGGAGCCTTTCCGTAAATTACATCAAGTCTCCTCAAGTAAACGAGACAGCCTCATTATCTGGCCAAAGAACCGCAAACAGAAGTGAGTTTCAATTTGTTACCTGCCGTTTCTTAATATTGTTCGCAAACAAATATGTCTCTATGACTCAAACTCATTTCATAACAGTAATGGGAGGAAGAATGTTAGGTAAGTTCTTTTTTGTAGGTCACCACTTGAAATTACGTATACTGCATGGTCCTCTCCGTGCATTTAAAAATGATATTAGACGTGTAACGTGACGCAATTATTCAAAGAAATGACACTAACAAACAACAAAACGTCGTTTCTCACGGATTTGTCACTCTTCTGTTTTTCAGTTTTATAATTCCGTAGACTCAAAAGGACTGTGCAAAGTTCTGTGTTAAGGAACTATACTGATACTAGTGTCTTCAGGAAACAGTGGAAAACCGAAATCTGAAATTTAGGACTAGGATCGGCTTCTACTCACCGTCATTCCAGTTTACATAATATGATATAAGCCAAGATTGTAAAGCCTGATATATACTAGTATCACAGATTAAATGGAAGATAAGTAGTTTACTTTGTTCACAAGCTCTGCTATAAGGAAAAAATATAATAGTCTACTATTATAGTCCGTTCTGTTAATAGAGGCGGCTCAAAGACATTCTGCTTTATCCCAACTCCGCTGTCATTACCCCTACATGCAGGGAGGAAATTTGCTATTCGCCTACCCGAACACAGTTGTCATCTCGGAGAGGTCGAAAGGGAGGGGGAGCGGGGACAGGGAAACATGAATAACCTTGAGCCACCAGATGAAAGTGAACAGGATACAGATTTTGGGCATTGTTGTGCTGGAATTGAACATTGTCAGCTTCTACCGTTGATATACGCTGCAGTAGTATAGAGTGGTTTAGCAAGTCCCTGTCAACTGTATGTGATCTCTCTGACGAATTCTGTTTTCATTCGGGAGGACGGCGGTTTGAATCCCCGTCAGTTTTCCATGGTTTCCCCAATTCACTTGAATGCTGGGATGTTTCCTTCAAAACGCAATGTCCGAATTCTTCCCCGCTCCTTGTCCTTAGTCCTTTCCCGCCTCTAATGACCATGACGTCGACGATTTGAAAAGCCATAAGAAAAAAAAATCTGTTTCGTTAACCATCGTGTTCTCTTGTTATTTCTTGCGTTATATTACAACGTAATAAAAGAAGAAGCGTCTTTAGACACATGGTATGAGAAACAACAATCACATATGTTATCTGTAAAAAATATTTTTTTTGGTGAGGTATTTTTCTATCTTCATACTTAACCAAAATCGATAAATGAGTTATCATTTTAAAGATTAAGTTCTGTACTTTGGTAACATTATTAATTAAGAAAGGAATTTTTCGAAATTCAGCCCATAAAAGGAAAAATGCGATAGTTCAGAGTCAAGCTGCTAGGCTTCGCTGGCGTCGATAAGACGTGATCACATTTCCGCTAGATAGCAGCACGATATATCAGAGAGATATGGATAAACTGTGTATGTTTTCTAGAGTAAGGAACTTTTCGAATATTTTTGTTTTTGTTAGGATAATATTTCACAATTTCTAATTGTTTCGTAAGACAGTATAAGTGTTTTTCTGAACCTCGCGATTCATCGTATATCATTCGCGAAAGTATGTCTGTTGTCAACATCTTTTTTTGTCAACAAATTCAAAGCATACTGCGATGAGTAAGGCATAAGTGGATAAATTGTTTACCGACTTCTGACGTAGCATACTCAGTTAACGTTAAAACACATTTTGTATTAAAAATTTAAGTTAGAAGTGGATCCGCGGGCGCCCGGACTCAGTTTGCCTCACCGCAGCGCCTGGGTGAGCTCTGGCAGCGGCAGTTTCAGGGGTTAGTAGGCGCTCTCACTGAATGTTGCCTTTAAGTCCCATGGACAAACGTTTCGAACAACTGGAATGCTGTCTGTACTCATGGTAAACTCTATGTAGCCTTTTCAAAGAACATTTTTGAAACAGTTGTCGAAAATGACAAACAAAAACTCCCAAATTGCTTCAATCCGACATCAAATATTGAAAATAAAGTTATTGTAAGTTGTAAAAATATTCGCCTGAATAAGTTCCCTTTGCTTTTTTTGTCTATATTTCGCTGAGTAATTAATTTCAACGTCCCAACAGAGGACTGAAAACGTTAATTATGTTAAATTTTCTCACGGCTTTGTTCATTTGTCCTTTTTTATCGTCACAAAAGTGGATAACGAGTGCTAAGCCAATATTAGACTTTGGTCCTTATGCCTCCCTTCCCATAGAAACGTAATCTTAAGGCACACCCCGTTACTATCTCTTTCTGGAAGCACTTAGTTAGGCGTGTATTTGCTCATTATCACAGTTCCTTTACTCCGTTTAACACAGTATAACAATCCAATTTTCGTGATGCCAAGCTTGACTTAAAGGTTACAAAACTTGAGTGACGAATTAAAATACACTTCGATTCTTTTTTTACTTTGCACCTTATCAAAACGCTTGTATGTAAATTTAACCGATTTATCATACTGGCTCTCTTAAAGATCATCAAAATTCAGTAGCATTTCCCGTAGTCCTGGAAACGTGTAATCTGGTACTCAGGTGTTTTTTTTTTTTTTTTTGCTTCTGGTTTTACGCCTCGTCTACGTCGAGATTATTAGAGGCACGTAAGGATTATGGCAAAGAACGGAAAGGAATTCAGAAATGGACTGTTTGAAGAAAACATCCCGGCATTCGGCTGGAGTGATTTGGGGAAACCATGAAAAACCAAATCTGGATTGCCTGACGGGGATGGTACGCAATTAAAGTTTTACGCACAAATGATAACAATAAGATAATATTAATGATTCTACACATATATACCCCAAAATTGAAATTGTTAACTGTTTCGCGAAGGTACGATACCTAAGAGTGAGATCTACAGTCGACAGTAAACATTATACCCTTCACTTTTCGAAGCCGAAATATTTATCTAAAATTGTTGATTTATAAAAATTCGTTCGATTTACTCCAGTAGTCAAAAGCCAGGAATTCCACCTTTTCTTGGCAGCAAGCCCTTGAGGATAACAAGTCTTAGCGATCATAATACACATAACACCTATTACTTTACTAAAATTATGAAACTCATAATTAGCAGGTCATCTGAATTTCTTTCAAATTAAAAAAAAAAAGATACTATCCAAAACTCTGGCAGAAAATATTCTGTTTCAGAAAGTGAATAGATTACTTACTGTAGAGTTTAGACTTAGTTTAGAACGATATCTCATACTTTTTCACCGCTAAATAGATCCAAGAGTTGGACCTATTTTTACGAAAATTGTTTTTTTATTGTGTATCGGTTTATGAAATAACAATGATCTAACCGAATTAGAGCATTAGTTGCATCTGCATCACAAAGCAAGTAGAAATATAGTTCTTGAAACCATTATAATCGTTACTATCTTAAAAAAGAGAGCGAGAGAGAATTAATTCTGAGATAAGAACCCAGTAAAGTTACAACTAATGTTACAAGTAAGGTGTAAAAAACTTTTGATCCTTATGGAAAAATGTAACATTAGAATGATGTAATTGTGATCAACGGAAAAAGTATTTAAAAATTTATGAGATACTCTATATCTGAATATTACAATAAGAAAAATCGTTTTTTAATTACAGGTGGGCTAGAATATTAGACACCGATGAGCTCTTTCTTTACTTAGTGAAGATTCTAAGGCACGTAATCGTTTGAACACGCTGTGTAGTGTTTATAAGCTGGCTGACGAACATTGTCCTAATGCTCTTAATCGGAAATTAATGTGAAAGCAAGCAGAAGTCGGTATCGTGTACTTTCAACTCTCCCAGACCAGAAAGTCGAATACATTCTTTCACTTACGATTTATAATTTTTTTTCTGATGGCCTTATTACTACACTTCGTTGGCATTGCTGATTTTTCTTATTTCAATTAAAGCCTCTCTTTACGTACAGACTTTAGAATTACTGACAAACAATTCTGCTTCCTCAATATCTCGTAGCGTTGATTTACTATAACAAATTCAAGATATACGAGTATATACATTTGCGTGTGTGTTTTGGAGAAACGGAAACGATACATAATAAATATATTAGGAAGTCCTAAAATCTTTAATTCCAGAGCGAAAGAGTTTCTGGCCCATAATTTATTAGCTGTTTAAAATTTTTTTTATCATGTCTGCTGGGAAATAAAGAGAACTATGAAAAATGTGTTTATCTAGTATGTAATATCATTATGCACCGCATACCATATGACCAGGCAGGCAGTTACTCCTGGTAAATTTAACTGTGGAGGTTTCCCCTTTGGTGGAAGTGCTGCTGTTATGTCGGTGACTGTATTGTATCTGTGTTTTGAATGAATGAAATATGAATGTCGGTAGAGGGAGAAACCCATTGCCGCCCCATTCAGTCCTACCCTTCTGGAAGACACCAATGGCGACCAAGCTTAACATTCGAATGCAGGTGATAAAAGGGAACGTTGTAAACGAAAGTGTGAAGGTCACAGAACGCTTCGGAGTTCAGAATGTTTTTGACGTTGTAGGGAGTGACAAGATCAATCACCTAACGGTCTACATTTTGATCCAACTTCTTCTGATTTTGACAACATATTATAACGTAATGCACCCGGTTAGTGAGGCAGAACGTTGCTCGTTAAATATTTAATTTCGTAACACCATTGCCACTTTTTGAGAACTGATGTTTTGATAAAAAACAGCTTCGTCTTTACCATGTTCCGGTTTGAATCCAAGCACAGCCATTACTTCATCACCAGCTCCTATCCTCATCTTACCTCCGGTTATGCTTACTTTTTGTGAGGGAAGTATGCCAAAAACGTACCTGACGAAAGTAACTGTGCAGTCCACCTCTATGTTATTGGCTTAATACGAGTGGTCCTGAACATTAAGACTTGCCGTGAAGTACAGAACCTGATTATTGCCTCTTGGCCATTAAAAGCGTCGCTGCTACGCCTGAGAAAGTCATTTGATGTAGCGCAGTTTTATCGCTGTTGATACTACTGAAAGACATAACTCTTTTCATCTGATTGAAAATGCACTCTACTGGTATAAACTTGCAAGTACATTAAAAGATAGGGATAGTGTTTTCGCGCCGATTAAATGAATTGTTTCGTAGATTGTGTTTATGTCGAAGAAGTATCTGAGGCAGGCCTGTTCCTTTCCTAGTTATGGTTTGAGTCGCTGAATGTGTGGAGATGACAGTGTTAAATGCGTGTCAATATAGGGTTTTGTACATAAAGATGCTATACTCTGTTCACTCCGAACTGGCGGCTGAAGGTCATGTTCCCTTGGCCACGCTCCTTACCTCATCACACCTTCCCGTTCCTGCCTCTCCGAGCTGACCACTGTGTGTATTTAGGCGAGTGCCAAATTTCCCCTTCTCGTGTAGGGGTAAGAGCAGCGGAGTGGGGATAGGGCAGACTGACCTTGAACTGCTTCTGTTAACTGAACGGGCTATAACTGTAAATTGTTAAAACCTTTGCCAGCACTCTTTATAGGACCGATGAATAGTCATCAATAGAGCAGAATGTGCTCATTGCACAAGCACTGCAGAGAGGTATAGTATTTTAATCCAGCACTTGGTGACAAGGAATTGCATATACATCCACATCTCCGGTCACGCGTAATATACGAAGACTTTTCAAATAAATTTCCAGCACAGGTCTCTAGCGATCACGACCATGAGGTGTTTATACACATCAAATAGTTAATGCTCATGAAAAATAAAATTATGAATCCCTGCAACGAATACAGGCAGTAAAAGTATCATAGTATGTGTTATACTGAGATGCAGCACTTATAGCTACATCCACTCCAGAGAGTGGAAAAAATAATCCTTGGTCATCTGTTATTCTGTAGAGCCATTAAAATTCCATCTAACTGTTAATGGTAAGATTAATGCCTGAGCGTGCAGGAGAGTCGCATAACATGAAGGACACCCACTTTTTTACCTAAGCTTCATTGCCGAGACTTTGGTCACGTGAACTCACAAGTCATATTTTCCACGCTGAATATTTCGTATATCTTTTGCAGCTTTCATGCCAAAAAACATGCCTGTTTATTATACTCCAGCGTCTGCGGGAAAAATTATGGAAATGCTCATTTTTTCCAGACTTTGCTAACCAGGTTAACGCGGTTAATGGATCTTATATATTTGTTCATATGTTGCATAGCACAAGTAATTAATGATATTATTTTCCAACAATATTTCCCTCATTTTCAAAGAATTTGTGCCCAATTTCCAGCAACTTTACGTAATCCTAGAGAAGATAATTATGTGATAGAGAGCTATACGATACCGGTGGTTCTAACTTCCTCTTCTGCAGCTGTCTTAGGATAAAAAGATAAAACTGTACTTCGGCATTGCATGTAAGCTTGAAGATTCAAAGACATTTTTTATATATATATTTATATATTAAATACAACAGGCCAAGTCCCGAATGTGGTGAGTGAACGGTAACACTCTGGCTTCCCATTCGGTAGGACGGGGGTTCGAATCCCAGTCCGGGCATTTAGATTTGGATTTTCCATGGTTTCCCCAAATCACTTCCTTCAAAAAGCCATGGCCAAATTCCTTCCTGGTCCTTGTCCCCAAGACAGGCCAAGTAAAGAAATAGAATCTACCGGCCAAAAAAAAAAGTTCAGTGATGTTAATTTTAAAGGTTCAGGGATCGTATAAACTTATCCTATGTTCAATTAAATTCAGAAAATCTTTGTATGTTCTAAATCTGGGTAAGACAAATAGCATATCTTTCAAATCTATTACTCTATCACGTACAGCCAATATCATCAATCTCAGGAGGAACGAAAGTTCTTTCTGTTGTCAATACTTTCGGACGTCACATGCGCGCCATGTAATGCAGTTACTACTCCTCTGTTGCTACTAAGTAATGGGAAATTTTTATATTTTGCTTTTCTTAATAGCTCATACACTTTTATGAGGTTGGATGAAAGCTATTCAAATGAAAACTCACAATTTCCGCACTAAATTTCATTTTAATAACTCGATCAATATTCTTCCTCTTTTAACGCCACAGATTCAGAATCCTTATTGAATTATGCGAAGTGAAATAATGTAGTTGCTTCAACACTCCTCAAAATTCAAACAAAAACTAGCATTCAGTAGCGTGATTTCTCTTCTACTATGTTCACAGAGAATTGAACGTACTTTCCTTGTATTAAAGTTTAGAAGTACTTCTCCATGGGAAATTTATTCTTTACCAAACTTAGTCAAATGGGATGGATATATTCATCTGACCATAGCTTATCTCAGTCCGGCAGTATGTTCTGATATTACTCTTATTCGTCAACCTTAGCAGTTCCCATTTCCACGATTTCTTTATTAATTAACGCAATAACTGATAGGAAATCACTCGATTGCCTGAAATAAAGCTTTAATGTCTCACAATAGCTAGTATACAATACGAGAGAGTCGATTGACGATTATCTGATTATCTCAAACGGCCTAGCATTATGGAGGGTGTGTGTTCGAATCCCCGTCCAGCCATCCAAATTTCGGTTATCAACTGTTTCCAGAAATCACTCCAGGAGAATGCCGAGATGGTTCCTTGAAAGAGCTATTGTCGAATTCCTTCCCGTATCTTTTCTCCAGTACTTTCCCGTCTCTCTTGTCCTCGACCTCGACTAGTCGCAAAGCTGTAAGCAAAAAAAAAGAAATCAAATGGCACATAACACTCTTTTAAGCAATTAGTCAATGAAGACCTTGTCCAACGATCTAGCCAATGGCAAGTTGGACGGCCCGATTCTCTTAAACAGCTAGTAACATCGAAAAAACAAAGTCACCTCCACTTAATTTGATACTACTAAAGACGGTTTGTTACAAGCAGACAGACAAAATAAACTGCACGCTGGTCGATCAAGCAGTGAAAAAGGGAGTTACTTTCTATTTTATTTTTTACTTATAGCTTTACGCCTTGTAAACGTCGAGGTCGTTAGAGGTGGGAGGAAGGCCTGGAGGCTAGAAACATTCGCGTGGAGTGATTTTGGGAAACCGTAGAAAACCGAAATCAGAATGGCCGGACTGGGTTTCGAACCTGCGTCCTCCCGAACGTGAGGCCAGAGCTTTACCGCTCACCCACCAAGCTCCTGTATCAGCCAGTGCTACCAACTTCCGCATTAAAGAGAGCTAAACTTAAATTTGGACGACCCGCGTACAGCTTACAGAATTAGCGACTGCAGCAGACATGATGGTTGATTGGTGTGGCCGCACCCAGTTTTATACCCTGCAGCAGGGCGGGGTACCACCTGCACGCTCTTGTAACCGCTCTTATATTTGCGTTTCGTGTGGTAATATGGATGAGAAGCTTCACCTCAACTTTCGCTTTCTGCAGCCACTCCCTTGTTTCCGCCTGAGTTGTTCGAGTTATTTAAAGACGAGGGTAACAATCTACTTCTTAGTGCGTTCAGCCTGTTGTGAAAGGCAATTGTATAATCTGACCATGTTGTCTCTTTTCACTGATGAAATTCTTTGTTCAAAAATTTTCTGGATGCACCCCACCTCCCCCAGAGTCTTTCGTTGGTTTGATTTACTTAAAATTCCCTTCCAATTAGCTACCAGCCCAATCACACAAATGCTGGCAAAGGACGAGCCCCTCTTAGGGCCAATTTTTGCTAATCGTTACTGGGTATTACAGATCTCGTTATATAAGAGGATAAAACAATTATATGTTGTAACATCCTTCTTCTTGGTGTTATTCATTCAGTAATTCCTCTTATAATGCAATAGCTTAGTCGAAATGAGTTTTTTTCCGTGTGTCCACGAGACACCGCCACCTGTACCCAGGCGTCCAGTGTGTTATCATGAGAGGGGGAGCACATGTGCCCTACCCGTGATACAATCGGATTCGTCACATCCGGAGCACTTACGCACTACTGGAGAAATGTTGTGTTGCCATCTGTCTGCGAACCATTTAACTATTTTCTAGCCGTCCTCTGTAGTGTAGGGGCTAGTTCCGCATGCCGGAGGTCGCCGGTTCGAGTCCGGTCGCTGGCATGGGTGTTTAAGTGTTGTGTCTGTGTATGTCATGTCCGTCCTGTGGTGTGGCTAATTAGCTGGAAAAATCACTATCGAGCTGGCTGTATGGCCATTGAAAGCCATTGAAAAAAAAAACACTATTTTCTGTGTGTGATAAGTTTTTTTGTGAAATGTGTAGTTTATAAGGTAGAATTGCGGACCGCCACAGCATTCGTCTTGATGACTGGGGGAAACCACCTAAAATCGCATTCAGGACTGGTGGTACGAGGGGACCAGGCTCCCAACCTGGTCCCTTTGCAACGTCCCGATCCTTCAAGCGCGCAGCCACACTGGTGGGTAAATATAAGATATTATTAATTATTCAGTGGCTTTTCTTCTCGTAGAAGATCATTAGAGGATGGAGGGAATCAGGGGCCAGGAACCGGAATGGATTTTGGAAGCAACCATTCCCGCATTCGCGTGGATTGATTTCAGAAACTATTCAAAACCAAAATCAGGATGGTCGAATGAGAATTTGAACCCACATCCACCCAAAACTTAGGCCTGAGCGTTACCGCTCACCAACCGGGCTCGGTTTTTATTCAGGAAAGACTGGGTAAGACGATATACATTGAAGAGCAATCGATTTAGTCAGTTGGCATTATGAAAATATGAGACTGTAGACGTCCCTCCAAACGGAATGGAAATTACATAAGTAGAGACCGACAGTTTAAGGCGTAATGCTTACTGTAATACTCGAACGCTGTTCGGATGATACGAATGATGTAGTGCACTTGATCGTGGACAAAGTGTTGGGGTCACTCGAACTCAGAAGTTATGAAGGCACAGTGATTTTTACGAGACACTGTGCCTATTGTGTGCCACAAGGATATCGATTCCAGTAAAATAATCCCTGTGGATTAGCGGGTTCATCAATGGCAAGACCCTATTGACACAGCGGATAGACGAGCCGCAATGAATTAAATCAAGCTTCACAACAATGTATAGCAGCCACACCATCCAGTACCATCTCCTCGCTACGATAAACAGAAGCTATCATCCCAGGAGGGTTTCTCTGTTGAGCGCACATCACAAGGCCCATAGACTATCAAGGCCGTGGGAACACTGGATATGGAAAATGTTGTCTGGACTTTTGAGTCATATCCTTGTTGGTATATTCTGACAGCAGAATACGGCGAAACCACCGTGAAGCGATTGGTCCTAGTTGCTAGCAGTGTTCTGTTCAAGCTGGTGCAGTGTTTAAGTGGACTGAAATGGGCACATGGGACATGTGGCATCGTACCAAACAGTTCAACGTTGGCGTAATATCCTTGACGCCTATTTTCTTCCGGTTTGTTCGTCTGCAACATACCACAGTAACAAAACCGTAACTCCGGCATTGTAGTCAAATGGTTGGACGTGTTCTTGCTTCCCAGGCCAGAAAGATCATCTGATCTCAGTCCCACAGTGCACATCGGCAGTGCCATCAAAACAGGTGTTCCTACATCTGACATCCATCTGTCAAATCTTCGCGAACTGTGAGACATTCTGCAAGGGTTTTGGATCCACAGGACTTCCATAAGCTTTTAAAGGCTTGACGAGTTCATGCAGTGAAGAGTTACCATCATCATGAGGTGAAAGGTGGGGTTACACGAAACGAGAGAGATATCTCTTAACTGAATTGGTACTGGCGTATGAATATGACAGTAATCGTGTATCTCCCGTGTAGGCGAAACTAGTAAGCTTTGTGTTAATCACTGTTCTGCCGATTTGCGAAACTCTCTTTTAGGAGGCAGCCAGATGGTTACTACAGAAAGTAATCCTAGTCTTGACGACAATTACGGAATATAATGCTATGACTGTTATGCTTCCAAAAGACTAGTATGGTGGTGCTCTAACGCACTCGTCCATGGTCCTGGGATGGCTGATTCCGAATTTTAGGCCCAGTGACTTCCTTAATTCCTAGGTAATGATTGGACAGGCAAACAGTCAGCATTAAGAAGATATCTCATCAATAATTTAAACTGGCTTCTGTAAACTATGGATAATCAAAACCTATGTGGTCAGATTGTGGTTCTATTCATAGTTCTACAAATCTGAATGACCAACAACATGACAACGGAATCTCCTCACCGTAATAAAGCATGCAGGAGAGGTCTCATTGGTTTACTGTTGCTATTGCACATTATTTAATACTGAAAAAATGCCGTATTTATTACATATAGAAATCACTGATAAAAGACTAGCAAAAGTCCTAAGTATTAACTCCTTTATTTATATTTAAGTTCGCAACGGTCTTAGCAATGTAGTTTTACGTGATACTTGTCGGTTCATTGGTGAGGAAGAATTAATTCGACATTAGTGTCTTGCAAATATCAGAAATAACATCGTATGATTTAATGAAATAGCTTCATTTCAGTACTAGACTGTTTCCGCTGTACATTGATAACAATACTTCTAATTACTATTTTAACGTTGACGAGTGGTGGGCTTACTAAAACAACGAGCACGTCCACTTCCTTTATGTCTGATGCGAATACGAGGAGAGTACAATTCCAAGAGCACAGTTCGTCAAATCTGCACTGTAGTATGTCTTCTAGAGACACATAAGGGCGAATCGATAACTCAAGCTCTTAGCAGACTATAAAGTTCCGGTCTTCCGACCTCATCAGTACTTCGCTTAAAATGGCGACGGAGCGTTGATCACCGAAATATCGTGTCAAAACACCGTGTTTACGTGGTTAGCTACACTAGAAAAATATATTAGTATACAACACCGAGAAGGTTTTCTATCTTTTATAATAAAACTTATCTTTAACCGACATTCTAAAAAATAGATGGCAAAAAATTCATTTTGGCAGTTGATGCCTGGTTGAACTTCTCGGATGGTTGAATGTCGAGGGAAAGTGTTTAGCGCGACGCTTTCTGTTCACGGCTTAGCAAGTCTTTCGCAACTGCTCCATTTCTTTCTAGTTACGTATACGTACGACCTCCACATCGACAAATTAAATTTCATTCTATAGAGCTTGACGGATCAGCGTTAACGCTCGAGCCTGGCATTCCAGATGACGGGGGTTTGGTTCTCCGTCCGACAATCCAAATTTCGATTTTCCGTGGTTTCCCGAATTCACTGCAGAGGAATGCCGGTTTATGCATTCAAAAGGTCATGCTAAATTCCTCCCCGTTATTCGTCCCATATCCTTTATTGGCTCTAGATACATCAACGTAAACGAGTCGTAAATTTTAAAAAAAGACTGTACAATTCAAATGTTTTCTTCTTAAGTGATTTACATGCATCGTTTGTATTCTTCAGAGAATGGCTGAGCATGCTTCAGATCATCAGAAGATTCCAAATCTATAGCACAATTTATGAACACATACACCTGATTTAATGACGAATTCAACAATGAATTCACAGAGGAAATCAGACAAGTTCGGAACATGCAATCACACTTCGTCGCTAGAAGATATATCACCACACAATAATGTATTGTGTTTGTTTATTATGACAATCAGAGATAAATTTCTACCAGCTTCATGACAACCTAGGTGGTCACCCAAATTTATTATTTAATGTTTCCAAATTCATTGTTTACTTTCATATGAACGACGCAATGGAAAGTTTAATAATATCGAAGAAATAAAAATTACTTACATATTAAGTTTGTTTTCTCGCTTGTTTGTGGAATGGAAGAAAACCATTATTATACAACTAGCAATTGCCGTGAATGGATGTACTGAAAGAACATAAGCGAAAGGATGCCACAAACAAACCGACCGTGGTGAGTGACCGATAAGAGGACGCGAGTTCGAATCCACGTCAGTCCATCTAGATTTCGGCTTTCCATGGTTTCCTGAAATTATTCAGACGAATGCCGGGACGATTGCTTCAAAAGACTATGGCGGAATTCCTTCCCGTTCCTTGCCCCTACTCCTTTCCCTCCTATAATGACGTCGACTGGGCGTAAAGCCATAATAAAAAAAGCCAGTAACAATACTCAAGCGAGAAAGCAGTTAATTTATCATTATTCGGAAACCCGGCAACTTTCTCAACGCAGTTGGGTTTCCAACAACTGAAACATTGCTTCCGTTCTACTATCCGTTTCATGAAATGTAGTGTTTTCTATTCTTTTTATTGCTGAGGTGTAATGTTATGTAAACATTGAAGGTAAATGTATGCTAAGGAAGTGTAGTGTTGGTCTCCACTGCTGACACAGAAACATTTAAGAGGAGACGATTTCTATTTCACACCCATTGAAACGATGCAATGTGTGTGACACGAATAATTACTTTGTGATACCGTACCATTGTCCAATAATATCGTAAAAAATAGGCATAAGATACGAGAGGTACGATACTTCACATGAATATTTAGACAAGGTAAATGTCAGATTGCGCAAATGTGTGTACCAGACGCGAAGAGGCTGTACTTGACATTTTAAATGCAAATTTTAATGGAGTAACTGCGGGGGTTCCACCTACTTCAACGAGGCTGAAGACATTTCACGCGAATCACCTCATTCTGTGAGCACAATCTGCCGCCGCAAACGTCAAGGATGTCGAAGTATAATCTACGTGACCGGCATTCCTCTCTGCCTGACCTCGGCCAGTGAGAGAAGAGAAACCGACTTTGGGATCATTTCACCATTTATCCACTTAGATGAGGAGCAAACAGTTTGCCGGTAGCATACATCGTTAGCACCTTACAAACATGTTTCTATCTCTCCAAAATCCCATTAGTCAAGCTAACACCGAAATGTGGTATAGCAGTAAGTAGCAGTTAGGTTGAAACTGAATTAGGAAAGATACATGATAGAACTCCGGCCTTGAACGATTTTGATGTGAGAATTGATTCTTTCCGGGCGTATTGCTGATAAAAATCCTTCCCGGTGTTCTGCCGGATAAGTTCTTCTGCCATACAGAACGTTTTGACAGCTTTCTCAGCTGTGTATTTTCGACTTTCAGTTCACCTGATGGAGATAGCGGAGTAAGCTGTCGAAACGTTGCGTATGTCAGAAGAACTTATCCGGCAGAACACCGGGAAGAATTTTTTGAATTATTTTATTTAAGTATTGTGGTTATCTTGTCATGTTTCAAGCATTTTGTTTCTACGACGGTCTACCAAACTTAAATTACCAGGTGACCCGTGCGAAAATATCACGAATGGTATACGATATAATAATAATAATTCCGTGTGGTCGAAATGAACTGGTGACAGGGTTTCTACTGGCTGAGCATTCCGCCCCTGTCGTAGCCGCCTTAACCTAGCCTGGCAATCCTGCCGGGTACAGGGGACCTACAGTTTAACGTGGAATCCGAACCACGGAAGCGTTTTAAGTGCTCGTGAAAATCCCCGCCGAGACAGGGATTCGAACCATGGATCTTTCGATCTCCAGTCAGACGCCTTAACCACTGAGCCACCAGACCGCTAACAATAATTCCGTTTGGCTGGAATGACCTGGTGACAGGGTTTCCATTGGCTGCGCATTCCGCCCCTGTCGTAGCCGCCTTAACCTAACCCGGCAAACCTACAGTTTAACGTGAAATCCTAACCAAGGAAGCGTTCTAGCGTACTTCACATTACACAGCAAGCTGTGCCAGAGGTGAATGCCGATATAAGGGCCTTTGAAAATCCATGCCGAGACAGGGATTCGAACCGGGGACCTTTCGCTCGCCAGTCAAACACGTTAACCACTTAGCCACCAGAGCGCTCTGTTATACGATGAATTGTGAGTTCGGTGGTTTGTGGTAGGATGAAGGAAGAAACAGCTCATTTGTAGCAACTGTTTATTTGAAAACTGCAATAGCTACTTAGAATAATCATTTACAACCTCTTACGAAACAATTAGGAATCATCAAATGATCCCCCAAAAGAAAAAAAAAGTTATCGAAAACTCCCTTGCCCTATAAAACACACAGTTTCTGTGATTTGTAGTGGGGCTATCTAGCTGTAATGGGCTCACTCCTTATCGAAGCCAGCGACGTCTAGCACCTTGATTATGAACTATCTCATTGTGTAGCAACAACTGTTTTTTTGTAATCTGAAATCTCTACCGGTAATGCGATCATCGACCATGCTAAAATTTCGATAAGCGTATGTGGTGCTGCTATCTATAGGTAATTGTCGACGCTAGCGAATCCTAGCAGCTTGACTCTGTACTATCGCATACCAGTGACATTGATTTTTCATAATTTTTCCATTTCTATCTTAATTATTGATAACTTAATCTAAGTTAATCTGGTTAGAATGAGTGGAGAAACATGGCTCTTCACAAAAATATCTTTTTAGAAATAACATATATGATAGTTTGGTCTAGCAGAGTATGCCGCACCGAGCGTGTTGACTGAGTGGTTAACGCTCTGGCACCGCGTTCGGTAGGACGAGGGTTCGAATCCCTGTCCGGGCATCCAGATTTGGGTTTTCCATGGTTTTCCAAAATCACTCCAGGTAAATGCCGGTATGCTTCCGTCAAAAGGCCATGGCCGAATTCCTTCCCGTTCCTTGCCCCATCCTTCCCGCCTCTAATGACGCCGACGTCGACGAGGCGTAAAGCAGTAAAAAAATTATCCAACGTTGTCCGGTCTTTTCGTTATCAAAACTTTGCGGCAGACAGTTTTTCCGTTATAACTTTACGCCTCGTCGACGTCTAGGTCATTAGACGTAGGGAAAGGACTGGGGGCGAGGAACATGAAGTAATATGGCCATTGCCTTTTGAAGGAGCCATCTTGGCATTAAAAAAAAAAACTTGCAAACTAAAAGAGGATCTGACGGGGATATGTGCCTGGGCCCTCGAGAATCCCAGCCCCGAACGTTACCGTTCACCCAGGCTTGTTAGTTTAGTGCATGAATAGGAGTGGAGACTGTAGTACTGAAAAATAATTTTTTAATTAAATAATAAATTATAATTTAAATTTGAACTTCCCTTGAATAATGCGTGGATAACTGACTTTGGAATCTGTTTTAGGTAGTATCCATGTTCGAATGAGATTAGTGACGTTAAGATTCATATTTTTCACTGTTGGAGCAGTTCTGGGGGGGGGGGGTTCATTAATGTGAGGAAATGGAACACTGGCCAATGAAAAAAAAAACAGTTTTTTTTAATTAAAAAAAGCCTTGTCTACATTGAGGTCAAAAGAGGCGGGAAAGAACGGGGGGCAAAGAAAGGAATTCAGCCGTAGTCTCATGAAGGAAAAATCCTGTATTTCACTCAGGTGATTTCGGGAAACCATGGAAAATTGGAAACTTTCGATGTGTGAAGTGATCAGGTTTTACTGTTCACTGTCTGTGCCTACTGAGTTTAAGCCCGGGGCCGGATATACTAGTTAGGGAGCATCCATATACTACGTGGCTCCATCTAGGGGAGGGGAGGGGTTGGCTGGTAAGTACACTGGGCTACGTGTGTGTGGGGGGGGGGGGCGGGAGGGGGAGTGGGTTCCGAGCCAAGCCACGTAGCTTTTCATTCATATTATTTGTCAGAGTTAAAATAAGGTACAGAACACACAACAGCATGTGAATATATATTTCTGTCTTTTAATTTCCTCCGTATGTAATTTACGATAATCGGGCAAAAGAAAATGGTACAGAATGTCTTCTGGAATCAATAGGGGGAAAAAGCTATATGCCACTCCAGGGGGGGAGAGGTAGAGGCAAAAGTCACGTCGGGCTACGTGGGGAGAGGGTGAAGGGGTTCACAGGAGGCCAAAAAGGAGCTACGTGGTTTATGGACGCTCCCTTATGACGTCTTATGTCCACATGTAAGTAATACGATATCAGTTACGAGGTAAGCTCTATTGGTACGTATGAGACGTCGATTCCTGCGTTAGCGGATTGTTGGGTTGTGTTAAAACTCTTACACATTGGGCACTGGTAAAGTGGGGTTAGAATGACGTACCAGCAGTCGTGATTAAGGCTTTTAGGCGATTTTCTGTAATCATCTAGGCAAATAATGGGACAGTACCCAACTTCCAACACAAGAAATGTAATATCTACATATACAGATTAATTCGAGACACACAGAATAATGCATACTTACGCCTTTCACAAACAGATGACTACACTTACGTCTCTCCCGTTAAAAGTGACAGTCGGATATAAAGCCCGCATACTAAAGCACAGACCGACCGTGACGATATTACGTTGACACCATTCAATCTTGTCAAGTGATAGGATACTAGCTTGTTAAAAAAAATACATTGCTTCTGTCTACAAATTAGATCTTAATAAAAAATTCAGGAGTGAAAACATCATAATAATATTTCTGAACCCATTCATGGTTTATTAACAACTTCATGAAATCGTCTGTAAAACACTTTTTTGATTAAGACTTGACAGCTGTAATGGTTGATCCATAAATCCGTTGTAATGTATTAACGCCTGAACTGTTGTTAAGTGCGAGTAGCTTTTTGATCGCTAATGACCCCGTCGTCGACGCGCCCTTAAGCTGCTGCTCCTCCAGCTCTTTGAGCGCTATCAATGTCCTTGTATGCCGAGAGGTCTGTGAGAATAATCAAGCGTTAATATTCATCATACTTCTCTTTGGCAACCTCTATCCGGTTAGTATGCTAATTCAGTCCACTATTATTAACACCTGTTGCAGCCATGAAATTTTAAAAGCTTATTTGCTAAAGTTATGCAGGAGCTTACGTCTCAGGATCCCGGAAGATATATCATAGATTGTTGTATAATAGCATCCGGCATTCGACAATACACACTGACAGCAGGTGGAAGACTCGTTGTTGCCTTTTCTACAGAAGATAATCATATCTTTGATTTGATGTCCACCCAACTGAGTGACTTAGCTTAGGAAGAAGTGAGTAAAACATACTGTTTAAAGAAAAAATGAAGAAATATTGCAACGAACATGAAGTGACGACAATGTTTTGGAGCACAAAGTCCAAATCAATATATCATAGCAGCTCTATGAGAGCTGGGTATCCTAGCACATAGATCAAAATTTTCTAGAGCTTTTGTTTTATACGTAGCTGATAAAGATACAGTATAGCCTGCTAAAACCAGTAATTCCAAGACAGCACACTGAGAATTCTCATTTCAATGTGGAGCAGAAGTGATAGTAATACGCGTATAAAAATGTATAACAGTCTTCGAGCATTTGTGTATTTGCTGTTTCCTCAACAGAAGGAAAAGTAACATCAGCTGTGGCGTTCTAAGTTATCGTCTAAAATGGAATAACCGTTAACCAAGATACGTATTCCCAGTAAGTGTTTGGCAACCGAGAAGTGAATGCGACCGCCGTTATCTTTTTTACGGCACCCATACACATATTATTTTCCAATAAATAAGTTTTGTTAGTAATCCGTTGTGATAACATGTGGTAATAACATTATGTGTCAAAAGTAGTTAGAACTACAACAGCAAAAGTATGCATACATATAAGCATGCTTCACCAACGTGACCGGGCGCATTAAGGCGCCGCACACTGGACCGGGGAGATACAACGGGACCAGGCTCGTGATCTAGCCCCCCCCCCCTGCTCCCCTTACCGTCCTTCTTAATTGCGGTACCGAGAGGGGTGGGTGAGCGGTTAACGTTCTGGCATCGCATTCGGGAAGATGCCGGTTCGAATCCCCTTCCGGGCATTCAGATTTGGGTTTTCCATGGTTTACCCAAATCATTCCAGGCGAATGCCGGGATGCTTCCTTCAAAAAAGGCCATGACTGAATTCCTTCCTGATCCTTCTCCCCAGTCCCATCCCGCCTCTAATGACCACGACGTCAACGAAGCGCAAAGCCATAAGTAAATATATATATATTGCGGTCTCCAGGCGGTTTTCTGCATTCACCTAGGTGAATGATAAGACTGTTCCCAGTCTACACTTCATTAATTACACATTTCACAAACAAAATACACATATCATGGACGACATAAGTTGCACGAACCGCAGACAGATGGTGACGTTTAAGCTCCCCCATTGCTCCATGAAATAACGATCCCTGGTTCTAAATACCTAGCAGAATCACTGGACAAATTCTTAGTTACAAGCTATGATGAGGATAAAGGCTTTGCGTTATCTGATAGTGTCCATTCCCTTATAATAGGTTACGTATGTAAACATTAGCTAATTAATAACTGACAGGTTGGTTTCATTGTTGGTACTGATGTCTAGTACCCATTCAGTTCCTTTAATATCGTTTTTAATACAGAGCATAACCAATATTCATCAATCTACGTTACATTCTCTACAAAATTCAGTAAATATTTTTAATCGAAAATTTAATTTTGTGTAAATCTTGTGATATTTTGAAAATATGCGTCCAGAATATGCACTAGGTTCCGCGCTATGTTGTAATTGGTCCAAAATAATAATAAAAAATAGATTACTCACTAGTTAATCGGTAAAACTTACAAACAAGTAAGTTTCTAAAAGGGATTTGTCAACTGGTCTTGATCGCGGTACTCGTATTCAGATTTCTTCTTTTTTTTTTTTTAACCACCTAAATGGCTGTAAAGAGCATCGACAAACATAACTGCCTTTAGCGTAATGACTAACATAATATTTGGAAGGCGGCTGATTTGAATGCAGTTTTGGGCTAGCGTTATTTGATTGAGTATTGTGTTCATCTTGTGGTATGCGCAAAATGTACTACGATAAACCTAAAAACGGGCAAACTATATTTGATGCGGTAAGTTAATTGAAATACACCATTAGGGCATGATGTTACTATCATTTTTTTTTTTAGTGTGCAAGATACAGGCTTCCCCACATGCCTTAATCTGAAATTACAGAATAAGACAAATCACAAATACATCACCTTCATAGAAAGGAGGAAGGAACAAATTCGCTGTATGACTTTTCTGTTTTTGTTTGGGGCTTTTACGAATCGTCGACGTCAATGTCATTAGAGCCGGGAGAGTATGGGAACAAGGAACACCAAAGAATCCGGCCATGGTGTTTTTGCAAGAAACCATCGTTACATCGCCTGGAGTGATTTAGGTTTCGAACCCGCGTCCTCCAGAATGCCAGGCCTGAGCATTACAGTTCATCTTCCACTACTTGGTGTATGACTTTAGATGTGAGAAATGTTATTACGAAAACCAAATGAAATTTGTAGAAGTAATCTTGGATTTAATTTCTCCACACACCATCTTATTTAAAATAAAAGAAGTGGAAAACCTGCAAGCACTGAATTGCTTCAAAAAATGGAAGAATGTTGTTGCAGTTATCGTTTTGCAACAAAGATTACCATCAGTTACCATTAAGCTGGAGAATCAGTAGGTTTATCCTCTTATCTTTTTTTTAATAGTATTTTATTATTATTATTTTTAAACAAAATTGTCTTCCTGCTTTGCTCACCGATTCAACCACCTACATATTTTTTTTTTTTTTATTTGCATGACAGAATCGTCTGTCTAAGTACCACACGATACTTAATTGAAACCACCCATACCAGAGGCAGAACTTTGGAATATGAAGCTACCGCATTGACCACTAAGCCGCAGGGTTCGGCAATACCTGTTACTGTGAGAGATACCACTATTAATTTAAACTAATGCAAACCAGATAATACTATATTTCATATAGCCCTGGGATATTGCGAAAAATATTTGTTAAGTGAATCGCCTCCAACATTTGTAGCATGAGGAATACTGCGCCGAGTTCACCTTGCGCTGGTCACCGATTCGGGTAGGCCTCAGGTATGGGTGGCTTTGATGAAATAGTGCGTTTGCCATGCGGTTTCCTCTGTATGGTAAAGTCAATTCGTATGATCGTAATGACCTGGTGACGGGGTTTCTTACAGGATGCGCAATCTACACCTATTGTAGTCGCCTAGCCTAACCCGGTAATCCTACCGGGTAAAGGAGACCCTACAGTTTAACGCGGATCCTGAACAACAGAAGTGTTCTGGCGTGCTTCAAATTACACTGCAAGCTATGCCGGAGGTGAAGGTTGTATAACGGCTTTTGAAAATCGTCGCCGAGACAGGAATTCGAACCGGGGTCATTTTGATCTCCAGTCAGACTCCCTAACCACTGAGCCACCAAGCTACTCTCCTCTATATGGCGCATAACAATTTCATGCATGTGTTCACAACATTTTTGTTAATCTCGAAGGTATTTTGAGGTGATTTAATGTACAGTGGCAAAGATCGAATACCATTAAGAAATGCAGTGTTTTAAAGCGTAACCAAACGTTTGCAAAAGCGAGTTTGAGACATGTTTCGTTCCGTCCCAGACAGCCTTCGAAAGGGATTGACCGTGACCTTTATTTAGGAGCCATAACCGGCATTCACCCAGAGTAATTTCCAGCCCTCACCGACCTAATCTACTTGTCTTCAGAGGCATTGTGTACAAAAATCAGAAAGCTTTAAGGAATGAAGATCGTTTTGAAATGGCTGAATGGAAGTTTTGCTCAGCTACTATATATTCTTTCTCTGCACTAACATCCATTATTAAAGGAAGAAGTGCTGATCATCATTTTTGACAAGTTATTACTTGCGTCTCCATGAGCTTTTAGACCACAATTAGCACATTATTGCAGGTGTCAAATCAGTAGTCAAAGAGAAACAGCATGTTATATCCCAATTTCTCAGTTTCAGTTGGAAAATTAGTGCTCCAGTATTCTTGCTAAAATCTCAAAACCTTTGAAATATTCTTGAATTCCCATTTCGCTGAAAGGAATGTGGAACTTTTTCATCTTCGATGGGTTGCGTTTCAGATTCCATTCTGGGACGTGGATCGTTTTAATTCTGTGTGTGCTTTTCTGAAGTCTTGTATACGTGATGTGACTCATTACAGAACATGGGAAAACGTATCCCCAGAATAAAAATACTGCCTGTCTGCACAGCGAGATGCCTACGGGGCATCTCAGGCGAACGAGAATTTTTATACACCGAATCAAAATTTCTCAGAAAAGTTTTTTTTTTTATTATTATTTGAACGTCGGTTTTAGTATCTGGAGTTTTCAGTTGGAATGAAGTGTTTACTGAGTGCCATTCAGAACATATGTTCTTTGACGAGATTATACTTAAATTCATACCGAGACTGGTGGTGTAACGGTTAGCGTTTTCGCCTCGCATTCGGGAGGACGGCGGTTCGAATCCCCGTCTGGGCATCCCGATTTGGGGTTTTTCATGGTTTACCAAATCACTCCAGGCAAATGCCGGAATGCTTCCTACAAAAGGCCATGGCAGAATTTCCTTCCAATTCCTTGCCCCCCCCCCATCCTTTCCCGTCTCTAAAGACCTCTCTGTTAAGAGGACGTTAGGAAAAAAAACTTAAATTCATAATTATGGCGACTGTATTTCAACATTTCTGAACTACTATAGCCTACGTAGACAACAGTTTGATGATTCCAAAGAGTTCTCC
>JARYHS010011408.1:221931500-221947800 GCA_031002005.1 Vandiemenella viatica | reverse complement strand
TAGACACGAATTCGTGGAACTAAAAGCTGAATTGATAATGTTCTTACAAAATGCTAAATCTGAATATGCAAATTATTTTTGTTACCCTGCTTGTTTATTAAAATTAGCTTTTCGTGCTTATCTTTTTCACCACTTAAATCTTTTAAACAAGATCCTCCAAGGGAGAGAAGAAACCATGCTAATGGCCAAGTATAAAATCAGATTCCTCGCTAAACTTAGATTGTACTCAGCGTCTTTTATTTTTTAATTATGAGTTTTTTCCTTGCGCTCAGCAGAATATTCTAGAAGACTTGGTAGAAAGTTCTCACGTTTCTTGCATGATATAGAGCTTGCATAATTTTGAGAGAAATTATTAAATTACTTTCCAGAACTGGAGTCAGAAGCTGAGAATGGGCCTAAATAGATACCAAATCCTTTGTTGGATATGTCAGTACAACTGGCCGATGTGATCATGAAGATGAAAGAAAATATTATATATTGTGTTGCTGAAGGCACGCTTAAAGTGGAATTTAATTCGCAAACGGTTAACATTTTCTGGGTGAATAGAAAAGAAGAATATTCAGAACTGGCAAGGGAAGCTTTAAAATTATTAGTGCCATTCGCCACTTCCTACCTGTTTAAACTAACCTTCTCTTCAATGGTAAACATAAAAACTAAGAACAGAAATATGCTCCAATTAGAAAATGATTTGGTTATTTGCGTTTAAAAAAACAACCACGATTTGACAATTTATTAATAAATAAGCAGATATAACTTTCTCATTGAAAATGTAATTTTATTGTAGTGTAATACCTGGCTTGCGACCGCGACCAACAGGTTGAAAAACACTACTTTAGACTGTAGAGGTTCCCAACTTCTGTGGCGCGAAGACACGTCAGAGGGGACGCGGAGTGCCTAGTAGCTACGCTGTCCGTGTGGACGACACCCTAGTTCTTTCACAAACCTATGGAGTTTCTCTGAGATATCATTGTTAGCACTGAAAAGTAGGCATTTGCCTTATTAATAATAAAACTGTGGCTGGAGGGGTGGGGGAGTTTTCTTTTGACGGAAGGGGAGTGTGGTACGAGAAATTTTGGGAACCCCTAGTTTAGAGTATCTCGTACTGAATGATCTTTGAGTCGCCGTATGTAACAGTTTATTTCCGTCCAGTGTATTTGTATTGAACAAATGTGTCATAAAGTGTGTGGTCTACCATCAGTACCATATCCTTTAATCAGATATAAGCAAGTACCGTCACAAGGAATGTTGAAATTTATGTTCTGCAGTCGTACGTGGCCGAATTGATTCTGCCCACAATGTGCTGAATACGAAGGGGAACGACGATTAACAACAAACAAACACTTCACAATCTCCGGGAAATACGTCATGATGGTACCGTGGTATGTATTCCACGCCATACTGAAGATCGAGTCTTGTTGCAATACATCCGGAAACTTATCCGATCTTTAAGCCGAAAGAAATTTAATTTCCCATTATTATTCTGGCTGTTTAACAGCTTTTTACTTTAATCGATAATTAATATAATATTTTCACAAACAAGGGGCCAAAGAGTGTAGATGCACTGCTTCATAGAGTTCGCCAAAAAATACCTTACTGCCGAATATTTGTGTGATATCACTATCTTTCGTAAAGTAATGTGGAAGATCGAGACAAATACGAGCAACTGAAAGCTTTGGAATCTTTCGCTATCCAACTTACATAGATCTTTGGTTACGAAGTAAATGAAAGGCACGCAGAAGATAAACCATTGTCGGTATAGGGCAAACGGGTGGTACAACCGATGAAGCCAAATGTCAGGAAGAGTAGCAAATGTATTCGCAGACATTGTGTGTAAATTTGCGTTCCCTTGTGAATGGATGAGAACGTTGTCCGAGATAATGAACCGCGATCATATTTCAAAACAGCAGGGGTTTTGTTCCTAGCCCACTTTCTCGGGGCTAAGAGAAGATATGGTATCCTCAATAACAGCATTACAATCTCTATGATCAGTAACTACACTAAACTTTCTTTTGATATTCTTACATAACTTCTTATACAAACTATATCAATCACAACTATTATACAACACAGCAGTAAAAAAATTAATTAATTGAAACCGAGCTTATGGGTGAGCGGTGACGCTCTCGCCTCGCATTCGTTAGGTCGCGGGTTCGATTCCCGGTCCAAGCTTTCAGATTTGGGTTTTCCATGGTTTCCCCAAATCACTCCAGGCAAATGCCGGGATGTTTCCTTCACTAAAGGCCATGGCCGAATTCCTTCCCATTCCTTGCCCAGTCCTTTCCCTCCCTTTAATGACCGCAAAGTCGACGAGGCGTAAAGCACTAAGCAAAAAATATATTGTTACCAGTGCAGGGATATCGTTGACGGCTCTAATACAAGTGGAATAAATTAGTAAAAAATAAAGGACAATTTTGTGGCAGCTGCAGTCAACGTTTCTCTTGTGCTGGAAGATTTTGAGCCAGCTGGCCTTCGTAGTTTCCCGGTGTGACGAATTGCTTGGGAGAGGTTTACAGTCGGGAAAAGTACGCAACGCGCTAAGCGAAGCTTCTGCTTTCACAGGCAACGGTCAACCGCTACATGCGATTTATGCAAATGCCTAAAGCTATGGGCTCATTTGCATTTCTCTAAAGTCACAAACAACCGGCCAAAGACTGCAGATAATGAAATTTTCACATAAAGTACCGGAAAAAAGAAGAAAGGAAATAGAGCAAGTAAATAACAAACTACCATTGAGTTGTGGGACCAAAAATGATATAAACATAAAACTAAGTAAGTTTGGTACAATAAGCCGTGCACTAAAATGAAAGGCACTGAAAGATACACATTTTAAAAAAAATAATAAAACCATGGCAGCAGCAGTAGTCAGGTATGGCTGTGAGAACTGAACAATAAAAAGAGCAGATAAGTACCCACCAGTGTGGCTCAGTGTGCTACGGCGCCGCATACTAGACGATGAATGTACAACGGGACCATGTTCGAGTTCTGATCCCCGTGTACCAGCCGTCCTGATTGCGCTTTCCCACAATCATCTAGACAAACGCTGGGACGGCCCCCAATCTCCGCCCCATGAACTATACAGTTCCCAAACAAAAATACACTTATCATACAGAACACACAAAGTTACACGTTTCCCAGGCAAATGGCAACACAGGCTTCCTCCTATAAGTTAAGTATCCCTAGTCTAACAAACCCGGTTTAGATTCTGGCAGGACACAAGTTATCCTCCCTCCTCTTATGATTTACACGTTGCCCTTAGCTGGCTGATTGGGGGGCGGGGGATGGCAGGTAAAGTAAAATTTCTACGTTTTATAGCAGATGTATTTCTTCTGGGCAAGCAACACAGAAAAAATTTCAGATCTGTACTATATACAGTTAATGCATAGGATATCTGAAATGAATGCTAATTTGTACCATAAAAAAGGATGAATGGCGAAAGAATTCTGAAAGTGTCATTACAACATAATCGACGTAAGTGGAAGAACAGTTGGTCGCCCACTAACAGGATTGCAGTCAGGGCTGGCGCTAGGATTTTGGGGTTAGTCCAATTACCAGCTGGGGGCCCTTGGCCAAATCATCGGTAAGGGCCCCTCCCGCGGTCCAAATCTGCGACCTTTTAGCTCTACAACTTGTTGAGCGGAGGGGAAGAGAAGAAGAAGTTCCAGAAAAAAGTAGCCCCTTTTTCAGTTAGAAGCAACGTTACAATTTTTTAAGCCAGAAAATTATATCAGCTAAATTTATTTCTCAACTTATTGTAAAGGGTCACCAATAGTATGCAGTTTCTGGGTAAAATCTACGTGGAGGTGAATTTTCTTGCGTATACCCTTGTTTGGTGTTTTATCATACAGATACAAAAGGCAATCAAGATCGAATATAAGCTCTGTCAGTTCCTATGACATTGCCTGATGAGGCAGTTTAAGCTCAAGTCTTACGAAGTCCCACCGCGAAAGAATAAAATGTTGCGCTATATTAATAGTGTATGAACTGATTAACTCGTAAAATGCCGGAAATCTAAGAAATATCCAAAAGTTACAATATTCAAAAATTTGATACACTGCAGCAACTGTAATCATGCTGAAGGTGTGCTTTATGTAAAACAAAGATAAAAAAAATGAGTTGTTCTAAAGTGACTTGCTGCGTAGAGTAATCTTAAGAGGTGCGATGCAAAGAGTAAGGGTACGAAATGTACTATCAAACAGGCGGTGGTGAAAATAGGATTGTAACTGGATAGAGTATTGGGACCATTGCTGTTGATTATTCTAGTGGATAACTGTTTTGGTGGTTTACAGTGAGAAGCCAGATAGTTTGCATATAACATTAATTATATATAGCAGGATTAAAAGTAGAGGATTACGACAAGACATGGGACTTTGCACACGATATCTAATTGGCCAGGCCAAATGGATGAACATCAGTAAAATAAATGTGCTTATCAGGCACACATGTAGAAAAATATAGGTATTGTTTGGTTATAAAGTGGGAAGAAGTACTTTGATAGTAATCTCAGTTGGCACAACACATTGGATAGATGGTAGGCAGATGTTTCAAAGTGCTGAATTTCCTGAGAAGATGACGAAGCCGTGTACTAGGGATTTGAGGCATCTGGGAAATGTAATTTTGGCCACACCGTTGCTTGAATATGTTGGGGAAAATATGGAAACGACTCTATAGTTATCAAATACAGGACGGCAGCTAGATTTATTTGCGGAAATTACTGTAGAACGGAATCAGTAAATGACTGATAGGACTTGGGTAGGATTCATTAGAAGATAGAAGGCGGGTGAAGTACTAAGAGTGAATAAAGAATATGTTGGCGATAATGCCTAAAAGGATGTTGCTAGAGGAAATTTTAGTAGTTAGAGGAAGGTATGACATGGCCAAAAGTATCACTTGATTTCATGCTTAAGGGGATGAGAAAATTCTCTTTTGTAGGTAAGAAAGCCAGGGACTGGAGTAAATTACCTCAGACATTCAAAAAATGTAAAGCAAATTTAAGGGAGCATGTGATCTAATTTAACAATAGTAATGGTCTCATAATGTAAAATAAATTGTTCCTAACGACCTACACATAAGGGCCATTGTTTATGCTCATCATGAGGAATATAACAACAGAAATGTGCAAGACGGTGATATGGCTGAGTCATCTGCTGTTTGAAACTGGTGTAGTTCTTTCACCAACGATCCAGGATCACCATTCCTATCTAACGACGCCATAAGAACCATATTTCTTATATGAAGCTCCTTAAACAGTATCTGATACCAGAACTATGTTTGGGTGAAGCTGGAAAACTGGTAGGGCCTCATAGAATTTATTTTAGGGATTTTCTTACTAAAATTGAGTATTAACGTAAAGAACAGCGTCTACTTTTTGTTAAAAGGCTACGTTATTTCTGTATATCGTTATTTGTGTATGCACGGGCTGAAAATAAATTTTCAAAGACAAGACGTTTTCTAGTAATCAACATTACTGAATAGGAAAGTCAAATTAAATTCCCAACAGAACTGATAAATACCAGTACAAATAAAAAAATAAAATAAAAAAATCGTGTTGAAAATTATCTTCACTCAACGATTTCACATATAGCAAACAACTATCCCGTTATTCTCTATTCCACATCTGTAACATATGTGCGAGTAATTCAAGAGTTATAACTTGTCATCGGAATTAATTAGCTGTCATCCAGTCCTACATTCACATAAATTATAAGTGTGGAAAGGATCTATAAATCACGTGGGCTACGGTGAGTTGTTGGAAGTATTAAAGATTACGTCGACGGGAATATTCTTATTGGAACAGGACATCATCTTCAATCTGCTGGAATTGCAGTGAAATAAGAGGAAAGGAATTCATAATATCCCTGGCTTCTATCAAAGCAACTTCTACAAACATAATTCACGAAGAACATGACGTACAGCATGACGTTAACGGTTAGATCCTTGTGTTATGGACAAATACACACAGGGAGATCGCGTTCCACGAGAATGCGCCTTACAAGCAAGTGAACGATAGCACCAAACACTAAAAAGTATTGTTCTGCCATCTGCGCAATGCAAGATGAAGCACTGTTGAGACTTTGGACTGTCAGGCTATCCAGATTTTGATTAGTTAATTCAGAGTGACGAAGGGATACTTCCGTAACATAGGCCATGGTTGATTTTAATTTTCTAAACACCAATCCATTATCATCAGCTTCGGTGACCACAATGTCAACGAACCGGATGATATCAGAACAACCACCGGCCTACTTTCTTGTCAAAGAAGCAGTGTACGATTCTCTACACTAATCGCCGGTTCTCCTGCCTTGGATTCTCTCAGCAGCTGATGGCGTGACCGTCCAAATTGTCTCTTGATGTTGGCAAGTTCAGCTGATTACTGTTGTCAGCACCGAATCGCTATCTCACTTTACACATTAAGCACAGCAATTGAGTGTCTTTGGCCCGACTGAAATAGAAGCTGGCGTAACAACTGCTTGTCCCTAACTGACACTCCAAAACAAGTCTCGTCCCACTAGCCTTCTCTTCTTTTTTTTTTCCTTTTTTTTCTTCAAAGCCTGGAGCGCCCACGGTAATTTTCTTGTGCTCGGTCACCAGTCCGTCTCTGACACTAGAAATTTTCATCATGTATTATTCCTGTTTCATCTTTAATCTCACGAAAAATGATTCACAATGGAAACCTAGAGCACTGTGTTTAACTCGAAATATACAAACTTCAAGCTGATTGAGTGATCGACAGCAAAATGTTATTAAAACTCCTGATGGAGCATTATTACACGAACGGCTTAACACCGTGCATATTAACCGCCTATCACCGGACTCCAGCTATGACACACGTATTCACTTTAAATGAGGCAATTAACAACTATACACCGAGGGTGGTGGTCGAGCGGTAACGCTTGGGCCTCGCATTCGGGAGGACGGGGGTTCAAATACCCGTCCAGATTTCGGTTTTCCGAAATGACTCCAGGCGAATGCCGGAAAGGTTCCATCAAAAGTTAGTGGTGGATTCCGAACCCGTTAGTGGTCTCCAATCCTCTATCGCCTCTAACGACCTCGACGTTGACTAGGCGTAAAGCTCTAAGAAAAAAAGGATAATATGTCGTTTTTCATAGACCCGCTAATCAATATAAGACCTGCTATAAGTGGGGCCATATTCAGTAAATTACTTTTAAATCAACAACTTTGATATCAACATCCTAACATGTATATAGTCAGTAAACGTTAAAGTTGCCACATTTCATACCAAAGTGCCAAATTTGCCATAGTTCTCACTGTTAGAGTAAGAAAAACAATCACAGCTGGTGAATTTATAACAAATCCTGTGAAATACAAATGAGAAAATAAATAAAAAAACTGATCTATTTCTTTGGACATTGAATTCAAGATACATATTGTCACTGTATTTAAGTGTACGTTATAGACTAAAAAATGCTTGAAATGAAATAAGAAATTGAAAACCTTATATAGCCTTCTCCAGCCAAATGTCAACCTCTCCTTCACGTGGTGCACCCTGTTTGCACGGACGAGGCTCTGGCGACTGAATGATTCCCGGTATAAGGAGTCACCCACTGCTTGCCAACGGCCTCCAAAAGGAGGGCGGAGGAGCGGGGAGCGGTTCAGGGCACCTTCTTGCCCTTGGGGTTGGAAACGGCCCCTGAAGGCGGATGAATCAAAAATGATCAACGGCATGGGGATGCAGAAGGCAACGGGAAACCACTGCATTAAAGACCCAAAGGGTATCCCGAGGACATGTAATCCTCTCAAAATACATATATCATGATGGCTTTTTCCTGGGTAAAATATTCCGGAGGTAAAATAGTCCCCCAATCGGATCTCCGGGTGGGGACTGCTCAGGGAGGAGTCATCAGAATGGATAGAAACATTCTACGAGTCGGAGCGTGGAATGTTAGAAGTCTGAATAGGGCAGGTAGATTAGAAAACTTAAAAAGGGAGATGGAACAACTTAAGTTAGATGTTGTTGGGATTAGTGAGATTAAATGGAAGGGTGCACAGGATTTCTGGTCTGGGGAACACAGGATAATTAGCACACAAGCTGTCAATGGAGTCACTGGTGTAGGGTTTGTAATGAACAAGAAAGTAGGGAAACGGGTGGGTTATTATGAACAGTTTAGTGACAGGATTATTTTGATGAGGTTAGAAACTAAGCCCGTCCCAACCACATTAGTACAAGTGTATATGCCAACGTCACAGGAAGATGATGAAGAAATAGAAAAAATGTACGCTGAAATTGAAGAATTAATCCAATATGTGAAGGGAGAGGAAAATCTATTAATCATGGGTGATTGGAATGCAATAGTGGGAGAAGGAAAAGAGGGGAATACTGTAGGAAGTTTTGGTCTAAGAGAAAGAAATGAGCGAAGATGCAGGTTGCTAGAATTTTGTGAAAGATATAAGCTAGTAGTGGCAAACACACTGTTTAAGAACCATGTAAGAAGAATATACACCTGGAAACGTCCTGGGGATACAGGCAGATATCAGCTAGATTACATCATGGTCAAATAGAGATTCAGGAATCAAGTTCTAGATTGTAAAGCGTACCCAGGAGCAGACATAGACTCTGACCATAATTTGATAATAATGAAGTGCGGCTCAAATTCAAGCGAATAAAGAAGCAGTATAAGCATAACAGAATGGAAGTGAATAAACTGGAACAATTTAGCACGAGAGAAACATTTGCAGAAATGGTAGACTTAGGTCTAAGAAGTAACTCTGAAAGGAGCTCAACCGAGGATGAATGGAATGCATTAAAGACCGAAATAATGAACTCTGGTAAAGAAACATTAGGCTTTAGGGAACAAGCTGCCTGAAAACCTTGGATCACAGAAGAAATTTTGGAGCTGATGGATCAGAGGAGTAGGTACAAAAATGCTCAGGATGAAGCAGGAAGAGAACAGTACAGACAATTTAGAAATCAAATAAACAGGAAATGTAAAATAGCAAAAGAAAAATGGCTACAAGAAAAGTGTGAAGAAGTAGGAAAGGAAATGGTCGTAGGTAAAGTAGATGTTGCATATAGAGAGATCAAACAGAATTTTGGAGAAATGAAGAAAAGAGGTATGAACATTAAAGCTGCCGATGGGAAACCTCTTTTAAGCTCAGAAGATAGAGCTAACCGATGGAAAGAATACATTGAGAAACTGTATGTTGGGGATGACTTGAACAATAGTGTATTGGAAAAGGAAGGCGATGTCGGCATTGATTACTTAGGAGATCCTGTTTTGAGGACAGAATTTAATAAAGCTCTGAATGACTTGAAAGCAAATAAGGCAGTTGGGATTGATGAGATCCCTGCAGAACTTATTAAATCTCTAGGGGAGGAAGGAATCGAAAGAATATTCAAGCCGATATAAAAAAGATATGAAACAGGAGAAATTTCAACTGATTTTAATAAAAATATCATCTTCGCACTTCCAAAGAAAGCACAAGCTGACAAATGTGAGAATTATCGCACTATTAGTCTAACATCACATGCTTCAAAATTGCTGACCAGAATAATATACAGAAGGATGGAAAGGGTAGTAGAAGAGATAGTAGGTGAAGATCAGTTTGGGTTTAGGAAAAATCGCTGTACAAGGAAAGCAATTCTGTCTTTAAGGTTAATACTTGAAGCGCGGATCAAGAAAAACAAAGATACTTTTATGGCATTTGTTGATTTAGAAAAAGCTTTTGATAATGTTAGGTGGGACAAGATGTTCAAAATTTTAAAGAAGTCAGGTCTAAAGTATGGAGATAAAAGAATACTCTATAAACTATATAAGAATCAAGTGGCTATAATAAAAGTAGAGAATCACGTGAGACATGCATCAGTTAAAAAGGGTGTGAGACAAGGTTGTAGTCTATCCCTGTTAATATTCAACTTGTATGTAGAGGAAGCAATGAAGAAAGTCAAAAAAATTTCCATGTGGCATAAGTTTTCAGGGAGAAAAAAATCAGTATGCTACGATTTGCTGATAATATTGTCTTGTTAGCAGAGAGGGCTGAGGATATTGAGAAGTTACTGAATGGCATGAACAAAATACTGAAGGAATATTTTGGTCTGAATATAAATCAAAGCAAGACAAAAGTGATGAAATGTAGCAGAAATAATACCAATACTAGTAGATTAAATATAAAAATAGGATCGGATGCAATAGGAGAAGTAAGTGAATTCTGTTACTTGGGCAGCAAAATTACAACCGATGGCCGAAGCAGGAATGATGTTAAAAGCAGAATAGCACTAGCAAAAAGAGCCTTCATGAAAAAGAGAAACTTTTTAGTTTCAAATATTGATCTAGGAATTAGAAAGAACTTTTTAAAACTCTTTGTGTGGAGCACAGCACTATATGGTAGCGAAACATGGACTTTAGGAATACCAGAAAGAAAGAAAATTGAAGCATTTGAAATGTGGTGCTACAGAAGAATGCTGAAAATTAAGTGGACAGACAAAGTAAGAAATGAACAAGTTTTGGAAATGATGGGTGAGAAAGAAGTTTATGGAAGAAGCTTACAGAAAGAAGAGACAGGCTGGTAGGTCATATTTTTAGACATGCTGGATTGGTTAATTTGCTGGTGGAGGGAACAGTCGAAGGTAAGAACTGTAGAGGAAGACAGAGATTAGAATATATGAAGCAGATAATTGAGGACGTGGGTTGTAAGTGGTATGTAGAAAAGAAGAGGTTAGCACAGGATAGGAAGGGATGGAGGATTGCATCAAACCAGTCAAAAGACTGACGACAGCAAAAAATTAAAAAAATGCATGTATGGAGGCAGAAAGAACGGAGTTAATAGTACTTCATGAGTATCTGTAATTTAACAGCACCCCCTTCTAACAGTTTAAAAATATGAATTATACGTAACAACAGTGGCTTCACCTGTATGAACCTAATATTACTGCAAGAATATTCAGGAAATATTGCTCGATGTGAAAACCTTCTAGATGTGAAAATCTTCTTGATTTAACCCACTGAATATCTTGTGGTAATCCTAGTAAATGCTTCAGAATACATTTATTCATTAATATCTTTCGGTGCCAGCAATTATACCAAACAAATAACAGAACCATCATAATAACATGAATGATGTTAAACATAATTGTCACTAAGACTTTTAAAACAGTGAGTCAGGCGTCACAGAGGACATATTGTCAGTATTATGTCAGTCAATAACAAAGACGCTATACTAAAACAAATGAAACTAGTAATAAAAATTACTATACTGTCTCTTTGTAAATATTGTATTGATTACATTTAAGTTTGCTGAAAGCGAATACTTATAATTAGTAGTGCTACATTTAAATTCCTGTCAGAAGCAGTATTGGTCAGTTATATTTCCTCTGGACTGTCCTAACTGCTATTCGTCGATCCCAAATATTTCGGCCGATTTGTTTCATCTTTAAGAATTAATATAGCATTGTGTTGACTTCTGGATAGACAAAACGGTAGTTCAAAATGATTTCGTAAAGCTGGAAAAGATTAGTATTGAGAAAGAGATTTCATACTATATCCATGAAGCAGAGAAACGATAATGGAAATCAATGAAGAATTTATATTACCGAACTGGGAGTATATTGTTAAATGACGTCTGCAAGGGAAGTAGAAACTGAAGTTGTGTTATGTGATATCCATTATTGCACCACCTGATGAATTATATAGAATACAGAATGGAGAACTCTTTGGAATCATTAAACTGTTGTCTACGTAGGCTATAGTAGTTCAGAAATGTTGAAATACAGTCGCCATAATTATGAATTTAAGTTTTTTTTCCTAACGTCTCTTAACAGAGAGGTCTTTAGAGACGGGAAAGGATGGGGGGGGGGCAAGGAATTGGAAGGAATTCTGCCATGGCCTTTTGTAGGAAGCATTCCGGCATTTGCCTGGAGTGATTTGGTAAACCATGAAAAACCCAAATCGGGATGCCCAGACGGGGATTCGAACCGCCGTCCTCCCGAATGCGAGGCGAAAACGCTAACCGTTACACCACCAATCTCGGTATGAATTTAAGTATAATCTCGTCAAAGAACATATGTTCTAATGGCACTCAGTAAACACTTCATTCCAACTGAAAACTCCAGATACTAAAACCGACGTTCAAATAATAATAAAAAAAAACTTTTCTGAGAAATTTTGATTCGGTGTATAAAAATTCTCGTTCGCCTGAGATGCCCCGTAGGCATCTCGCTGTGCAGACGGCAGTATTTTTATTCTGGGGATACGTTTCCATGTTCTGTAATGAGTCACATCACGTATACAAGACTTCAGAAAAGCACACACAGAATTAAAACGATCCACGTCCCAGAATGGAATCCGAAACGCAACCCATCGAAGATGAAAAAGTTCCACATTCCTTTCAGCGAAATGGGAATTCAAGAATATTTCAAAGGTTTTGAGATTTTAGCAAGAATACTGGAGCACTAATTTTCCAAATGAAACTGAGAAATTGGGATAACATGCTGTTTCTCTTTGACTACTGATTTGACACCTGCAATAATGTGCTAATTGTGGTCTAAAGTTCATGGAGACGCAAGTAATAACTTGTCAAAATGATGATCAGCACTTCTTCCTTTAATAATGGATGTTAGTGCAGAGAAAGAATATATAGTAGCTGAGCAAAACTTCCATTCAGCCATTTCAAACGATCTTCATTCCTTAAAGCTTTCTGATTTTTGTACACAATGCCTCTGAAGACAAGTAGATTAGGTCGGTGAGTGGCTGGAAATTACTCTGGGTGAATGCCGGTTATGGCTCCTAAATAAAGGTCACGGTCAATCCCTTTCGAAGGCTGTCTGGGACGGAACGAAACATGTCTCAAACTCGCTTTTCAAACGTTTGGTTACGCTTTAAAACACTGCATTTCTTAATGGTATTCGATCTTTGCCACTGTACATTAAATCACCTCAAAATACCTTGAGATTAACAAAAATGTTGTGAACACATGCATGAAATTGTTATGCGCCATATAGAGGAGAGTAGCTTGGTGGCTCAGTGGTTAGGGAGTCTGACTGGAGATCAAAATGACCCCGGTTCGAATTCCTGTCTCGGCGACGATTTTCAAAAGCCGTTATACAACCTTCACCTCCGGCATAGCTTGCAGTGTAATTTGAAGCACGCCAGAACACTTCTGTTGTTCAGGATCCGCGTTAAACTGTAGGTCTCCTTTACCCGGTAGGATTACCGGGTTAGGCTAGGCGACTACAATAGGTGTAGATTGCGCATCCTGTAAGAAACCCCGTCACCAGGTCATTACGATCATACGAATTGACTTTACCATACAGAGGAAACCGCATGGCAAACGCACTATTTCATCAAAGCCACCCATACCTGAGGCCTACCCGAATCGGTGACCAGCGCAAGGTGAACTCGGCGCAGTATTCCTCATGCTACAAATGTTGGAGGCGATTCACTTAACAAATATTTTTCGCAATATCCCAGGGCTATATGAAATATAGTATTATCTGGTTTGCATTAGTTTAAATAATAGTGGTATCTCTCACAGTAACAGGTATTGCCGAACCCTGCGGCTTAGTGGTCAATGCGGTAGCTTCATATTCCAAAGTTCTGCCTCTGGTATGGGTGGTTTCAATTAAGTATCGTGTGGTACTTAGACAGACGATTCTGTCATGCAAATAAAAAAATTAAAAAAATGTAGGTGGTTGAATCGGTGAGCAAAGCAGGAAGACAATTTTGTTTAAAAATAATAATAATAAAATACTATTAAAAAAAAGATAAGAGGATAAACCTAACTGATTCTCCAGCTTAATGGTAACTGATGGTAATCTTTGTTGCAAACGATAACTGCAACAACATTCTTCCATTTTTTGAAGCAATTCAGTGCTTGCAGGTTTTCCACTTCTTTTATTTTAAATAAGATGGTGTGTGGAGAAATTAAATCCAAGATTACTTCTACAAATTTCATTTGGTTTTCGTAATAACATTTCTCACATCTAAAGTCATACACCAAGTATGGAAGATGAACTGTAATGCTCAGGCCTGGCATTCTGGAGGACGCGGGTTCGAAACCTAAATCACTCCAGGCGATGTAACGATGGTTTCTTGCAAAAACACCATGGCCGGATTCTTTGGTGTTCCTTGTTCCCATACTCTCCCGGCTCTAATGACATTGACGTCGACGATTCGTAAAAGCCCCAAACAAAAACAGAAAAGTCATACAGCGAATTTGTTCCTTCCTCCTTTCTATGAAGGTGATGTATTTGTGATTTGTCTTATTCTGTAATTTCAGATTAAGGCATGTGGGAAGCCTGTATCTTGCACACTAAAAAAAAAAAAAAAAAAAATAAAAAAAAAGATAGTAACATCATGCCCTAATGGTGTATTTTAATTAACTTACCGCATCAAATATAGTTTGCCCGTTTTTTAGGTTTTATCGTAGTACATTTTGCGCATACCACAAGATGAACACAATACTCAATCAAATAACGCTAGCCCAAAACTGCATTCAAATCAGCCGCCTTCCAAATATTATGTTAGTCATTACGCTAAAGGCAGTTATGTTTGTCGATGCTCTTTACAGCCATTTAGGTGGTTAAAAAAAAAAAAAAAAAAGAAGAAGAAATCTGAATACGAGTACCGCGATCAAGACCAGTTGACAAATCCCTTTTAGAAACTTACTTGTTTGTAAGTTTTACCGATTAACTAGTGAGTAATCTATTTTTTATTATTATTTTGGACCAATTACAACATAGCGCGGAACCTAGTGCATATTCTGGACGCATATTTTCAAAATATCACAAGATTTACACAAAATTAAATTTTCGATTAAAAAATATTTACTGAATTTTGTAGAGAATGTACGTAGATTGATGAATATTGGTTATGCTCTGTATTAAAAACGATATTAAAGGAACTGAATGGGTACTAGACATCAGTACCAACAATGAAACCAACCTGTCAGTTATTAATTAGCTAATGTTTACATACGTAACCTATTATAAGGGAATGGACACTATCAGATAACGCAAAGCCTTTATCCTCATCATAGCTTGTAACTAAGAATTTGTCCAGTGATTCTGCTAGGTATTTAGAACCAGGGATCGTTATTTCATGGAGCAATGGGGGAGCTTAAACGTCACCATCTGTCTGCGGTTCGTGCAACTTATGTCGTCCATGATATGTGTATTTTGTTTGTGAAATGTGTAATTAATGAAGTGTAGACTGGGAACAGTCTTATCATTCACCTAGGTGAATGCAGAAAACCGCCTGGAGACCGCAATATATATATATTTACTTATGGCTTTGCGCTTCGTTGACGTCGTGGTCATTAGAGGCGGGATGGGACTGGGGAGAAGGATCAGGAAGGAATTCAGTCATGGCCTTTTTTGAAGGAAGCATCCCGGCATTCGCCTGGAATGATTTGGGTAAACCATGGAAAACCCAAATCTGAATGCCCGGAAGGGGATTCGAACCGGCATCTTCCCGAATGCGATGCCAGAACGTTAACCGCTCACCCACCCCTCTCGGTACCGCAATTAAGAAGGACGGTAAGGGGAGCAGGGGGGGGGGGGCTAGATCACGAGCCTGGTCCCGTTGTATCTCCCCGGTCCAGTGTGCGGCGCCTTAATGCGCCCGGTCACGTTGGTGAAGCATGCTTATATGTATGCATACTTTTGCTGTTGTAGTTCTAACTACTTTTGACACATAATGTTATTACCACATGTTATCACAACGGATTACTAACAAAAACTTATTTATTGGAAAATAATATGTGTATGGGTGCCGTTAAAAAGATAACGGCGGTCGCATTCACTTCTCGGTTGCCAAACACTTACTGGGAATACGTATCTGGTTAACGGTTATTCCATTTTAGACGATAACTTAGAACGCCACAGCTGATGTTACTTTTCCTTCTGTTGAGGAAACAGCAAATACACAAATGCTCGAAGACTGTTATACATTTTTATACGCGTATTACTATCACTTCTGCTCCACATTGAAATGAGAATTCTCAGTGTGCTGTCTTGGAATTACTGGTTTTTAGCAGGCTATACTGTATCTTTATCAGCTACGTATAAAACAAAAGCTCTAGAAAATTTTGATCTATGTGCTAGGATACCCAGCTCTCATAGAGCTGCTATGATATATTGATTTGGACTTTGTGCTCCAAAACATTGTCGTCACTTCATGTTCGTTGCAATTTCTTCATTTTTTCTTTAAACAGTATGTTTTACTCACTTCTTCCTAAGCTAAGTCACTCAGTTGGGTGGACATCAAATCAAGATATGATTATCTTCTGTAGAAAAGGCAACAACGAGTCTTCCACCTGCTGTCAGTGTGTATTGTCGAATGCCGGATGC
>JARYHS010011408.1:221909500-221930500 GCA_031002005.1 Vandiemenella viatica | reverse complement strand
AAGCACCCCAGCATTCGCCTGGTGTGATTTGGGGAAACCACGGAAAACACAAATCTGAAAGCCTGGACGGGGATTTGAACCCGTGTCCTCCTGAATGCGAGGCCAGAACGTTAACCGTTCTCCCACCACGCTCGGTTTCCTTAATGGACTGATGCTACTATCACACCAGTCCTCTATTCCTCTAGTCTCTAGATTTAAATTATTTTCAACTTCTTAATGCTTTTTTATCTTTCTTAGTTCCTTCATAACACAAAAATTTTAAATTTGTAAGTCAAATTTACTTGTGTGGACAAGCTCCGCATCTGATTTAGACCATCCTGATCCTGAATCATAGTTTCTAATGGTCTCATAAAACTAGTTACCTAATATCTCCATCTTTTTCAATTCCTAAGTTACTTCTTCTCCAACTATGCATCATTGTCATAATACCCTCCCTTCTCCTCAGTTTTCGAACAGTGCGATAGAAATTTCTAGATGTATCGTTCAGTGGTCCCTCTGCATCCATAATATTCTGCATAAACTGTTCTTTACCTTCCCCCTTTACTCCCATCGATTCTTAGTATAGTTGTTCTCCTGCCTTGCTATCTCTTAACTCTGTTGTGTTCTCTTCAAACCAGCCATTTTTGCTTCCTAAAGTCCCTATAATAGTATGTACCTTCCATACTTTTATTTATTTTCTCTTTGGGAATAAACATTTTTCTCCCATTCATATAATCTCTTTGAACTGTTCCAACCGACTCTATTGTAATTGTTTATTCATTTAATTGTGATAGAGCATACGCTCTGGTTGAAATTTCCCTACACGCCCATTTTTCCCCTGTCCCTGCATCTGCCTATTTTTGCACAATACAGATTTCAGCATTAAATCCTTTTAGCTTTTTGGCAAATTATTCATCAGTCTTCTTGTTTATTTATTCCGATCCCTGACTCTCTTACCTACAAAAGAAAATCTCACACCCTTATGCCTAAAATCGAGTGCCAGCTTGTGTTCGTGGTTGTTTTTTTCCTTCCATGCACCTTTCCTAATTCTTCCACCAATGTCTTTTAATGCCTTATCACCAATAATATATGGCTTATAGGCTCCCACGACCCTCTTAAACCGTCCTCCTGTCTTCAAATGAATCCCATTCTAGTTCCTTTGCATATTACTTATTGGCTGTATTCTGCAGTAATTTCGAGAGAAAAAGCTAGCAGCCCTTCTCTGCACCCCCTCCAATTCATGTATTTGATACTTAAAATGTGAGTACCATACTGCAGCACCATACTCACGCAATGGTCTTACCAAACTTTAGTAACCAAACTTCCTTACTTCCCTGGTACTTCCCCTCATCACTCTCTCCAATAAGTGAAGAATTTTGAAACCTTTTCCTTCTACCTATCCAATGTGTTCTGCCTAGTTGGGTTTCTTATCAAATTTTATGCCAAGATATTTACATTTCAAATTCTTTCCCCACCTTATAATCATGATCAACTTGTAATTTTTTATCTGTGTACCTAATAAGGTGACTTCTTTACATTTATCTTCATTCTATGTTGACCTGCCCAGCTAGATATCCTGCCCAAATCACCCTGCAGCTGTTCACAGTTGTCTACTGTTTTGATCCTATTATATAGCATTGTGTCATCTGCAAACAACCTTACACCTGATCTAAACCATCCTTCGACATACTGAACCTTCTCCTGAAATCCCTTTTCAGTTCTGAAATAGGGACTTTTTTTTATAACTGTACCTATTACCACCTTCAGTTGTTGCATGGTTTGATAAACCATCAGAACTGCTTCTTGATCACTCATTCCTTCAGTTACTTGAGACCCCACAAATTTATCATCAGGCTTTCTTAGGAATATTTCCAACATTTTGTATTCTGTTCTACCACTTGTGTGCAGCCTCCTTCCCTTAGTAAGGTATTTACAAATTTCTGTTTCCTTGTGTTAGTAATCTTATTTCCATTGCAGAGGACAATTCCTACTAATAACTACACTTTCCAAAGATACTAACTAGTCATAGTTACTCTTGCTTCACTAGAAAGTTTCTCCAGTCATGTAATGAAATGATTCTAGTGGAGGCACTTCCAATGGTGCTAGTTAATTTTTTTACTCGTGCAACACATTACTGGAATTTTTTCTACTGAATTTCTTGGCACTACAGAACTGACACACTTGATCCATTTACAAGGACAATGTGTTTGTGTTTTTTTGTATTCTTTATTGGTATTATTATGGAATTCTACCCCCCAAAACTGTAATCTCTACTGTCCTCTTAATTGATTAATATATTTTGCCTTCATGTATTTGCAATCATTGTCTTTCACAAAATTCACTCGATTGTAACTTTACTTAGGCTCATTTCTTATTCTTGTTTCATCAGTATGTCTGCTTACTGAGTATCTCACTAAAACCTCTACTCTAATTACTTAAATTTCACTTCTTTATGTTTAAAAATTTGTCACTGGTGAAATATCGATTTCCAAACGTATACAGATTGCCGTGCGATCCTCACCATCCGGCTATATATAAGCTTGTGAGCGAGAGTGTATCCCCACTACTACAAAATGTAACAGTCAAGAATGCTCCAGAAGATTCTGGACTTGTGTTTTGGTTTCTGGAACATTCTAGTAACATTCTCGAACATTCCACAACATTTTTTGAACTTTCTAGAAAATTCTGTTTGGTACATCTGGTTCTAGAAAATTAAGGAAAATTCTAGCCAGTTTTGTCCTCTTTGGCACTCTATTCCCTGCTGCTTCACAAAATTCCCATAAGAAGTCCACCAGTGGTAAGCCCTCATTTGATACCCATAACTCCAAACCCAACTTCTGCAGTTCCAAACCAAAACCTTTTTCACAGATGGGGGATTGAGGGCTACCATACCATATAACCCCCATGGGGCTGCAAGGGTTGGTTGCAGACTTATGGTGGCACATAAGACAAACCACGCTTACATTTATTACGTATATTGATTTCAAAGTTGATACTTCGAGCAGACAGTAATTCCCAATATACCAATAAAGTACTACTGGTTTTTGCAACCAAATAATTTTATTGAGTGGCTCCTAAATTTCTCCAGTAGTGGAAAAGCAACGGAATCACTGGATTCAGAAAAGGAAGCTATCATGTTTCTTATACCATATATAATATATTCATCACATTTTTATAGTTACTATGCTTATTAGCTCACTGGGAATATTCTTGATTAATACAAGCAGAGCTTTACATCACTCAACAAACATGGTTTACATGACAGGGTTTATCTCACAATGGTAAAATATCACTGGAAAGCAGCTGAGTAAAAGATATGCAGGGGTTGCCATCTGTCTGTGAACTGTTTAAGTACCTGTTCTGTGTGGTAAGTGTTATTTTATATATGAAGTGTGTGGTTAAAGGGGCAAAGGTACGGGAACAGTGTACTATTCACCTAGACAGCTTGAAAACTACTTAAACCATGATAGCTCTTATAATAGATCTGCAATTTAACTTGAACCCATTGCAGCAGAGTGTATATGCAGGTAAGAAATGAACTAAATATAAAAATTTCTAATATTATTATGCTAATGATTTCATACTAAAGGGGTGGACTCTGAAGGTAACAGAAGCAGTTAAACACTGTAATAAATTTTTTGCCACATGTAAAATTAACATAGTAATTGGACCAATTATTGCTAAGTAGTTCTTGGAGCTTAAATTCATGTGAAACCTACCATGATAAATCAACTGTAAGGAATCCTTGCAATGTTAATAATGAAGAATTATAAAGATAGTTACATTGCCTGCCTGGTAACATGACTGAAAATTACGGAAGGTACTGTAACATAAAGGCAATACCAAGCACTTCCATTCCACAACACAAAATAATATATCAGCAACTGTGAGAGGAATAAAGTGCACAAAAAATACAGGTGCTTTAGACACTTGCCACACATTCCTAGTCACTAATTAATAGCAGTCAGCAGGTGCTGAATCATCAACACCATACACATAATAAAGCTTTTTTACATTTCTTCCTCCTGTAGACATGTTTTACTCACTTCATGCCAATTTTATTCAATTTCTCCCTATTTTTTGTCCTAATGTACCCAAATGTATTTTCAGAATTAATCTGATTCCTTTCCAACTGAGCACGATGGATGAGTGGAAACACTCTGGCCTCACAATTGGAGGACATGGGTTCGAATCCCTGGCCAGGTATTTTACATGGTGAATGCCAGTATGCTTCTTTTAAAAGACCATGACCAAATTCCTTCCCGTTCCTTGACCACAGTCCATTCCTACCTCTAATGACCTTGATTTTGATAAAGTGTAAAACCATAAGCAAAAAAAATGAAGATATAATTCCTTTCCAGTATATTCACTTGCATGTCACTCAGCAGATGGCTGAGCATGTTTTAAAATGCTCCATTACTGGTCTTGGGAATAAAAAAAGGGAGTTCAAGTCATCTTGATTATTTCTTAAATAGTTTTCCCTTAGCTACTTAGGTGAATACTCGCTCTCAGTCATACAATCTGCAAATTACACATTCATAATTTCATTAAAAAACATTAGTAAAAATGTGGCAACACAAACTGCCACCCCATAGTTTATACCACCTTTGATAATATCAAAGATTAAACAACATTGAAAAAAGAAATATTCTATCACTTTTTTACTAATTAAAGCACTTGCCTGGTAACATGTGCTAAGATCTGGCTTAAATGTTAGATGTTCACCTCTTTCTGAAAGAGGCGGTTTTATGAATTCCCGTGTAGCTCCTGTAATTTGGTTGAGTCCATGAAAGTACAGAATACGTACAAGATTTTCAGACACTGAAAAAAACTCTCTCTGCAACATCTTCACTTGGAGCTTTTTTAGGATTACGATAATATTTTTCTGTTATTTTCTAAAAAAGAAAAAATCAGTTACAATTTAAACCATGTCCTGTTTGATAAAATAGAGCATAAAAAACATTAAATCTAAGTAATAATCACTTGTTTCCCAATCTACCATTCTCAGGCGCTTATTGCCTGCTGAACAGTTTAATCAGATTCTCAGAAAACTGGCAGTCTTCCTGTGATAGACATAACCTGAGAAGCCTACATCTGCAAATGATGTCATTCTACCACTTTACCTTTCACCACTAAAATTGTAACTAGAGGTAATGTAAACATTAAATAGGATGAAACAAGCTACTAACTCTCATTACCAACTAAAGTGTTGAACTATATCAGCATTATGTTATCCTGAGGGCTTTTATCGACACAAGTTATTAAAAAAAACAAACAAATCCATAAACCATAAACCCTTTCTACCCCAATTCCTTCATTCCCATCCCTTAGACATAATTAACTTAATTCCCTAATCTCTCTTTTAATAACTATCACAGGTACTGCTTGAGAGTAAGGAACAATTTGTCTCCAGCATTGTTCTCAGATCATTACTTAAGTTAGTCATTCCAATGAACTCCATTTTATCTTAAAATTAGTCACAAACTGCACACAGAAATCACCAATTTTAAATTTTTAGGACTGCCTACCTAAACTTAATCCAGTAGACTGTAATGACTTAAATCCTACCACTTGAATTATATCTTGAGTTATGTGGCTTAGTGCAGGCATGCCATTCGCCAAGTAAATAGTTTCATTCTGTCACAGTTATGGTCGTGGTTAGGTCACTATACTTACTGTGAACACCTAAAGTTTCTGCGCACTCAACAGTTTCGGATTCTTTCTCTGACGGCTGCCAACTCACATTAAGTTGGTAAATGAAATGAAAAATGCACTTTATTTTAAACATATTCATTTAATAGTACAAAATGGCTCCAACTCCCAACCTTTATGAAAGTTCATTATCGGTGCTTCAATCCTTTACGATTACAGGTTATGTCTCTGATAACTTTAGACTGAAAGCACGCACTCTTCTCATTCATTTATCAACATGCTAATTAGTCCTTAGACCTTACTAGTGGCGGATCCAGGATTTTGGTTTGACGGGGGCTTGAGCAGATTTCATTTGGGGGGGGGGGGTTGAGTCAGGTCAGGGTAGGCTTTATAGTCATGCCACCCTTAAAAGATCAGTAGATCTAAAAACAAGTCTCCAAATCTAAAAACTTACGATGTCACGGCTGAACCTACATACTTTTGGGAGGGGGGGGGCCTTGAGCCCCCTATTCCCCCCTCCCTGGATCCGCGACTGGAACATATCTATGGCACGCCACGAAAGTAATTCATAAACATTCTGCAAATACTGTTTTCATTACTTAAGTTCCTTTATTTCACCAAAGAAATCACCTTCCTCGAGATTAATTCTTCATCAGAATGCCTGAGCACAAATATGCGATCTCATTGACTTAGCGGACTGTTCACTTTCACGACAGACTCGACTACTACACGACCTGAGGCAGACTGGCCACCCGGAACCCTAGGTGCGTCTTTCTCCCAAGAGCACCATGCTCCCAAAAAGCGGTTTACACCCCGGAACCCATGGACCTGGTGGATGCTGACATCTCTAGATGACCACCAGTATTTCAATATTTACAACCCATGCTTTGAAACTGGGCTCTACCTTCCTGAGCCCTCCGACTTTGCGGATACTGATGTCACAAGACAACCATGCCAACCGCCACTATTTAAAACCTTTACCAGCCATTCTTTCTCCAAATAGAATCAACTTCTCAAATTATCTTTCAAAGTAATGGGGAAATTCTACTAACCCATTTGAATTTGACATCACTAGTGGGCAAGGTCAAAAGCAGGATTAGCTTCAAGGTGGGGTAAAAACAAGGAAATTTAATAAAAATGCTTGTAGAAAATGAAAAAAAAAAATAAACACTAACTTATTTAAGCACTAGTCTGCAAGGAAACTGGCTAAATTTCGACAAAATTTCTTTTCTAAATTTATTTTGCAGTGAGTGTTAAGTCTGATGAAAATGCATGAGTACGTACAACCACTAACTCGTCAGAGTACTCATCCCCTCTGACCAAGTCCAAATGTGCTATTTGGTCAGTTTCAAAAATTAAATTTTAGAAGTTGGAATTTTTATTTTCATATATTTTTTGATTGACTACATGAGACAAGTGCCTGACTCTGGCTATGCCCCTTCTAATGGATCACTCAAAACATAGATTACTGGTGTGTGTATTGTTTTATGTATCACCACAGCCATCTTCACACTATCTCAATAAGTTATGGATTTATTTTCACTAGATTTATATGTTTGTTTTTATAATTCTTAAAATCTGAGGTCCTCTGAAGCCACATTGACTGCTTTCACCATGGTGTGAGTGTGTGTGTGTGTGTGTGTGTGAGAGAGAGAGATTTAAGCAAAAATTAAATCTTAACTGTCTGTATTTATTTTTTAATTTGAAATGATCCTGGCAAAAAAAAAAAAAAAAAAAAAAAAAAAAAAAAAAAAAAAAAAAAAAAAAAACCCTTATGTTTGGCATTTATGTGTTCTTGAGTTATTATCCAAATGTATTTCTATATAGGAAGAGAGTTTTCTGATATCACTAGTTCCTGCACAGATGATGTTCTCTACTGACGCAAGACTGGAGGAGAAGTAATATTAAACAGAATGAATCTAGAGAAATTACTGGTATTTCCTGATATTTGTCTCAGCTACATATTGACGCACTGTCTTGAGAAGTGAAGTAATAACACTGATGGTGAGTGCAACAGAATTACAATTAGTAAGAGATTAAGGTCAAATCTTGGTGAGCAAGGGATGTGATACCCTTGTGAGAAGAGAGAGAGTTGGGATTTAGAGAGAAGTATTTAAGATGAACTATTGACAGGCAGTTTAAGTTTGGGAGATAAGATTTGGGGCAGTAGACTAGTAAAGGTCCAATTCTTAGCATATTTCAAAGATGTCAAATTACTCAATAAGCTATGAATTCCTTCAATTTCACTTTGAAATCAGATACATCCATCAAGAAGTATCTGTGCCACTGCAGAAACATAACAATACGTCCTCTGATCTGAACCAAAATCTTATACACACATATATTACTCTGATCTTCTGGCAAGACAATTCCTTCCTTTGCAGCAAACCATAAAGTTTAACCTGTATTGTGCTTTCACCCACATTGGATATAGCTTTCACACTGTAAGACATGTGATCTGAATTATTTGGTGGCTGAGGCCTTATTATCGATCAGCTGGCCTTCACTGTGAACAGACAAAAAAGGCATTCACTGAAGATACTGACCATTCTATTATTGAATGTGTCACACCACATTAAGTCAATTTCTTTGTTTCAGTTCCTCTGAGTTCATGGGATCTGGCCTACTCGTACAGCAGCCTGTTCATATTTGTGCCTATAGTTCTCCTTCCCTCTCTCCTTTCCTGGGTAACCCAGAATCCTTTATTTAGCCTCCTTTTTCCATAACCCAACTTAAACATCCACTTACTATACTACGTACTGGCCTGGTAGCCACATGCTTAAGACACTTGCTCCCAAAATTCTGAGTCTTGGATTCAAATCCATGGTTCAGATTCTGTATTAAATTGTAAGCCCAGAATGATGAAGGTGGAATACACGGCAAATCAAAATTCTTTCTGACCAGCTTGTAAGACGAAACTATACTTACTATATTATACAGGGCGTTCGCCGGGAAACCCAACCCACTGTTAGCGCTACAAGGAAGAAACTGCTCCCGGCGAGCGAGCGGTCAGCTTCCGGCATTGTTCGACCGTCGGCCGCGGACTATTTCACAATAATTACGCTTCATAAACTTGTATGTGCTAAGCATTTAAATGTTGTCGTAATTCATTAGCTTACCTTATAAAAGATGCTGGAAGTGTTGACCCTCTTGTGTAATGCACATTTCACATCTTCTGAACATATTTCGAGACACACGCTGCATTTCACCTTTGTCAATGGACATTATTACTTGATAGATTTTTTCCTCAAGTTCTTCCAATGTGTGAGGATTTCCTTCGTACACCTTACCCTTAAGTTTACCCCAAAGGTAGAAGTCACAAGGGTTTAAATCCGGTGATCTGGCGGGCCACAACCCACGGCTGATTACACGATCATAAAACACTTCGTCAAGTGCAGCAAGCGAATTTCTAGCGGTGTGAGCTGTCGCCCCATCCTGTTGAAAATAGCCGTACAATTTTTCTTCTTCAGTAAGTTTCTCGAAAAACGGTTTCACAATATTTTCGATATATCTTGCGGAAGTAAGAGTTTCACGGAAGAAAATTGGACCTATGATTCTCGAAGCACTAATCGCACACCAAACACCCACTTTTAAGTCATGCAATGGCAGTTGGAGTAGAGTATTTGGTTTTTCTGAACTCCAGTGTCGACTGTTTTGAGCGTTAACATAACCACTCAGATGAAACCAGGCCTCATCAGAGAAAAACGTCAGTTGCGGATCAACAGTGCCATCGTGGACACCCTGCAGGTACCAGTTGCAAAATCTAATCCTAGGCCCCTGGTCTATTTCTGTAATTTTATGCACCACAATTGTTTTGTACGGCTTTAAGTGAACTAGCTTTGTTACTTTCCAAGCTGACGTCTTAGATACGCCTGCCTGCTGCCCTAACTGACTTAATGATTTTTTGGGTGACTGTTCTAGTCGAAAAGCGATATCGTCAATTTTCTCCTCTGTGAGAATGCGGTTGACCGACAGTCTCTTTTTTTAAAAAAATGAACCCGTTTCTCTTACTTTTTTAACCAGACGCAGAATTGTTGATTTAGCTGGCAGTAAAGCGCCAGGATATTCGCGACGAAATTTACTGCGACACTTTTTAAACGACTTCTTCTTCACATATGTATCGTAGAGAAATATTCTTTGTTGCAAACTGTAACGTACCATAATTTTACTCACACTCAAACACGGTACAGATTAGTAAGAGTATGAAGCCCTAAACCAGCCAAACCGCAAAGAAACGTTTATTCACAACACTGATTAATAAGAGACTGAAGTCACAAACTAGCTACAATGCAAAGAAACCGTTCTTAACCATGTAAGGGTCCCATTATACTGTGCCACTGCACTGTTGGGGCAGCGGAGGTGTTAAACAGTGCGGTGATTCACGGTGCCGTGTGGCGGGAACCGCTGGCTCCGCTGACCGAGCAAGTTGCCGACGGCAACAGACTGGGAGGGTTGCGTTTCCCGGCGAACGCCCTGTATATTCATATAATTTTTCAGATAATATTTCAATATTTGACAAAATGACTAACGATAGGGAAAGTAAAAACCATCACTCATCAAAGTTGAAGGCAGGAGGGCTGTGATGAGCACCCAAACACAATTGTGCAATGTTTTCGTTTTAAACTTTGTTCATGCAGAGAGAGATGGGCCATTTGGCAAGGGCACACACCAAGATCTACTACATGGATGGCTTAGCTTTGGGGATACAGGATGGTGGTGCTAAGGCTGGACGTTTAAAATACTGTGAAGTAAAATATCAATTACTTAAAAAAAAAAATATTAACTTTTATTTTGCATATATTTTTCAGGTCATCCTCTGTTCTTCCTTGCCCAATTTTGTTCCCAGTTTGAATCAGCCCCTTCGTTCCCTGTTGTCACTCATCTCTAATTGCCACACTGCAAATAAACATTAGTAACAATATAAGCACAAAATATTTACATGTGAAAATTCTCAAAATTTGTTTATTTATTATTTGCATGTTCTTGCTTCATCTGTACCAAGCAATGATTTCTTTCTCACCACTTATTTAAGCATAATAATTATGAAGATGAAAAGTGTTTTTGGATAACATGAAAATGAAGAAGAATTTGGAAAGTATGGAAATGGATTGATAATGGAATGGATTAAGGCATGAAGATAATTATCAAGAACAGCCAGCTTATTAGGTTCACAGATAAAAAACTAAAGGCTGTTTATAATTATAGAGTGGGGAGAGAATTGCTTGTTCAAGGATTGAGTGTAAATAAGTTGGTTCAACCTTTGATTATAAACCCAACAGGATGGGAGGTAGGAAAAGGTTACAGAATCCTTCATATAACAGAGAGAGTGATGAGAGGATGTACCAGAGAAGTTAAGGAATTGGGCTACAAAACTTTAGTCAGCCCATTGCTTGAATATAGTGGTTTGGACCCACATTTTGGTTATCAAATAAAGGAGTTGGTGGATGTGCAAAGGACAGCAGCTAGATTTGTTTGTAGAAATTACTGCTGGACCCACTCAGTAGCTGATATGATGAAGCTGCTGGATTGGGAGTCAATTGAAGAAAGGAGGAGGGTGAAGAGAGTGCTGGGAGTGTACTAGATGTATGTTGTTGGTGATGGGGCTTTGAAGGATATTGGTCGAAGAATTTGGAGTAGTACATGGAAGGGAAAAGATGACTATGAGCACAAGCTAGCACTCGATTTTATGCATATGGTAGTGGAAAACTTTTATTTTGTGGGTAAGGGTATCAGGGATTGGAATAAGTTACCAAGGGAAGTGATGAATAACTTACCCAAAATGCTGAACAAATTTAAAAATAAAATTCGTAACCCACAAACATAGATGGGAGATGAATTTAACACTGAAAGTACAGGGTGCGGCAGCATAACTTCCTTTTATAAAATGCACGCCATTCAGTTGGTTGATATCATAGCGCAGCGATAGTAGCCTTGTTCGAGAGGCGTGACTATATAGTTTTGTACCGACACAGTTCAGTCGCCATCATGCGTTGGAACAGTGAGGAGCGTGCGTTTGCTGTTGAGACCTACTTTTCGAGCGGATGTTCTATGATCGCAACCCAGCATGCTTTTTGGAATCACTTTAATTTAGCACCATTGGCCCCTGTCATGGACTGGAAATCAATTGTTACATGGGTCACTACGTTCAGACAAACTGCAAGTGCGACAAGACGAAGAACTGGAGGCCCTCGGCCCTTTAGATCACCTGAGAACATTGAGACAATGAGAGCTTCATTGTTGCGATCACCACGGCATTCTGCGTGGAAACATGTGTCTGCCCTTGGAATTTCCGATCGTTCTGTGGGAGAATTCTTCATGATAATCTTCATTTCCATCCATACAAAATGGCGATTGTGCAGGAACTTTCTGAACGTGACTTCAATTCTCGGAGGAACGCGTGTGAGGTTCTTCTGGAAGATGTTCCTGAGGACGAAATTGTTTTTTTTTTTTTTAGTGGTGATGCCCATTTTCATTTGTGTGGATCTGTCAACAAAGAAAACATGCGCTACTGGGCTGACACCAATCCTCAACAACTGCATCAAAGGCCTTTGCATTCACCTAAAGTCACAGTGTGGTGTGCAATTTCCATTTATCACAACATTCTTGAGAGTGTCCAACAAAGCAGTAGATGTGTTACTTAGTGAAACATGGAGAAAAGTTAATTTTGAGTTCTAATAATGCACTACATTTTGCATGGAAACATGATTAAATTAAAGGAAAAGTAGCTGAAAAAGTAATTATGTGGACTCAGATCCATCATATCATATGGTATAAGAGTGGTTAACAGAGTTTTATTGTTGCAATTCAATCATAGATGATGCCGAGTACTCAGGATGGCATCAAAACTGAAGAAATAATGGACAAAACACACAATGTTGTTCTGGAAGACCGAAGAGTGAAAATATGTGGGATAGATCAGTTGACACGAAAGGGTAAATCATGTTTTACTTGAACATATGTGTTTAAGAAAGCTCTCAGCAAGATGGGAGCTGCAAATGCAGGGGCGTAGCTACTATGGGGCTAGGCGGTGCAGTGCACCGGGGCCCTCACGCTCAGGGGGCCCCCAAGTATACCTCAAGGGGCCCCAAAGCGCAGTTTAGAGGGCCCCGCAAGCCTTCACGGCAAACTGGCGACCTTTTTTTTTAGCTCTACCGTCGTCTAAGAGGCCCCTGAGAGTACAAGAGCCCCTCACTAAGGGCCCTCGCTGTGCTCAGGGGGGCCTCAACCACTGCTCAGGGGCCCCTAAAGAATAATTCAAGGGCCCTTGCTATGCTCAGGGGGGCCCCAACCACTGCTCAGGGGCCCCTAAAGAATAATTCAAGGGCCCTCATCCTCAGTTCAGGGGGCCCCTACCAGCACACAAAGCAAAAAAAAGGTCGCCCGTCCCGTCTGGCCTGAGGGCCCAAAATAAATTTTTTGCACCGGGGCCCTTGTTGACCTAGCTACGCCACTGTGCAAATGCTGGCAGTTGAAAACAATCTGAATTTGGTGACCATTTCACAAAAGTGTTTGAACATGTTCAAGTGCAATTGAGATGAGTTACTGTGGTGTTACATCACAGGTGATGAAATATGGACCCATTACTTTCAACATGAGACCAAACAACAATCCAAACAGTGAATTTTGTGTTATAAAAAGTCCTCAAAAGTAGACAATAACAGTTCCATCAGCAGGAAACATCATGGTGATCATTTTCTTAAATTTGTGAGGAGTGACCTTCATCAGTTTCCTAGAAAAAGTAAAATTATCACTCGTTCATAATACGCTGCATTGCTAAATTAATTTCATTAGGAATTGTTGAAGAAATTGCCCCATTTTTCAAGGGAAAAGATTTTCTTTGATCAGGACAACATGCCTGCACACAAGTTAGCCATTGCAATAGCTAAATTCTTAGAATTACACTATGTACCACTGCTCATCTATCCTATTTCCCAGAGTTGGCCCAGAGTGACTTCTTTTTTTCAGTAACCAGAGGACTTGCACTTTACAGTAGGACATTATGAGAAAAACAAAAATGTATATTTTGAAGATTTTGAAAAGTCCATCTTCCATGACAACAATAATTTTAATTCTTGTTTCACAATCTGTTGTAAGGTACCCTATAGCTCACCAAAAGCATTTCCACTAGTTATCTGCAGCAGTAATATACTCTATACTTCAAGTTTGAAGTCACTTATGCAGAACAGAGAAATTTTGCGTAATTGTCAACTTAAATGGATTTTCCTGCATTCATCTACACAGTGAAAATTCGTTATAAGAATCATTTTCAAATGTATTCATTATGTCAAGAAAAATTTAATTTAAGAAATAAATTGGTTCGTTAATGTTTTAAACCATGCTGTTAGGAAATCAAATATTTAAGATTTGAAATAACTCTGAATTGAGTAAGGCCACAGCTGATCTTTTATCTCCAGCCATAGTCAGCACTGTCCAGAATATTTTGATAGTAAAATTAACTAATTTATCAATGTTTAATTAGTGGTTTTAATTTAGAGAAAAAATAAAGTTTTTAACTGAAGGGGATATAATTGAGAAATTTATATCAGTAAATAGCCTAAATTGAGAGGATTATGAATATATAGTGGTTTCAGTAAAAAAGTTTAAGTATCAGTAAGATAATTAAGATTTTGAAGATGGATTGTCATTAATTGTTGTTGGAGTGCAATAAATTGAGCCAAGCCGGTGACTTAAGAGACTTCAAGGTTAAGCTTATAGAAATCCTTTTCAATGTTGAACTAAATTAACCCTTAAATGCATGAAAAAAATTTTTACTTAAAAAAAATAATTTTTGGTTCCATGAGTTGTACAAAGAAAGGGAAAAATAGTGAAAAAATTCCTACGTTGCTAATTTTCCAATAAATGCACTTTTTTGTGATGTTGCATTTATATATGTATGGTAGACAGACTGTAAGCAAAACCTTACAAAATAAAAAGATCGGTATTATACATTTGTTTCTTATTTATTTATTAAAAATCAACTTACATACATATCCAAGCATTATTATATGTATTTTAGACAATATATTTAACACTTTTGGATACCGTAACCTATTGAGTGAATCATAATCAATTTTCTTGATCAACTGAGGTTATGACTTATCCTTGTTGAAACAAAGGTATGCATTACATTTACTGCAGGTAACGAATGTATATCCTGTGCATCCTGGATACTTGCATCATTTCTTTTTGCATTACACATAGGCCAATGAGCAATGGAGTCACTTCGGACATCCTGTGGTGGGATAATAGCTCTGGAACACTTCTTTCTTGCCTCAAGTTGGTTCTGGATGTCATTGCTTGGTCTTCCTCTGTTTGATCTAGATCTTCCTAGCCTACAAAGACATTGCACAACCTCAAGCCTGAAATGCTTCTGATTCAACAGTTTCTCAGATCGTCTTTTCATTAGTAACACCTCCTTATAAAGGATCCAGGCATTTATAATTGCAAGATCAAGCAAGTGATAAAACAGTCTGAAATACCACTTCTTGGATTTTACTCTAGTCGAATGACGTCCCAGATGACTGTCCATCAGATCTACTCCTCCCAAGGGTTTGTTATACACTGTTACAATTTAAGGACAGTCAACTTGTTTGTGAGTTTTTGAACTTCGTTCATACCGTCTTACTTTAATTTCTGGCAATTTTCCTGTAAATGTTGACAGAAGGGTCACACATTTGTTGTCCTTCCATATCACAGACGAGATGTCCACACCATCCACACTGGCTACAAATTCTTCTGATGTACCTCTGGGAAGCTTACTTAGTTCCTTTTCTGTTGGTAATTTACAGTCAGGAATTAGGTTTCTTCGAATTGTACCTAGAGACAATATGCCTTGTTTGTGCAAGTACACCATAAGAGGTACTGATGTGTAATAGTTATCAAAATAAAATTTATGATTGACATGTTTCAGAATGTACCTTGCAAACCTGACAACAACATTTGAGCTTGCTCCCAAATCCGGTTCTGTTTGTAATCTAACAGTAGGATCATTCTCTTGTCCAGTGTAGATCTCAAACCTGTAGGCAAATCCTGTGGTTGAACAAAGAACAAACAACTTGTAACCCCATTTGTGAGGTTTGTTTTGAATATACTGTCTTAGATGGTGTCTCACTTTTGTTTCACACATTTGTTCGTCGAGTGACAAACTCTCATCCATTCGAACTGATGAAAAGCTTTTTTGAAGGTATTCAATTACTGGCCTGATTTCATACAGTTTATCGTAGCCTGGCTCTCCTTCAGGAATTTGTTTACTATTGTCATTAAAATGTAGATTTGAACGAATTTTCTCAAACGTATTCAAAGACATAGTTTTCTTCACCAAATCATTACCAATTATATCATTCAAAAAATCTCTAACATTGCTGCTATTGCTGACAGACATCAATAAGCAGATTCCAACAAACTTTTCCACATCAGACGTTGTTACTTAGAAGACTTTTGTTGGATATTTCTGTGAAATATAAAGCATACATTCATCTTTTATTTTTTTGAATAGTTCGTCCTTGAAAAAATACTTGAAAAACTGATATGGTGTCTCCAGATCTTTCATTTCTTCAGAATAATCTAAGTTTTCCCTAAATTTCTTTTGTTCCTCAGTCAATGAAAGATTCTTTTTCTTCCATGTACAGTGGATGGGTTTCGTAGTTGTTTTTATGCTTTTAGGTGTACCGTTCATCTAAGATTAATTTTGTGAAAAATCAATGGATTTGTCATAATTATGATCATTTAGTGGTGCAATAACGTGAGAAACATATTTGTTGTCCACCCTTTGTGAAGTACTTAAGTCAACACTTTCTGTTCTATCTTCACTTGAGGAATCACTATCGGAACTGGTATAATCAAATAGTTCTTTCGGATTTACTGTAGGATCGTCATCACTACTAAAACCACTTAAGTTATCATCATCACTGCCAGAAGGTAAATGTGTTAGCTGTCTTCAACATACCACTGTGATTGAACAATTGAGGCATTATCTAAAAGTAAGGACCAACAATTAGCTACCATAATAACACTAATACCCTACAAAATAATGTTAAACAGTCCTAAAAGTACGGGTTTGGCGAACCCGTGGTGCCCGAGCTGGAAACTTGTGAGCGCCGCAAATTTCCCACACCGTAAACTCCTACCATGCTTCAACGACCACCGTAGGGCGTGACGGTGGAACGTTGTGTGCCTAGGAGAACGGGGATCTTGGCTTCATCGCCCGGATCGCGAGGACGGAAGAAACCTCTATAAAAAAACCCTCAACCTCAAGGTCAGCCACGTGCCGATGAGGTGAATGGGTGATGAGGGCAATCACTCGCTAACGTGCAATCTCAGGGGCACCTGCGCACCCCTGTTGTATTAGCGCTTCTTTTTAAAGTGGTTTTACTCGTGGGACCAAAACGAAGTCTTCCAATAAAACCACAAAACCCTGCGGTACGGGTGTGCCGCAGGCTAATATAAATACACCCAGTTCTAAGAAGCGGGTGAGGGTTGATAGCCCCCCCGCTTCGAAGGTGAAAGTAACAGAAAAGAATGTTCGTTAGCGAACGCTTTTGTAATAATGGAAAGGATAGAAGGAACATTTGAGAAGGTGTCACCCTTCTATATTTCAAAGGGTCTAGAGGGTTTAGTTGGTACCCTAAATAATGTTAAAAAACTGAGGAATGGGACGCTGCTGCTGGAAACAATCAACAGTAAGCAGGCTACCAAACTGCTGAATTGTCAGAAGCTCGGGGAGTTCGCCGTAAAATGCGAACTCCATAAGTCCCTAAATTCCAGTAAAGGCGTAGTCACCTATCGTGATATCATGGATTTAGGGACAGACGAGCTTCTGAATGAGTGGAAAACTGAGAAAGTGGTCGAGGTACGTCAGATCACGCGAAGGGTGAATGGCAGTGTTGAAAAGACTGCCACCTTCGTCCTGAAGTTTGACACTCCAATATTGCCCAAGAATATTAAGGCCGGGTATCTAAACCTGAATGTCCGCCCGTATGTTCCGGACCCGATGCGCTGTTTTCAGTGTCAGCGGTTCGGACATACGACGGCGTCATGTAAGGGCAACCCCACCTGTGGGAATTGCGGCAAGGGGGCACATGAGCCGGGTGCCAGTTGTACGCTACCACAGGTGTGCGTCAACTGCTCCGGATCGCACCCGGCCTGGAGTAGAGAGTGTCAAGTGTATCTTGAAGAGCGCAAGATACAGGAGCTGAAGACCAAAGAGCGGATTCCCTACGGGGAAGCCAAAAAGAGGGCCAAGTCGCTCGCCGCTCCAATTTTCGGAACTAGTTTTGCTAAGATGGCTTCAGCTCCTGTCAGGAAGCAGAGTGTTGCTACCCAGATGTCCTTTGCAGACATGGGCACAAGCACTACGTGCTCATGTCAGTGCAGATGCGGTGCCAAACCCGCTAAGGTCGTTACGCCTAAGACCGTGGACGTCGGTAGCAGCACGTCTGCGACCTCGACCACACCAGCAGCAGCAGTAAATGTTCCACCAGCAACAGTAGCAGTTAAAGCCACTCCACCTCCTATTCCTCCACGTGCAGTGCCCGTAAACGCATCATCTTCTTCTAATGCAAACGGAGGTGATCAAAAGATTCGGGGCCCGAAGTTTCGGTAGACGGACCCGACTCAGTTTGTAAAATCCCCCTCTTCATCCCCTCCCAGGTTACCTGGTTGTAGGGAAAACAAACCAAAGAGGACAAGGAAGAAAAAAGCCAAAGAGGTTTTTAGTGAGTTTTCTGAGTCGGAGATGTGTGTTTCTTCGGAGCCAGAAGAAACTGAAATGCTGGTGGACGAGCCAGGTCTCATTCCTCAGCAGGCAGTTACCAAAGACCCACCCGAACCGGGGCGGGTGAAACTAAACCGGTAGGATGATGGATGGGTGGCCTCTTTACAGCCACCCATCCATGTGCATTGACTCTATTTTTTATACTGTTACAACTCATGTCTCACTTGCCACTATACAGCCGGTGAGACATGTAGTTTTTTTAAATAATCGTTTGAACCTGTGTGGCCTCTTTAGAGGCATCCAGTTGTCGTACAGTTAAGTTCTGGTGGCTCCTTTAAGCCACGTCAGTTTTTATGATTTGTTTTATTTGCTGTCTGTATGGCCGACCCCTTTACAGTCGACCATGCAGATGGTATTTTAGTTTATTCTTAAGCCACGATAAAAGCTGGTAATTTTTAGGGCGCTATTGACCCCGCTGTGGGTTATCCTAAAGTAACAATTTTAACAACGAGATCAACAGTGTGGCGAGCGTTTTAATATTTTGTGTATTGGCCGGTCTAGTGCCTAACATTTTTAGGCAAATCGGCCTAGTTTTAAGATTTATGGGTGGCCTCTTTACAGCCACCCATCCATTCGCATTGGTTTTTATTTTTTATATCTTTATAATTCCTGTCCCGTTGGCCACTATACAGCCAGCGAGACATGTAGTGTTTTTAATTATCTTGTGAACTTGTTTGGCCCCTTTACAGCCATCCAGGTGTTTTTTGGTCTTGGGGCGTGGTGGCCATTTTGAAGCCATGTTTTATTTTGGTGAATTATTTTATTTGCTGTCTGTATGGCCGACCCTTTTACAGTCGACCATGCAGATGGCATTTTAGTATTCTTTTCGCTAAAGTGTTAGCTAGTCATTGTTAGGGCGCTAATGACCTCGCTGTCGACGTGCCCTAAAGTCACAAAAACAACAACAACAGTCCTAAAAGTCCAATGAATGTAAATAGTCATGCAAAAGTAATGAGAATGCAAAATGGCCACAATGACACAGTTTGTCAGTATTCACGCAATGTTGCACATATGCAACATACATAAATTGTTATATAATATTCAAACCTGGATACTATATGTGATTTTTTGTGATTGATATGGTTCTGCATATACCTGTCTTAGTTGGTATGATTTTTTTCTCCTTCCAAAACTGGCTCGTTATATGGAAAACAAACGCAAAATTTTTACACCACCATTTTGTCCAAACAGAAGCAAAGATGTTAGCAGAATATCACACTGCAGCTAACCTCAACATAACTGACACCAAAGACAGTTTCTACAAACTCTGCTGCAACTACTAAACACATAGTAGTTCACAAAACTCCCAATAGGGGCGCAGAAAACAATTTCAAAGTCAATGTTGCAGATATGCAACACCATGCATTTAAGGGTTAAAACAGATAGAATATGAGGGACAGGAAGCCCTTGTAGTAATTACAAGTTAATCCACTTAGTATATGAGAAGATATTAATTTCTTACGTCATAGGAATTTAAAAGCTGATAAAAGCACCTCCAGTCATCTTGAATTTGAACAGTCCTTCACTAGAAATCAAACAGTTAACTTTGCGTCAGTTGTGGTAGTGGTTGCGGCAGATTGTAACATGCCGTAATCATGTTCTCTCTAATGTTAGAGGGACTTATTGAGTTTTTCTTCTCATATGAACGTGCTTAGCATGTTTCAATGGAACAGTTGTCCGACATCTTATTCGCAATTCTGGTATGACAATGTATGAGTGAACTTTATCAAGAATCTAAGTATTTTGTGATCTTAAGACTGTGTCAAGCGAACTTATTTATTATACCCTTCATGTTTGAGATTATAATACAAACCCATGGTGACTGCTTTATTAAATGTAGTGTACCAGAAGGCTACACAGATTAGGCAAAGTGTTGCAAACCCCCAGCATTGAACTTTTGGCCTAACACTATGCTATCAAAGTCTCTCAAATAGCAGCAGCTCCTCTGAACTTACAAGGTGGGAGCTTGCCTAAAACTGGGCACAAGGCCACCTGGTATCAGTTTAAGATAATTTATAGTCATTACCTTACTTTTCCCTCCATCCTCACCTTGCTTCCATTCACAATACTTAAATTGAAACACCACTAAACAGAGATGATGTTTAACTTCATTCCCTCCATCCACTCCTTGCTTCCATCCATAATACCTAAATTGAAACCTTACAAAACGGAGGTGATGTTTAACTTCATAGTCTTGGATTTCATATTTATTTATTTTCCTTACTGGTATTTAGTTCAGATTTTTTTATTTATTCTGCTCTTTTCACCCACCAGTAATTAGTTTTAATATTTTGCAATGCTCAAGTATTAGCTTCAAATCACACCCTTGTCCCTGTCATCTGTTTGAATTTACCTCCACCATGATCCTAGCTTAACAGTCACTTTGCTAGGCAGTCTCCTGTAACATCCACCTTCCACCCTGGTCCTAGTTAATAAAGGGCTAAGATTCAAAAATTTCAATTACATTTGTGTTTTTGTCTGTTTTATGTGTTCACACCACACAACCATCATCTAAGGTAAGTGGTGGTTCATTTCCCTATCCTATATTGTAATTCCTATATATATAATGTTAGGACAGAAGGCACTATAAAGTTGAT
>JARYHS010011408.1:221724257-221908500 GCA_031002005.1 Vandiemenella viatica | reverse complement strand
AAAAAGGCAAGGTGTCTCATTATTCTTTCATTTTTTAATCTTTTTACAGCCTGTACCAGAAGAAATTATAGAAGAGGTTTCAAAATATCAATTAAAACCTCCTCCTGATCTTGAAAGCCAATTTCTTAGAGAAATGAGTAGAAGAGAACAGGAGAGACTGATAGAAGAAGAAAGAAAGAGACAAGAAGAAATACAAAAAGCTATTGAGGTAGATCGAGTTGCGAAATTTAATATTTATTGGTTTTAGCTTACTTCATCTGTTATCCACATTTTTAAATAGTTGACAGTATAATTTTGTGAAGTTTTCAGAAATCTGAAGTGATTCAAAAGCTATGTATTACAATTAATTCTTACTAAATTAGTGTAAATATTCTGTCTCATAAGTCAGGAGTATAAAATACTTCATATGTTGTATTTAGACACAAGGAAATGGTATGGAAGTAATGTCATTTCAGTTTAGATAAGAAATAATCTGAATGTTTGTTTATTCTAGTACCTTATTTTTCTGTGGTTTTTTATAATGTTTAAAATTGCAGGAGTTTGAGAAAGCTCCACCTGATGATCTTCATGGTTCTCGACTGCACAGTTGGGTACTTATCCTGCCACCAAAGAAGGAAGTGACAGAGCCATTCTTTATAGAGGCAGTAACTGGCAACAGGCAGGAGATTCATGACACTTGTTATCTTGGTATTGAGAGTGTATGGGATGATACAAATTACTGGGTCAATATACAAGATTGCTCTGAAGGCTGCAAGGTATAAAAGAAACAGTTAAATTTATCAATTCTAATTTGATGTAATTGATATTATCTCATCTACTGTTTAAAGCCTTTGTATCAGAATGCTGCCTAGTAACTAAAAATTAATTAATTTTGTACTAAAGTAACTTCATGCATTTACATTTTTGTTTTCAAATCTAATTCTAGTAATAAGTAAATTATGAAATATGTCAAGTATTCAGCCTTTAGTCTCATTACATGTCTTACAGTAAATAACATCAGTTTTCAAAATAATTGATTTATTTAAATGATAAAATTAGTTGGTATTTGTAAGATAGCTAAATAATTATACACTCCTGGAAATTGAAATAAGAACACCGTGAATTCATTGTCCCAGGAATGGGAAACTTTATATACACATTCCTGGGATCAGATACAACACATGATCACACAGACAGAACCATAGGCACATAGACACAGGCAACAGAGCATGCACAATGTCGGCACTAGTACCGTGTATATCCTCCTTTCGCAGCAATGCAGGCTGCAATTCTCCCATGGAGACGATCGTAGAGGTGCTGGATATAGTCCTGTGGAACGGCATGCCAAGCCATTTCCACCTGGCGCCTCAGCTGGACCAGCGTTCGTGCTGGACGTGCAGACCGCGTGAGACGACGTTTCATCCAGTCCCAAACATGCTCATGGGGGACAGATCCGGAGATCTCGCTGGCCAGGGTAGTTGACTTACACCTTCTAGAGCACGTTGGGTGGCACGGGATACATGTGGACGTGCATTGTCCTGTTGGAACAGCATGTTCCCTTGCCGGTCTAGGAATGGTAGAACGATGGGTTCGATGACGGTTTGAATGTACCGTGCACTGTTCAGTGTCCCCTCGACGATCACCAGAGGTGTACGGCCAGTGTAGGAGATCGCTCCCCACACCATGATGCCGGGTGTTGGCCCTGTGTGCCTCGGTCGTATGCAGTCCTGATTGTGGCGCTCACCTGCACGGCGCCAAACACGCATACGACCATCATTGGCACCAAGGCAGAAGCTTCTCTCATCACTGAAGACGACACGTCTCCATTCGTCCCTCCATACACGCCTGTTGCGACACCACAGGAGGCGGGCTTCACGATGTTGGGGCGTGAGCGGAAGATGACCTAACGGTGCGCGGGACCGTAGCCCAGCTTCATGGAGACGGTTGCGAATGGTCCTCTCTGATACCCCAGGAGCAACAGTGTCCCTAACTTGCCGGGAAGTGGCGGTGCGGTCCCCTACGGCACTGCGTAGGATGCGACGGTCTTGGCGTGCGTCCGTGCGTCGCTGCTGTCCGGACCCAGGTCGACGGGCACGTGCACCTTCCGCCGACCACTGGCGACAACATCGATGTACTGTGGAGACCTCGCGCACCACATGTTGAGCAATTCGGCGGTACGTCCACCCGGCCTCCCGCATGCCCATTATACGCCCTCGCTCAAAGTCCGTCAACTGCACATACGGTTCACGTACACGCTGTCACGGCATGCTACCAGTGTTAAAGACTGAGATGGAGCTCCGTATGCCACGGCAAACTGGCTGACACTGACTGCAGCGGTGCCCAACCGCTGCGCAGCTAGCGCCTTTCGACGGCCAACACTGCTGTTCCTGGTGTGTCCGCTGTGCCGTGCGTTTGATCATTGCTTGTACAGCCCTCTCGTAGTGTCCGGAGCAAGTATGGTGGGTCTTACACACCGGCGTCAATGTGTTCTTATTTCAATTTCCAGGAGTGTAGTTAGTCACATCAAATAAAAAAAAAACACTTTGTAAACCAATCAATCCTTCTGCTTTTAAAAGAAAGCTCTTAATAAACAAGTAATATTGATTGTTTTATCTCCCAATTTATTTCGTAAAGAACTGCACGTATAGTTACCCGCCGAGAAGGATCTTCCTGCTCCACACAACATAACAAAAATAGTAAATTCCAATTACAAGCAGAAATTTGACTATATTAGTACAAGTACTTACATATGTTATACTGGTGCAAAGAATATTCCATTCATATCACTGTTTTAGAATACAGAATAATTTTAAGAAATTACTGTTTTGATTAATTTTAGAATTTATGTTTGATAAAGTTAGAATTTTTTTGTGTATTATTACTCATTCCACTATAACCTTAGTAAATAATTAGAAAATTATAAATAATTCGAATTACAAGAAAACCAAATGGGAGTTCTTAAAAATGCATAAAAGTGGATCTAATTAATTATGAAAAACACATTTGTTGATGTGAGTTAAATGTCTACTGGAAGGGTACAAGCAAGCAGGGCAACACAAGTAGTCAAGCTCAAATAGGGCCGGAAAGGGATGACAGGTGGCTGTTTAACTACAGATCCACATAAATTTGTGTAGGATCTGCCAAACTGTCAAATGATACAGGATCCTGCAGGTTAGTTGGATCCTCCTTTGATGGATTGCAATCCCCAGTTGTGGTACAGGTAACATGGCCTTGAGTGATTTTACCAGTGATAGAGTTGCTGTAGATTGTTATGGGTGCATAAATATTGCAAGTTGGTGCCCTGTGGTGGATTAGGAGCATGTGATTGTGGTTCCATTTAGACACCTGAGCATTTCCTTTAGACATGGGCTCCATGTGCCAAGCAGAAGACCTGTTATTGGCCCATGACAAAGCGGTCCAAACAGCTAGTTTTTGGAAAAAATGAAATTTGAAACAGCCCAGACTTGGAAAGTAAGTAGGAGCTTTATAAAATTGGTATTTGTGGATTAATATATCATTCAAATAGGGTGGTCTGTTGCATTAACCCCTCCATCAATTCCTGTCAATTTCCTGGAGTGGTTGTTGAGTTCCCACATACTACAGACTACGTCTTGGTTATCTCTCTCTACACTAACATCTCCCACTGCCTGAGCCTTAGTGTCCTTGAACAGTTCCTGATATGCACCCACATTCTCCCCTACACTGCTTCCTCATATCACTGGCCCACTTTATTCTAACAAAAAACTATTTTTCATTCCAGTCCTACATCCACCATCAGATAAGAGACACCGCCATGGGCACTTGTATAGAAATCTCCTACACCAAACTTTCCCTGGGCAGATTGAAAGAAGCCTTTCTTGAAAATATTATTGTACAACCAACGATTTGGTTCAGATATATAGACGACATTTCCATGACTGAACCAATGGTTAAATCATCCTCCTTGACTCCCTAGCCCTGAATATATAAGTACATAGGTGATCACTGGATGTATCTCAGTGCTCTAGTGTGTGTATAATGTGAAGAATGTATACTGTGGTTTTGTGTTATTTATATATGAATGAAAAAAGGGCGGTTTTCAACCCATTTAGGATGACTATTTTGAAGGGTTACATGGACTGCCAAGTTTTACATGCTCATCAGAGAAACAAATCATGTCAATATTATTGCAGGATCTATCCCCATATGCACTGTGAAATGGTTTGGGATTTAATACAGACATTAGGTAAACAATTTTGTGATAAAAAATTGTTTACCACATTTATTAGCCTGTTGACGAACTCCCAAATGATATCAAAAAAAAAATTTCTTTCACCATCGAGGTCAAACTAGTTAACCTTATATTGAATTCCAGACACTGTTATGTTGTCTTAGTGACCTTCACTAAAATGCAAGCATTTGTAGTGTGTACTACGATATATGAATAAGGGAAACTTATTTTTCCTCAGGATATGAGCTTTGAACTAAATGATTGCAATAAATGGTGTCGGCTGCTGGTTGGAGAACCTTGGCACGTTAGACATGAGATTGGAGAGAGGGATGATGATCCCTACCATGCTCTGCAGGAAAAGCATATAGATATTCCTCCATCTTGGGTCAATAAGATTGAAATATCAGGGATTGGTGAGTATATCGTAACAGTTGGAAAATTCAGTTTTCATAGAACATGTCAGTTCATTTGCAAATAAAAGTACAGATATGGCATCTAAAAAAAGAAGATAAAATTTGCTTTAAGTTATTAAAAAAATTATTTGCATACTTAAGGAATCTTTTTGATGTGTCTTTTAGTTTCTTACAATAAGTGTAAGAAGTTTTAACTTCTTTCGGTGTTTCTCATTAAGCTTTAGTAGTGATTAAAAACAATCAAGAATGATGCTGAGGTAACAGCTGGAAACATGAAAGAAAGATGGACACAAGAATATAAAAGAAAAAAGTTTGTAATGCTACACTTTGTCTCTGGAAACATTTATCTATAAAAAAACTCTTTGAGGTGGAGTCATGACAAAATACCTGATGGTGCAGCCCAGTGCAGAAGACTTCCGAGGTGTGAGCAGAGAAGAATTTATGATAGAGGCCATAAATATTAATGTACAATTCACCTGCGACAGCACTTTGTTTCTAAAAGAAGCAGGGTACTTTTGATGCAGTAAAAATGTGACAAAGATTAATAGGCATCAGATAGCCAAGAATACAAAACCATTCAATAATTAGCAATGGCTTTTGAGGTTTATAAGCTTAGAAACTTGGCTTCAGAGAACATTTATTTGAAAGTGTGTTTTTTAGGGACATCAAGAAACTGCACTAAATGGTGCATGTGTTTTTTTTCAATCAATCACTGGCGGGATTCCAGTGCATAGCTACAAATGTTTATTTTAAGTTATAAGTAATCCAACTGGAGCTGGTGAGTCTTCCTGCATTTAATAAGATTTTCCACATTTCTCTTGTTATATTTAAGGTTGCTGTGTAAGCTGTAAATCAGAGCCTGGGTTACAGCAATTTGATTTCAGCAGTCAGGAATATTTAGATGAGTTAAGACAGCTGTGGATTGAAGTCAAAAGAAGTTACACGGGGGAGCTAGAAAAGAATACAATATGCGCTGAATACTGTAAATTTGATAGTTTCATGATAGAAAAAGAAAGCAAAACTGAAACATCATTATAAGATGCTTTCTGTGGCACCACAGGGAGAAGTGGATGGAGATTGTCTAGTTTTAACTGTTGAGATATGTGTTAAGAAAGCAAGGAAGAAGAAAGAACAAAGCCTGATCATTAGAGTAACTGACCAGAGACTAAATGCAGTTTCAATTCCAATAAAGGTGAGGCCCTTCCTTCAAAACTGAATGGCCAGCAGCATCATCTAGCCTACTATAAATGTGTTCTTGGCTGATCCTAGTGAAGGTAAAGCTGATACACTATGTCTGTTTGTCAATTTATTGATTGATTTTTATGTCAAGAAAGACAAATGATGCATTGCACTACTAACAAGTTGAAATTCTTTAGAAACCAAAGCAATTTATAACTTTCTACAATTGCAGTTATATGTGGAATACATTCAGTTAAAACTTTGTATGTGAATGTTGCATATCTTATGAAGACATTCTAGTCCAGAAGTAATAATGCAAATTAATTTGTTATATGTACAAACTATTTTTCACTTTTGGAGGTAAAACTGAGCTCCACTACTGTTACAACAAATGACAGAAATTACTCTGATCTTCAGTGATTGTCTTCTGCTTGGAAATAATAGGGTTCATGTCTATACATTTGAATTGGATCTTTGGCATTATTTACTGAGGTTATGTATCATATACTTCAGATTCCTGTAGTTAATCTTGTGTGTATTTTTTTTTAACCAGTTTAACTTTCATCAATATTAATATTTATACAAAATGGACAACTATAGATTGACCAAGAAAATATTCAACTTAATTTCTAAATGAACAGCGGGGTAGGTTGTTTTCTTTTCAATTTAGTTTTGCTTAAATTTAGAATGGTGCCACGCCTCCTTATATAGGCCAACGGCTTTCTCCGGTGCCCGTGCCCGGCGGATGGCAGTGAGTGGGTGGAGCTACAGGTGTTCGTTGCGGGCCGAGGAAGTTAATATTGAGCCGTTTGCTGAACATGCGTGCCATGCTCTCTGTGTAGAGTTGCCAAGGCTGATTTCCATGCCTCGCTAAGACATAGCCCACTATCTCTGTTGTAGGTATCAGCCAATTGAATTTCAATCGCTGCTTTGACTATGGAATCCCAAAAGAATGAGGTACTAGCGAATATTGTAACATTGTTGAAGGCAACCCTTTGGCCATGGTTGTACACATGCTCGTTGATCACTGACTTGCTATATTGTCCCAGGCAAAGATAGTGTTTGTGTTCTTCACACCGGTTTTGTACAGAGCAGATGGTTTGACCGATATAGCACTTTCCACACTCGCACAGGATGCTGTAATCTCCAGGAAGTCTGAGACCAAGATCATCCTTAACTGAGCGGAGGTAGTCCCGAATTTTAGCTTGTGGTCAGTAAAAACATTTTATTCCATGCCGTGCGACAATTCTGACAATTTTGCCCAAGGTGTTTCCAGCGAAAGGCAGAAAAGTGGTGGCTTCTGGTGTTTCTTCCTGTTGGACTGGATATTTCTCCGGGTTGCGATCAATTGCTCTTCTTGTCTGCCTACAGTGTAACCATTCTGCCAGAAGACAGTTCTTAGATGTTCCAGTTCCTGTGGTATGCTTTCTTTGTCAGAAATCACCATAGCCCTGTGTACAAGCGTATTTAGAACAGTTTCATGTTGCACAGGATGGTGAAAACTTGTTGCTCCAAAATATCGGTCTGTGTGAGTTGCTTTTCTCTATACGCTATGTCTTAGCATTCCGTCCGGCTTTCTTTCAATTAGAATGTCGAGGAAAGGTAGGCTGCCATCCTTTTCCAGTTCCATTGTGAACTTTATGCTGGGATGAATTCCATTGAGATGTTGTAAGAACTTATTTAAAGGCTTGATGTCATGGGGCCACACGACAAACGTGTCATCGAGATAGCGAAAAAAACATGTCGGTTTGAGAACCGCACTTTCCAGAGCTTTTTCTTCGAAATACTCCATGTATAGAATAGAATGGCGACTACAGGAGAAAGTTGCAATCCTATGGCAACGCCATCCACTTGTTCGTAGTATTCCCCTAAGTAAGTCAAATACGTGGATGTCAGCACATGTCGGAAAAGTTCCACAATGGCTGGTTCAAATTGTTGGCATATCAGCTCCAGCATGTCCTTCAACGGGACACGGGTGAATAATGAAATGACGTCGAAGCTCACCATTATGTCCGAGTCCTTCAGTTTCATGGTCTTTATGATCTTGGCAAATTCCATGGAATTCTTGACATGGTGGTCGCAATGGCCAACCAAAGGACTCAAAACGCCATCTTCGCCTGGGACAGTATAACAAGTCAGTGATTGCCAAGCATGTGTACAACCATGGCCACAGGGTTAACTTCAACAATGTTACAATATTCGCTAGGACCTCATACCGCCCACCCGATACCGACATAGCTATTGTCGAGGAGTTAAGAAATAATGTAAATAGTATAGCTAGCCATTTTAAGAATCATGCTATGATTCTCGGAGGCGACCTCAATCTCTTTATATTGACTGGCATAATTACGCTCACATCACAGGTAGCAGGGATAAGGCAGCTTCTGAAGTAATTCTCGAGTTGTTGTCAGATAATCATCTCGAGCAGCTAGTTAATGAACCTACATGGTGTCATAACGGTAACGAAAACATTTTAGACTTGCTGGTTACCAACAGGCCAGAATTATTCACCGAGATTTCAACGACCACAGGAATAAGCGATCAAAAAGCAGTAATTGCGACTATCAAATTAATGACCAAGCGAAAAAGGAAAAAAGGGCGGATTGTATACAGATTCAGTAAGGCCTCAAAGGAGTGTTTTAGAACCTACCTGAGGAATAATTACCATAACTTCAAGTCAACAAAGGACACCGTTGAAAAGATGTGGCATCAATTTATACATATAGTGAGGGAAGGCATGGAAATACATATACTGAAGTGGACAATAAAGGAGGAGAATGATCCACCATGGTACACATGTGAAGTGAAAAGATTACTCAAAAAACAAAGGAAAATACACGCATGCTCAAGAAGGAACGGGTGTCGCAGCGGATTAGAACCCTTAGCTGAGTTAAGAGGACATATCATGAATGTAATGCGCGAGGCCTTTAACGATTTTCACCCCAACTCTCTCTCTAAGAGTCTCACAGAAAACCCAAAGAAATTTTGGTCGTATGTACCAAAAGTTAATTGTACCAACAGCAATATTCCATCACTAATTCGTGAAGGTTCCGAGGTTAATGAAAGCCGCGATAAAGCTAACGTACTAAATACTGTATTCAAAAATTCATTTACAAAAGAACATAAGGATAGTATTCCCGTTTTACCACACCATGGCGAGTTGGTGATGGAATCATTACGAATAGATACTGCAGGTATCATTAAGCAATTAGAGCTCCTGAAGTGTGGGAAAGCACCGGGCCCGAATGGAATTCCAGTAAGAGTATTTTCAGAGTATGCGGCAGAAATTGGGCCATTTCTGTCTGATATATTCAGTAAATCACTAGAAGAGCGAAAAGTACCTTCAGACTGGAAAATCGCACAAGTAACTCTGATTTTCAAAAAAGGTGATCGAAGTGATCCTGGAAACTATCGTCCCATATCTATAACATCTGTTTGTAGTAGAGTTATGGAGCATATTATATGTTCGAACAGTATGAATTTTCCACATGATAATAATTTTCTTACAACAAATCAACATGGATTTTGGAAGAAAAGATTCAGGGGCCTACTGCTCAGTGGGGCCACCAAGCACAACTCAGGGGCCCCCAGCCTTAGCTCAGGGGGCCCCTACCAGCAACACAAAGCAAAAATAAGGTCGCCCATCTGGCTTGAGGGCCCAAAATAAATTTTTTGCACTGGGGCCCTAGTCGACATAGCTATGCCACTGGTGAGGAAAGAAAGAATACATAAAAGTATCAGTACGGCATCTTATTTCACGAATCTTATCCCTCTGGTCATTGCTACCCAAATAGGTTGGCGGAAGAAGTATCTCCCTGCACTCGTAAATAATAGAATTTCGTATATTCTCCAATACATTCAAATGTAAATGACATCGTCTGTCTTCCAAACTATCCCAGTGCAATCTATGTATCAATTCTGTGATGCCTTCATAAGGGCTGTAGCAACCAATCATGAATCGAGTGGCTCTCCTCTGTACCCTCTCCACTGAGTCAATCAGGCCCTTGGGATACGGATCCCAAACTCCGCAACAGTAATCCAGATGTGGACTTACTATTGTTTTATACACTATTTCCTTTGTATGAGCATTACTCCGAATATGACCTATGAATCATAATTTAGAATTAGCTTTGCCCATGATGGAAGTTATGTGCAAGTCCCATTTCATGTTGCTTTGTACTATAACCCGCAGATAGTTCAGGAAATCAACCGTGTCAACAAATGAATTGTATTCATGAGCAAACTGATTCTTTTTGTTACTTATTCTCATTGTCTTGCACTTTTTGCAAGCTGCCATTTACAGCACCATTCAGAAATAGCATCCAGATTGTGCTGAATTTCTAAGCAGTCATCAGAGCAGCTCATTTCCCTATAGATAACTGAATCATCGGCAAACAATCACAACCAGCATTTAACATTGTCACCTAGATCTTTATAAAAATTAAGAAAAGAAGTGGTCCTATTACACTTCCTTGAGGAATTCCAGGAGTAACTTAGAAGAGTCTTGCCTGTCAACAGTGACATACTGTGATCAACCAGTTAGAAAATCAAGTATCCATTCACAAATCTGATCTGATATACCGTATGCTCGAATCTTTGCTAGAAGTCGGTTGTGTGGTACAGAATCAAAAGCTTTCTGAAAATCCAAGAATATTGCATCAACTTGTGATCCTGCATCGATAACTTTCATTACATCATGGGAAAATAGGGCTAATTGAGTTTCACACGATCTCTTCTTCTGAAATCCATGTTGACACGATGTAAGTAACCCATTCTCATCTAGAAACTTCATAATGTTAGATCACATGAGATGCTCCAATTCTACTGCATACAGATCTTAGAGATATGGGTCAATAATTCCTAGGATCACTCTGATCTCCTTTCTTGAAAACAGGAATTACCTTGGCTATTTTCCAGTCAGAAGGCACTATTTTCTCTTCTAAGATTTACAGAATATACAGTATCTGACAGAAATGGTTAAATTTTCTCCACATATTCTGAAAATACTCTTACTGCTATACCATCGGGACCTGGTGCTTTACCCCACTTCAGGAGCCTTAATTACTTTACAATACCTACGCTATCAGTTTCTACTGGATCCATCTCTAATTCTACACGATGTGGTAAAGTGTGAATATTTTACATGTTTTCGTGCGTGAATGAATTTTTAAATTCAGTGTTAAATACGGTAGCCTTGTCACAGCTGTCATCAACTTACCGATCGTCTTTTATTAGAACAGGTTTATGTTTGTCACTACAACTAAGTTTTTTACATACGACCAAAATTTCTTAGGGTTTTCGGTGAGGCTCTTAGAGAGGGAATTGCAATGAAAGTCATTAAAGGCCTCATGCATCACATTCTTAACTTGTCCTCTTATCTCATCTAACTTATCTAAATTGGTACACTGCATAGTTCTTCTTGATCATGCATGTATCTTCCTTTCCTTTTTGAGTAACCTGTTAACGTCACATGTATACAATGGTGGATCATTCCATTCCCTGATTGTCCATTTCGGTACATGAAAGTCCATCCTTTTTCCTCTTTTGTTTTTATTGCCTATAAAAACAAGAGGAAGCAGGAACATTTATGAGGGAAATGCAAATGAAGACTAGATAAGTTAAATAATTTATTTAAAAGATCAGTTTGCATGTTCCTACTTTTAAGTACCAACATTTATTTTTTAATAAACTAAGTTTAAAAATGAATAGTTATGCAGTACTGGTAGATAAAATTACTGTGAAAAGAAATGTGAATATAATTTCATAATTAATGTTGTGGTAAGATTAGCAAGAAAAAAAAAATGTAAGGTACATACTTGTTAAAATCAGACAGTTCGAAAGTATAGCTATCAGAATTTTAAAAATTAACAACACAAACAACAAGTAAGTATGATAATTATGTACGTTTATTATGTAAGCTTCCGAAACGTCGCCAGACGGCTTGTAAGCACCTTTGAATTTTGGCAAATTCTAGTTTTGCTTTGGCGGGACTTAGAAATTTCGAGAAGTACAGTTTTCAACTTTAAGGAATTTCCCTGTAATCTTGCTCACAGTTGTAATTCGTTATATTAATCATTTTAAAGTGTAATTATCATATAGGGAAACGTTTGGTTTAAGAGATATTCCTGTTTGTTCAAGTTTTGAAACACGCGATCAGAATGGTAGAAATTCTGAGATTTGCAATACCTCTAAATCGCGTAAAGCTATAACCGAACTTTTATCACCAGCTGTAGTCAGCACTATCCCCGATATTTTGGCAGTAAAATTAAATAATTTGGTAAAGTCTAATTAGTGATTTTAATTGAGAGAAAAAAATAAGCTTTTTTATTAAAAGAGATATCAAATTAAATTTTACATCAGCAGATAGCCCTAATTAAGACGATTTCATACATATATGGGTTTTCATAAAAAGTTTAAGCATTTGTCCGGTAATTAAGTTTTTGTAAAATAGATTGTCGCGGATTGTTGTGCACGCGCGTAAAATTCTAGAACACTTAGGGATTTTACCCAAATTCGAATGTATCACTACGCGGAGTCTTAAACAGCTAAACTTTAAAATTAATTACTCTACATTTCTCAAGAGACTGTCGTCGGACTTCTAGTAGATAAGTCCAGATACTGTCAACGTTTAAACATTTTTAATAGTCGGGATCGTCAAATAAATTACACATACTTTGAGCTACGCGGAAGCAAAAAGATGTGATACAGTTGCTAACCTCACTGGTTCTAGCCGTTTCTATAAAAAAGACCCCGCCGTGATTATGGTTTGTCTGTTCCTGTCCGCGGTCTGTTCCTGTCCGCGGTCTGTTTCGGTCTGTCTTTCGTCGCGCTGGTTGTAACTCGCCATGCTGGCTAGTTCAACCATGTTGGATCATGTCGAGTTATATAGTAACTAACATGAACTTTTAAATTTACTAAAGGGGTTTCGGTAGGTTAGATTTCTCTCCACAATCTGTAACTTTTGGGACGAGTGTTCGATATGCCTGCTCAACTGTAAATGCACTTTTGAACTTTTGACTTTGAAGAATAAAACTTTGGATTTTACTAACAGTGAACTTGTGTGCTTCAGTAGTTTGCTTGATCCCTTTTCTCAATTTGTGGGTAACAAATTTTGTGGCGACCTATGCATTTAGTTGAGTCATCCTGGCTACATGGTCAAATCAAATCAAAATTATTTAGCAAGAGTTTTCATCGAACAGTGGGTTGTAAGCAAGAGTGTAAGTTAAGGCACTTAGCCGATACTTCAACCCCGGTATCGGTCTGTTCCTTACAGGCTCAATTCTGACGCAGCTTGAAACCCGAGAAGTTTTTATCAAACAAGTAGGTATGTTGCTTCATAGAATGTCATTTTGCTACAGCACTAAAAACTGACACAAAGTAATCAAAGTATTCAGTTTGTATTTCTTTAAGATCAATCATCAATTTTCTTGGAGTACGGTGATAAGGGCTTCAGATAGTGAAATTTCCTGTATCTTCTGCATCTGAAGAGCCATGAACAGTGAATGCATTCCTCATAAATGCATTTATGTTTTTAAACTGTCAAAAATATTATACCAACCCCTACCATGAAATAACTTGAAAATTTACAATCTTTTTGCCCGTTTTTATTGTGCTTTTTGATTTTATTAATCGTACAAAACAGAGCTAGAGAAATTCTCAAGAGATCCACCTTGCTTTGTCATCTTTTGCAAAGAACAAGAATTGAATCATAACATGAATGTTATTGAGGACATGCTTTATTGTTGTGGAACATAATTTTAACAATGAATCTTTGTAGCAGAGAACATTCTAAATTGAATTGTTGATTAAAAGAGCTTTAGGAATGTTTCAAGATGCAAATCAACTATAATAAATTACCAAGAGAATTGATGAATAATTTACCAAAAACATTGAAACAATTTAAAGTTGAAATTTGTAGTAGCAAAAAATGTTGGTGGTTAAATGAAAGGAGAAAAAATGTGTATGTAAGGAAATTACCACTGGAGCATGCACCCAATCACAATTAAATTATATTAAATAACTTTTTATGGTGGTAAAAAATGATAACCTCCAGGGATTGGAATAAATTTAGCTAGAGAAGTGATGAATGATTACCAAAAACACTTAAATAATTTAAAATTAAAATGGCAAAAGTAGATGGGTGGAGGAATTTATACCCAAAGTATATAAGGTAATAATAAAATAAAATAATAATAAGAAAGAGCTAAATAGATGATGGGAAATTGCCACCAGAACATGCACTTCATCACAAGTAGTATAATCAATTGAATTTATACTTTGAAGTTAGGATTGGGGAATAATGTGCTGAATAACAGTCTATTTAACCTCAAAACAACTGATTCATATAAAGACTAGTGTATTCTAACTATGATGACACTATTATTAAGCTGTTGCCTCAACACTTACACCAGCATTATATGTTTTTAGTGTTCATGAATCGCTACCCAAAAGGCAGAAAATTTACATATTATAAGAAAGCTACAGAGGAACTTTTTGCGCCATATGTACATAATGATGGTTTAGTAACCAGAATTAGGACATTTGATGACTATGAGTGGTCAGAGTCTGAACTAGTATATGAGTACTACAAACACCGGAAAGATCTGATGTATGAGAGGAAATGTAATCTACAAAATGATGCTATTGTTGAAAAATTCTATAGAGGACGCAAAGATGCCTTAAAAGGTAAGATTAATACAAAAATCTTTAAAAAGTATATTCTTGCTTAGTAATAGGCAAACTATACATATTTTTTAAATATTGAAAAACAGTAATCTATTTGAAATAATAATAATAAAAAATTACAGCTAGAACATTTTTGTCTTTGTTTTATTAACACTAGAATAGTGTTAATAATAAAAGGTGATAAAAAGTACATTTATATGGTTTTATGACCTGGTGATGGAGTTTCAATCTGCTGCACATTCCACTTCTATTATATCTGAATCAAGCTAGAGCTGTAAGGGAGCCCACTTCCAGTTATGATGGGGTCAGGACTGCGCCTTTTTTTTTTTTTTTTTTTTTTTTTTTTTTAAAAAAAAAAAAAAGGTTAGGGGTTGCTGGTGAGGCGATAAAAATATGTAATCAAAGGGATACTGGTTGTAGATGCGCTATGGGGAAAAAATACAAATGCTAAAGAAACAGAAGAAACTATTGAAATAATAACAGAATTGGGTACAACTGGAAAGGCAAAAGTTAATGCCTACAATACCACAATGCAAAAAATAAGGGTGTTATTGGTGAACTGTATTAGTATAATGAACAAAATGATAGAATTTGTAAACTTAATAGAGATACATGAGCCACAAGTGATTATAGGGGTAGAGTCCTGATTAAAAGAAGGAGTACTAGAAAATGAGGTTTTCCATGAAGGTTACAGAGTGTACCGCAGAGACAGAGGAGCAATTGGTGGAGGGGTATTCATACTGGTTAGCAAAGATTACTATAGTTCTCTAGTGTTCATAGCTCATGACCATGAGTTACTAGAGGTAAGATTTTTGACGTGATAAAAAAGAAAAAAATCAGGTTATTGGCTGCTTACCCTAGTGAAAGAATGAATGATGAAGATGAGATTCTTGGAGATAAACTAAATTCACACTCACTGTTAAAAGGTGAGCACACAATGGTTGTTATTGGAGGGGATTTAAATTTACCAGGTGTCAACTGGGTGGGAGCTAAGATAAATAACGCAAGGGAACAGAGATTTGCAAATACCTTATAAGGGAATGAGGTTTACACAAGTGGTAGAGCAAAATACGAGGGGACCAAACATGTTGGATGTATTTCTAATAAAACCTGATGAAAATCTTATTTAGGGGAGTCAGTAAAACAGTGGCCAAAATAGAAGGGGGGGGAAAATGCATAATTATAAAAGGTACAGACTTTAGAATTGAAGAGATATTTCAGGGAAAGGTTTAGCAAATGGAAGGATGACACAAGTACAGCAAAATAGCAAGAGTTTAAGGATAGTTTAAAGATAGTAAAAAAGGGCGAGGAAATGTTTATTCCAAAGCAGAAAATAAGTACGGAACCCAAATACTACAATAGGGAGGTGAGAAGGTTAAAGAGGCTAATGAGACGGGAACACAACAGAGTTAAGAGACAGGAAGGCTGTAAGGGAATACTTAAAACAACTAGGCAAGCAATTATAAGGGCAAAGAGAGAAGCAAAGGATGGGTTTATGAAGAATACTAGCTGGGGTACCCGGCTTCACTCGGGGAGTTGATATGAGATTGTGTGGTAGCTAGAATAAAAGGATAAACTTTAAAAGGCAATTTTTTTTATTGAAAACATATTCTAGCTACTTACAATACTTGTTTATAAACAAAAATTTTTCATTTTGTTATCAGGGGAATATATGTACAAATTTTTTGAATTTCCTACGTGTAGTTGACCATGAAAGAAGCAGGAGTCTTTGAGGTTGATGCTACAATGTTTTAAAGTTTGTCCTTGTGCTTTGTTAATTGTAAAACTATACGCTAATTTTATTGGAAATTGTAGTCTTTTAAATTAGAATAGCAATTCAGTAGAGATCAGTGGTATTCTGGGGATAAATACTGTGTGTGTCCTTTGCAGTCATAGGTTTGGCCTTCTATGATGTTATTCGATAACTGTTTGACTATCATCCTTCTTCCATTATATAGTTTTGGTGAGTTCAGATTTGTGAGTAGTAGTATGATCGGAGATCCAATTTTCAGTTGAAGACAGTGTAATGTCATTCCTGGTACTTGCAAACAGTTTAGAAATTCTGTAGGGAAGTTGACCGCTTTCTTCAACATTTACCATCGTGTCGATCGAATTTGTATGTTTTCTCCTCACCAGGAATTTTCTTTTGAACATTAAAGTTGATATCATCGACAATATTATTTTTAGTTGCCAAAATTGCCATTTGAAATAGCCACTCCGTATTGGTATAGTTGTGAATAATGTTTGGATAAATTTGGTTGACAAGTTCGTTTTCAGTAGTGGCTATGTTGCAAAAATCACTGTTGAGCTCAATGAAGCCAGTCATCATGGGCACCGGGAGGGGGGTGCAAGGGAGTGCACTTGCACCCTCCCTGCTATGAAAGAAAATACGCAGAAAAAGATTAAGAAACAAAAATTTGATAATTAAATTCGCTGTTTGAATAATAATTTAAGGCACCTAGTTGTTGTCTGAATTTGTTCAACACCTTGTCAATAAATTTAGTATCTTTAGTTAATAAGTGTTATATATAATGTATTTTTTTAAATAAAACTAAAACAGATGAACATCCCTTAAAGTAATCCTGCTGGCACCCATGCCAATCATCTGGTCAGTGGGATATGTGCCTTCGCCTATTTGTAAAAGTTTTTGAGCAAAATGTGTCGTTGTTTCGTCTTTCGAGATTTCTACTCTCATATTTTTTGCTAGCTGCAATATTTGTACGTGTGGCCAGAGATGTGATTTTTTTTTTAAGCATGCATTTATCTCATCTGCTGGTGTTGACCTGGGGGTAACTGGAAGTGTTTGTCGAAAATCTCCTGAGAGTATGAGTAGAGCTCCTCCTGTCACTTCAGAATTTAATCGTAAGTCTTGTAATGTTCTGTCCATGGCTTCAAGTGATTTTTTATGTGCCATAGTGCATTCATCCCAAAAGATAATTTTAGCTTGTTTTAGAAGTTTACCCTGTCCAGATCCTCTTGAGATTTTACATGCCAGGAATTGTTCTTTGGCTCTATTGAATGGTAGTTGTAGGGCTGAATGGGCAGTTCGTCCTCCTTCATAAGTGTGGCTGCAATGCCAGATGATGCCAGTGCAAGTGTGATGTGTTGTTTAGCATGTATTTCCACCAGCAATAGATTTATTAGAAACGTTTTCCCGGTGCCGCCTGGTGCATCCAAATAAATAATTCTGCCAGTGTTGTTTTTGATCCGGTCCATGATAACGTTGTAAATTATTTTTTGATTGTCATTGAGGAGTGGTTTGTTGTGAGCAATGTACTGAAGTAGTTCATTGATGTTGTAGCTTTTTTCTTTTGTAATTTCGAAGTTTAGCACACTGAAAGCATCTTTCCGTGGTGCTGGCATCCCAAGTTGTGCTAAGGTCTGGTTTCTTATTGCTAAACATTTATACTCTAGGCGAATGACTGTTTCATTGAAGATGTCATCGTTGAATTTGATAGTCAGTTCTGCATGAACTTGTCAGATTTGGTAAAGTATGTCATCAGTCATACTCTCTATGAAGGACTCCCATAGCTATTTTGGATCCGACGGGTTACATGTTGTTAGAATTATGGCGAATAAGTCTCTGATTTGTTCAGCTGAGGCTGTGATTGAGGCTACTTGTAGTGTTTTTTCCCAGTGGTTGTTGTTTTCCAGCAGTCTTAAGCGTTGGCATGCTTCTATGTACATCTGGCATTGGTAGCTGTGAACAGTCTTGAGATCTGTGAAACTTGTTGGTCCCCATATTTCTTGTAGCAACATGCGGAGGTAGAAACATTTGGCATTGTTTGGATGTACGGTGTATCCTCGGCCTAGTGCATCGGTTTTCATGATTCCTGGATGATCCTCTACTTGAATCCCTTGTTTTCGTCGTTGAAAGATTTTCTTGTTTTATTCCACGTATAATAGATAGGGACGTTGAAATATAGTAAGTTTTCACGAATGGATCTGTTTGGCACAGTTGGAAAAAAACCTGTTAATATTGTGTTCTGAGGTGATTCACTTGCAATTTTTCTGGCGGTGTCTTTTGTGAAATAAACTCTCTGTCTATTCTCCAAATGTACTACTAGATATTGCACAGCTGGTTTGCGTTCGTGTATGGGAAAACCGAAAATCCGCCACGCTGCTTCGTTACCATCTGGAGAACACGAACGTCGATTTAATGAAATGTACATTAAATCGACGTTTGTGTTCTCCAGGTGTTCTTTTCTCGGCTCGAATTATAACTTTATAGTCATCAATAATCATTCGGTCTAGTGCTGTTTTGAATATGCGAATCAGTTGATTGTATTCGTGTAAGATCCTGTGTACATCTTGGATTATTTCTCGCCTCAATCCACTGATATTTGTGCATCATTGATCAGTTTCTCTTTCTTCATTTCCGATGAAATATAATTGCAGAAATTTATGGTCTTCATTGGGTAGTGGTAGTAATGATCCCTTTTTGTGATAGATTTATCCTTGGATGTTAGTGTTGATCGAAGTGACATCGAAAGAAGTCATTTGGAAGCAGGTATTGTATGATTTTACATTTTGAAGAAAGTGTTTCAATTCTGTAGTTTCCCCAGTTATATAATGTAGAAATTCCTGCGTAGGTGCTTCCAGTGGTGGTAATCGAATTTTTCCATGTATACAACATAATCCTGGTGTTTCTCCACTGAACTTTTTTGTGTTGCAGAAATGGCAGATGTTATCCATTTTTCCAATTACGATGTGTTTGTGTTTGTTATATTCCTTTGTTGGATCATAGTGGAATGCTTCATTTGTTAGGTTGTACTGTTTACTTTTCCTCTTCCGCACTTCTGGTAGGGTGATATTTTCATGGGTGGCTGGCGTTCGCAGTCTTTTAATATAAGACTGTATCTCAACTCTTGATTCTTTAATTCATTCATTTCGTTGTTCTTCAGTTTCTCTCACGGTGTTCATTTTTGTTCATTGGGAACGTAAACGTACCTCGCGCTCTTCCACTGTTTTGTTTTTTCACTGTTCTTTTTGTTTTCGCCGTTTCGCTTCAGAACTGGCAAGATCTCCTCATCTTTCAAGTTTGGGCATTGTATAAAATATAAATCAAATCAAATTTTTACTAACAAATACATTAAGTACATTTTACATACTTTATTTTCGATTTATATTCAGTAATTGTACCATTTTGACTACTCACACTTCACTGTTCAACCCTTATATCTTGAACATCACGCCCTTCAGGTAAAAACGGTAACCTCCTTCACTGTTTATTTTCATTGGTGGCTTGCATTCCTGTAACTGTGCCTCACGTTCTTTGACTGCTTCATTTTTTCGCTGTTCTTTTACTTTCGATCGTTGGCAACGTAAACTTGCTTCGCGCTCTTCGATTGTTTCTCGCTATTCTAGAGGGTGAAACTTCCAGCCCTTCTGTCTTCAAAATCACACCCTTTAGGTAAAAATGGAAACCTTCTTCATGGATAAAGGAAAGAGGGTACCACACCATATAACTCCCTAGATTGTATGGGGACTCATTTTTTAGTTTTAGCGGCACTCACATTGCACACTTACTTCTATAATATATATTGATTATTGGTGCAGGAGGACCACTGAATGATGCATCTAGAAATTTCTATGGCTATATTAGAAAACTAAGGGGAAAGCTAGGTATTCAGACTATTGTAGATAAGAACAGAGTCGAAGTCACCGAGAATTTTAAAATTACAAAGATATTGAGTGACTGGTTTAGTGAGACCACTGGGGACAATTGTCCTGTGATGGGAGGGAATGAATCAGAGGATAGTCTTCCTAAAAGTATAAATGTGGAAACTACAAAATTTGAAATAAATTATCAGGAAATTATGAAGTAACTCAGAAAGCTAGAAAAAAATAAAGGGGCTGGTGTAGATAATATTTCTACGGATTTATTAAAGATTATGGGATACGATATTGTACCTTACCTTGAAATTTTATTTAAAATGAGTTTGGAGTCTTGCTGCTTACCAGAGGATTGGAAAAGAGCGATAGTAGTACTGGTTCATAAAGCAGTGTTACAAATAAGGTTGAAAATGACAGGTGAATTAATTTGAAATCAGTGATAGGGAAAATGAATACACAACTATATCAGAAATGTCTGTGAGGAAAGAAATTGTTTTTCAGATTGACAACATGACTTTAGGCAAGGATATTCATGTGACTCTCAGATGGTGGGCTATATGCCAGATATTTCAGATGAATTGGACAAGGGAGGTCATGTTGATAGTGTTGTATTAGATCTTTCTAAGGCATTTGACTGAGTGAGCCATAAAATGGTTTTAAATAAATTGAAACGCATTGGATTGGATGGAAAAGTTACTTGCTGGATAGAGGATTTCTTAAAAGCTAGAAAGCAAAATGTTAGAGTAGGAAATACATTATCAAACGAGGTGGAAGTAAAAATGGGAGTGCCACAGGGTAGTGCATTGGAAACATTTCTGTTCATTATTCTAATGAATGACTGTGTTGATGGGTTATGATTAGAATCCAGGTATTTTGCAGAAGATATAATGGAATAAAATAGGAACAGCTGCAGGGAACCTGGATAGAATATCTAAATGGGTAGGTCAGCACGGAATGAAGATAAATGCCAAGAAGAGTCAGCTTATAAGGTACACAGATAAAAAACTAAAGGTTAATTATGATTATAGGGTGGGAAAAGAATTGCTTGTTGAAAACTTGAAGTGTAAATTCTTGGCATAATGTTTTATAACAAACTCAATTGGGCAGAGCACATTGGGTGGTGGTAGGAAAAGCTTACAAAATCCTTTATTTACTGGAGAGGGTAATTAGAGGATGTAACAGAGAAGTTAGGCAGTTTGGTTACAAAACTTTGGTCAGACTATTGGTTGAATATGGTGATGTAGTTTGGGACCCACATTTTGGCTATCTAATACAGGAGTTGGAAGGTGTGCAAAGAAGAGCAGCTAGATTTGTTTGTGGAAATTATCGCAAGATATGATAAAGGAGCTGAATTGGGTCTTATTGGAGGACAGGAGGAGGGTGAAGAGAGTGCTGGGAAAGTACAGGACATATGTTGGTGTGGGGCTTGGAGGGATGTAGGTCAAAGAATTGGGAATAGTGCATGGAAGGGGAAAGGTGAGTATGATAACAAGCTTGTGCCCGATTTCATGCATAAGTAAGTGAGAAAATTTTCTTTTGTTGATAACGGTGTCAGGGATTGGAACAAATTACCAAGTTTGGTGATGAATAATTTACCAAAAACGCTTAAGAAATTAAAATTTGTAAATTGGATAAGTAAATGGGGGAGGAATTTAACAGTCCAACTATAAAAGAAAATTAAAAAATATGTATATAAAGAGGGATAATTAGATGACTAGGAGACTTGCCAGTGGAGTGTTAACTCCATCACAATTAAATTATTATTAATAATAATAGTTTAACATGGAATCTGAATAAATTGACATATCTCATATGAAGATGTACAGCTCTTAAAAATTCCTAGCCCCATGATGATTTGAACACGGGATCCTTAATTTTGAGAGCAGGAACCTTAACCACTTTTTTCCCATTGGTTTTTGTGTTGGCCTTTTACTCCACTTTTAGCTACCATTTTTCTCTCCTTCTTCATCCATAGTTTCCTCACAAGCTTCAGGATAAAGTGTTATTCAGTTTGACATGATTGTACCAATTAATTTCTTGAGCTGCAGTTTGTATCACTTTCAGTGGTGTTCCTTTTTTTCTGTCACATCGCATATGTCTTTAAACCATCACTTATTAACCGACTTCAAAAAAGAACGAGGTTATCAATTCATCTGTAATTTTTTTTTTTTTTCGTTATGTATGTTTAGCGATATCTTTGCCAATTTTGAACCAATTTAAATGAAATTTTTTTAGTGGATAGGGTATACCTCCCAAGAGGTCCCATATGAATTTCATTGAGAAACCACCCCTTCTACTCCCTTCCACCCCTTAATTTTTATACAAATCCACATTTTTTATTCGATCTCGATGAAACTTTGGACATATATAGCCAAAAATAAAGAGAAAAATACTGTCAACTTTTGGTTTAAAAAAACTGAACCCCTCTCCCCCTATCTACCCCCTTAATTTTTACCAGTTTTCTTTATTCAAAGCTACAGTCGACACCATTTAACTGGTCTCCATTAAAGTTGACAATTACATGTAGTTTTTCATGGAGAAGGTATCTGACCAAAAAATAAAAATAAAAAACCACCCCTCTCCCCTTTACGCCCCTTAATTTTATAGAAACCTACATTTCTTATCTGATTTTTATTGAACTTTGCACATGTATACTTTAAAACAAAGAGAAAAATCCTGTCAACATTTGGTCTGACAAAGCTCAACCCCCTCCCTCATCCCACCCCTTTAATTATTGTCAATGTTCTTAATAAAAAGCTACACTCAACACTGTTTGACTGATTATCATCAAAGTTGGCATATACATGTAATTTTTTATAGAGAATCTGACCAATAAATAAAAAACCACCCCTCTCCCATTAACACACCATAATTTTTATACAAACCTACATTTTTTATCCGATTTCAATGAAACTTTGGTCATGTATAGTCAAAAATAAAGAGAAAAATACTGTTAACTTTTGGTTTGAAAAAACTGAAGCCCTCTCCCCCTATCCACCCCCTAAATTTTTACCAATGTTCTTAATGCAAAGCTACAGTCAAAATGATTTAACTAGTCTCCATTAAAGTTGGCATATACATGTAATTTTTTATGGAGAAGGTTTCTGACAAAAATTAAATAAATAAATAAAAAAAACACCCAATGTCTCCCGTTACACCCCTTAATTTTATAGAAATCTACATTTGTTATCTGATTTTTATTGAATTTGCCCATGTATACTTTAAAACAAAGAAAAAAATCCTATCAACATTTGGTCTGCCAAAGCTCAAACCCTTTCCCTCCTTCAACCCCATTAACTTTTGTTTGTCAATGTTCTTTATAAAAAGCTAAATCGCGATCATTTGACCGATTACGATGAAAGTTGGTGCTTATGTGTATTTTTTTCTCGAAGAAGATGTCTGACCAAAAGATCTAAAAACCACCCCCTCTCCCCATTAAACCATTTAATTTTTATACATAACCACAGTTTTTATCCGGTTTAGACAGAGCATAGCAAATTTTTACTATAAAACAGAGAGAAAAATAATGTCAACTCTTGGTTTGCAAAAACTGAACCCCTCTCCCCGTTTCCACCCTCCTGATTTTTGTCAATTTCTTTTTAGAAAGCTACAGTCGACACAATTTGACCGATCTTTATGAAAGTTGGCACATAATATGTATTTTTTTATGGAGAAGATTTCTGACCAAAAAATAAAAAAACTACCCTAACTCCCCTTCCCTTAATATTTGTACAAAACCCACATTTTAATACGATTCAGTGGAGCTTAGCATGCGTACACTTTAAAACAAAGAGAAAAATACTGCCCACACTAGTTTTACAAAAACCAAACTACTCTTCATCGCCACACCCCTTAATTGTTTTTTATACATACCTACAGTTTTATCTGATATCAATAGAAATTTGCACACGTATACTTTAAATGAATCAGAAAAGGCAGTCTACATTTGGTACACAAAAGCCCAATCCCTCTTCCCCTTCACCTCACCCATTTTAATTTCCAATATTCTTTACAAAAATCCACAGTTTTAAATCCCGTCAAAATCAATTAAGCTATTTTTAAGTCATGGCATAATATTTATAAAATAAATGTGTCATAATGTCTCAACATGTACTTCAGATTTCAACTTGGATCCCAAGCTTTCATGTTGTCAAAACCAATTAAAAATCTATATTTTCTGTGTGATGCCAGAGCAAACAGATATATTCCAGAGACAGATTTCTGTATGTGGTATGTATTAATGCCCAGACGTTATATGTTTCGGCTATCGACCAGCAGCTTTAACAGATGTTATGATACGATCAAAACATAGTCTGAACCAAAATGTATACTGACATTCCTTAACACAACACCCAATTCACCCTGTTCTGGAAGTTGCTGTGGTATATAAAGACAGAATTCTTCTTTGAAAGCAAGCACTTTAATCCCTGAGCTACCAGAAAATTCACAAAATGGGAACTGCTGAGGCATATTTAAAATACAAAACAAACTATAATACCTCTAAAAATTTAAAAATAAAATAATTGTTTAGAAAAACATAAAAACCGCCTAAAGCACTAAAAATTTTAAAATAACTTTATACCTTGCTTAGGAGAAAGTAAATCTAAATGGACAATATTTTACATTACTGTCATTTTATTATTATTATTCTCGTATCAAAAACATCAAAATACACAGTTAAATACACTGTGAAAATCAACAAATTTAAACACACTTAGCCCAGTACTTTGCAACCTCAATCGCGTTGTGTGTTGCTTGAATCAGGTCTTCGTTGTTGCAGGATGAGGGGCACATAGGGCACTCGAGCATATGATTCATAGTTTGGTCTTCACCACATTCGCACTTAATACTGGTAGTATCAGTATAACCCCATCTCATTAGGTTTTCCTTGGACCTGCCCACTCCTGTTCGCAATCGATTTAAGGACCGCCAGACGTTCCAGTCTTCTTCATGGCCAGGTGGCAAGCGCTCTGCAACTGTCAGTGGTCCCGAGATGTTGGGAACCCCATTGAGGGCTACATCCACCTGTTTGGTATGAGATGATGAGTACCAAACTGGGCATGCATATTCTGCAACAGAGTAACAAAGGGCCATTGCCGATGTATGTATAGTTTGTGGTTGACTGCCCCACTGTGATTCAACTAATTTGCGCAGTAAGTTGTTTCTTGTAGAGATCTTCATTTTGCAATTCATGCAGTGCTTCTTATATGTGAGGGTTCTGTTGAGTGTCACTCCCAGATATTTTGGGGTGTTACATGTTTGCAGTTCGATACCTGACCACATTACCTTTAACTTACGCTGAGCTTTCCTATTTTTTAGGTGAAAGGCACATACTTCAGTTTTTGAAGGGTTAGGTCTTAAGTGATTTTCCCTATAATAGCTTGATAGGCCTTCAAGAGCAGCAGACAAATTTCTTTCTACAACTTCAAGTTTTGTGCTCTGTGAGGCTAGAGCTAGGTCATCAGTGTACACGAAGCTCCTGGTAGCTGGATATAATGGCTGATCGTTTGTATAAATGTTGAAAAGTATTGGGGCCAGTACACTACCTTGAGGTAGACCATTCTTTTGTACCCTCCATCGACAGCGCTGTCCTTGAAAGTCAACGAAAAACCTACGATTCTGAAGAAGAGTAGCGATGAGCTTGGTTAATCCGGTGACCTTTGTCAGACTGCAGACCTTGTCAAGTAATAGTTGGTGGTTAACAGTATCGTATGCTGCTGACAGGTCCACAAAGACCACGCCCGTGGCTTTACGGGTCTCAAATCCATCCTCTATAAACTGTGTTAGGTTCAGCAGTTGCCCAGTACAACTGTTGCCAGGACGAAAGCCAGCATGTTGTGGAATAAGTTTTGGATCAACCAAAGGCTGGATACGATTCAGAATTAATCGTTCAAATATTTTGTAGAGATGACACAAGAGCGCTATAGGTCTAAAATCTTTAGGATTGTTTCCTTCTTTTCCAGGTTTCAGCAGTGCAATGACTCTCGTCTTCCGCCACACCTCTGGAATTTGATATGAGCTCATACATTTGTTAAAAATTACTGTCATTGAAATTTTTACATTAATTAGTTATTTTTTGAGTCAGTGCCAACGAAAGCAAGAAAAACAAAAAGATAAAAAAACAATAATGAATAACAATAATACATAAAAAATCATGTTACTGCTTACCTACAATTAATGCTAGAAACATGTTTCAGCAAAACTGAAACATACAGATGATACGCCGATATTATGCTAACTGTAAATCGTTTACTGCATGATGCAGCCTACCAACTGACACTGTAGTGCCAGAGATATGCCTGGATGACCAATAAGGCTGAGCAACAGATTAAAATACTGTTAATTTGTTTCCCTAAGCTGTTCCCGCAAGAACACTATCTGCCTCACGAAATGCTGTAAAATATTGGGAATTTTTGTTCCTACTCCCCGTTTCTCCTCTAACACCGAAAGAAGTTCAGTAATTCGACCTTCGCCATGTTCACTAAGGCTTTAGGATGATAAAGTAAATTGGAATTTATACTTTATCCATTTTGGTATTTTGTTGTTAGATTATACCAATAGTCTCTTATGCACATCTCTTTTCTTTCATGCACCGTTTAATGGGAATAGTTTGCAACCAGTCAGAATTTTTTTTTTTGTGGGGAATATTGTCATATCTCATGTTAGTATATGATGTCAGGTGAATGTATGTAACTTGTTTTTTGACCACTTCCATATATCAGAGCTTCAGATCCTAAAAATTTATCTTGTTCTGTGTCCTGTAAGTTGCAATGTAGAATGTGCAGTGACAGTACTAGATAAGCAACGTAGCAGGAGTTAGCAAATGTTACAGGCCCGCACCTTGTAGGGGCCTCACACTTTTGCATTCATATGATCTGGCTTTATTGTATACAGAGTATGATTTACTTAGAAATATTGATTTGGCTAGAGTCAAGTAAAAATTAAATCATGGAAAAGTAGTTTTGTAAATGTGCTGTTTTATTTTCTATCCTAAACTTTAATAACTAAACCAAACTAAGAGTATTGTCACAGACCCCATGATGTCTTAATCTGGCTCTGGGTTAAGGATGTTGTCCGTAATCTTTTCATAGTTATTTTTCCTATGAGTGTTCTCTAATCTGCTTTGAATCTCTCTTTGCAGCAGGCCATATAATTTTATTGTTGATGGAAACAACACATTACAAAATGCATCTGCAACAATTTTTATTAGCAAACTTTATCAGCAGCAATTAGGAATAAATACCATAATTTCTCCTCCAGAGAACTAAACTCCACACAGGAAGTGCAATTGGAAACATCATAGCACTCACAAAATGTGGTATCTGTGCCAAATATTTCCAATACTAATATAAATAGTTGGAAAAATGGAAATGGCAATAAACAGGTTTATGTAGAAGGGACAAAAATTAAAAATCCATCACAAAATTCTGCAGATGCCATATGAGAAAAAAGTACTGAAACTAGTTGATAGACATAGGAAATATGAAAAATATGTATAATGCACAGCAACACAAAGAAGCCTTCCAGAATTATAATTACAGCACAACACAACAAAGCACCAGCAGATATTAGCCACATAAACATGAATTTGAGACATTGTCACACAATATTTACAGATAATAGCTATTTAAAATTAAACACTATAGAACTACGTTTACTGGTTTTCTTCCACCACTAAGGTATTTGCAAATTTTTGCCTGTCACGTTATTTCCTTTCCAGTCAGTCCATACCAATAATGACTGTTCTGTGCTCACCTTTGAAATCTGAATACAAATTTAATTTCTCTCCAACAGCCTCAGATTCACTAACAAATTAACCAGTCTATCACATATTAAAAAGCAAACCAACATCCTGTCCTTTCATTCTGTGAGGCTCTTCTACAAACATATTTCCTTACCTATCACTTGCAAAATATGTTCATAACATGCTTCATTTAGTCACTTAATTTTCAACATTCTTCCCTTGAACAACATTTCAAATGATTCAATGTTACTTTCTATTATTTCTAATGTTCACACTTCAGTATTATAAACTGCTGTGCTCCACACATACAGCATTAAAAAGTTGTACCTCAGCTTTAGATCAATATTTGAAACCAGAATATTTCTATTTTTCAAAAAGATGTTTTCACTAGCAATATTTGCTTCTAACATTATTCTTGCTTTGGCCATCAGTCTTAATTTTACTTCCTACATACAAAATGCACTTATTTCTACTAATACAGCTTAGCCTATTTTAAAAAAAATTAAATCTGCTGTTATTTCATCATTTCTGCTACATTATCACATTCCTGGGATTTAATTTAATTTAATTGCAATGGAGCACACGCTCCAGTGGCATTTTCCCTAACACCCATCTTCCCCTTTTCCTGCACCTGAGTAATTAATAAGTTAATTAAAAAATAATTCACTTTAGTTCTCTTGGTTCTCTTGGATTGGAATATCGGGACCAAGCGTGGTGGTGTAACGGCTAGCGTTCTGGCCTCGCATTCAGGAGAACAGCTGTTCGAATCCCCATCCGGGAATCCAGATTTGGGTTTTCCATGGTTTCCCAAATCACTCCAGGCAAATGCCGGGATGCTTCCTTCAAAAGGCCATGGACAAATTCCTTCCCATTCCTTGCCCCTCATTCTTTCCCGTCTCTAAAGACCTCGCTGTTAAGAAATGTTAAGCAGTTAAAAAAAAAGGTATATCGGATGAAACAATATTACAAAGTTTGAAGAAGTAGTTCTTAGTTCTTATTTAATACTGATGGCAGTTACGTAAATTATTCCTTTTAAGAGGATAACACGCCTAACTAGATATGGAAAAATGATCAATCACTTACTACAGATGAAGCCAGGAGGGCAAAATAAACATGAAAGCATGAACAATATTTTGCATTACTCATGTCAAAGGAGAGACATATAGCAAATGGAAATAAGTGTACATATCCAGACCCGCCACATTGTCACTATTAGATGGATGATGATTTAGATAGTAAAATAATAAATTATCAGTAACAGTGGAATGAAAGAACTGCTGCGAGGTGATATTAATGTGGAAAGGATGGATAAATTACACCCAACACTCACCAAAATTGGAGGAAGGAGGGCACCAGCAACACAAATCACTACGAAAATGCAAAAAAAAAAAAATCACAATATTTTGGTGTTAACCCTTTATCAAGTTGATAGAAACAAGTGGATGAGCTTGTGCAAGCCTTGCATTTAACACAGTCAGACCAATTGTTTCTTTCAACTTGATAAATGGTTAACTCTTAAATATTGTGTTTGTGTATTATTTCATGTAGCTGCTGCCCTCCTCCCTTCAACTTTGGCAAGTGTTGGGTGTCATTTATGTATCCTTTCTACACAAATAACAAGATTGTACCCCTACCATGCCTCCTACCCCATTACCCAGCCATCCCACCAGATCCTTCCCTGCCCCACCACCTGTGCACTGATTGGCCCCGATGCACGTGACTTACGTCACCTGGCAAACAAAGGCCTTTTAAGCGTGGACGCTTCCAGAAATCCGACACTTCACCGGAAGATGGAGCCGGAGACAGGCTTGGAAACATCACCCTACATTGACTCGCTACCTCAGTGGAAAGCCTTAGAAGATTTTATACAAGATTGTTAATGTTCATACTTAGTTTTGTTTTACTTTAACTTCGTCCGAGCCCTCCAACACCAGAGGTAAAATAAGTTAATAGCACATGAAATTAATTGGAATTCTCCCTAATGGAAGACAACAAGTTCTAAAAGAATAAAAAAAATGGCAATTGCAACCCTGAGCAATCACATTCATTTATTAAAACAACGAATACAATCATTCATTAGACTAATGAACAGGTTTCAACATGCTATCTTGTAGCATACCCTCTTTCACTCCCACCTCTTTTGATACTGCATTTTGTTATACATTTATTATCTTACTTAAATCGTTTAGTAGGAGGCCTATTACATATAATTCATATACAAAATAACTTTTATAACCATTTTCTGAATAATTAAACACTTTTCAGCTCGAATTCTAACCATTTTCGGAAAGAAACAGAAAAGCTAAAAGTGAAAATTTTATGTTAACTCAATTTTTTGCTTCCATGTTCACTAACAAATCTTAGAATTATGACCAATTTGAGTTGTAACATGTATAGGCTAAGAATTTTTTATAAAGAGATATTTCAATTTCAAGTAGTATTTTGCCATGTGCATGCGGCTAGCAAAAGAAAAAGCACAAAATTTAAAATTGTTAATAAATGAAAACAGTGAAAATTTCAATATGACTGTTTGTTGGAGCTGTATACGAATAAAATTGGAGTAGATAAGTAATTTACAAATATGTTTTTAGCAGAGTAATGAATTTGAATTTTTAAATAAAAGAGCTAGGAAGATAAAAGCAGGATGTAAGGTACCCTTTTGTCAGGCAAGATGTTACTGTGACTAATAAGTTCATGACCATGTGTAGTCTTCTAGTACCTATAATATTAAATGAATCGGCTGCCACACATTCGTATTTAAACCCCAAATACGAAGGGTAATTGAAATAAGTTCACTTGACACAGCTTCAGAGTAACAAAATATTTATATTCTTGGAAAAGTTCACTTGTACATTGTCAGTACCAGATATGTTGATAAAGCATCGACCAACAGTTTCATTCAAGATTACAGGTTAAGCACAATCATATGAGAAGACAAAAACTCACAAGTCCCCTAACATTAGTGAGTTCTACAGCATGCTGGAATTTGCCAAAACCGCTACCGTACAACAATTCGCTCCGCTAATTAGCGCAGAGTTGCGCGATCACTTTCCGGTGAAATAATGAGACTAAATATTACGAAGCTACTTCTTTGAAAATATATAGCGGAGTGAGACAATCTGAGCTCGCTGTAAGATCTTTTATAGTCTTCTCAGAGCCTATGACGTAAGCAACTTTTTCTTTAATTAATATCTCCAAAAGTACTAAATAGTTTAACTTGAAATTTTTACAGGGGCTTCCTAATGTTCTATCTGTTTTAATTTAATTTGACATTCAAAAGGGTTTCTATAATCTTAAAACTGAAGTCATCATGTGACCAACTTAGCAGAATTTTTATGTGCTTCAACAACAATCCGTGACAATCTATCTTTAAAACTTAATTATCTGACAAATGCTTAAATTTTTTTACCAAAACCACTATATGTTCGTAATCATCTCAATTTGGGCTATCTACTGATATAAATTTCAAATAAGTATTCCTTTTAGTTAAAAAGTTCATTATTTTCTTAATTAAAACTGCTAATTAAACTTTGCCAAATTAGTTAATTTTACTACCAAAATATCTGGAACAATGCTGACTATAGCTGGTGATAAAAGTTCAGCTGTAGCTTTACTCAATTCGAAGATATCTCGAATCTTAGCTTTTTACTTTTCTGATCACGTGTTTCAAAACGTGAACAAACTAAATTATCTCGTAAAATAAATTTTTCCCGATGTAATGAATACACTTTAAAATGATTCTAATGATGAGTTCTAACTGTGGAAATGAATACAGGGAAATTTCTTCAAGTTGACAATTACTCTTCTCGAAATTTCTAAGTCCAGCATAAGCGACTTCAAAATCGATTTATAGAATATTTTACTACTGGGGATGGCTAGTGGGAATGCCCTTCGTGAACTAAAGGGTGCCTTATACTATAGTTCACCAAAAGCATTCCCACTATCTATCCCCAGCAGTAATATACTCTATAGTTCGATTTTGAAGTCGCTTATGCAGAACAGAGAAATTTCGCATTAAGTAATTTTCAAATGGAATGGATTTTCCTGCATTCATTTCCACAGTGAAAAATCGCTATAATAATTATTTCTAAGTCTATTAATTATGTCCCAAAAAATTTTGTTTAAGAGATAATTTGGTTTGTTTATGTTTTGAAACACGAGGAAAGCAAGCATTTAAGATTTTGAATAACTTTGAATTGAGTAAAGTCACAGCTAATATTTTATCACCAGCTATATTCAGCACTGCCTAGAAGATTTTGATAGTAAAATTAACTAATTTGGAAAAAAATTAATTTGCGGTTTTAATTAAGAAAAAAAAATTAAGTTTTTAACTAAAAGCAATATAATTGAGAAATTTATATCAGTAAATAGCCTAAAGTGAGAGGATTATGAATATATAATGGTTTTGGCAAAAAGTTTATGCATTTGTGAGATAATTAAAATTTTGAAGATAGATTGTTGCTAATTGTTGTTGGAGTGTGTCAAATTCTGCCAAGCTGGTGACAGAAGAGACTTCACGGTTAATCTTATGGAAATCCTTTTGAATGCTGAATTAAATTAAAATAGATAGATCACACGATGACCTTGCAGTATTTGCAGGTTAAACCATTTAGTGTATTGGGAGATATTAATTCCTGAAAGAATTTGCTGACTTCATAGGAATTTAAAAGCTTATAAAGGTCCCTGCAGCCATCTTGAATTTTTCCAGTCTTTCGATAGTTATCTAAAAGGTAACTTCGTGTCAGTTTGCAGAGCGATCTGCCCCATGCGGAAGTTGTTACGGCACGTCGTAACATGCCGTAATCGTTCCTCACTAACGTTAGGGGGACTTAGTGAATTTGTCTTCTTGTATGAATGTGCTTAATCTGTCAGTCTTCAATGGAACTGTTGTCTGATGTTTTATCTGCTATTCTGTTACTGACAATATATGAGTGAACTTTCAAGAATATAAGCATTGTGTGATTCAAAAACTGTGTCAAGAGAACTTATTTCATTATACCCTTCATGTTTGGGGATCATAATACAAACCCGTGGCGCCCAAATTATTAAATATTAAGGTACCAGAAGGTTACACAGGTCATGAACTTCTATGTTCACAGTTTAGGCAGAGTGTTGCAAATCCTCATCAACATCTAGGCCTAACAAGAATTAAATAAGAGAGAAAAATTTATTTAATAATGATAACATAACAGTTCAATATTAATTTGATATTAAAGGATGAAAAATGAGATTTTAGTATTGAAACTTGATTACACCAGCATGTGTGACTTTTAGGAATTAAACAAGGGTAATTACAAGGAAATGTGCAATAACTTAAAAGATTGGGAATAAATCAGACTAAGAGATATAAAAGTTTTGGAAAGATCTGATTAAAAATAGTGTACCATAAAATAAAGGATTTTTGTAATTCACAGGGGAATAGTATTTCCCTGCAGGGTTACCCCCGTGTTATGGAACAGTACAGCTGAAGATTAGCCAAGACTATAAATAGGGATCCCATGTTTCCTTGTGGAGGCAGTTTCCAGCAGTACTTGGTCGGGATAGGACATGCTTGTCATAGCCACCATGCGTGTGATAGAATTTGGCCGAAGTGTCTGGGACTTATAAAAAAATTTCATATTATAATAATATATAATATTTAATTAAAATTGCAATAGAGCACATTTCCTAACACCCATCTTCCCCCTTTCCTGCACCCACCTACATTTGCTCTGTACAAATTTTAACTTCAAATTCTTTCACGTTTTTGGTAAATTATTCATAATTTCTCTTGGTAACTTACTCCAGTCCCTGATACCCTTACCTAAAATAGAGAATCTTCCTACACCCTTGTGCCCGAAATCGAGTACCAGCTTGTGGTCATGGTAATTTTTTCCCATACATGCATTACTTTTAATTCTTACACCATGCCTCATCACCAATACACACCTTGTACACTCCCATGACCCTGTTCACCCCCTCCTGTCTCCCAATAAATTCCATTTCAGCTCTTTTATCATATCTGTTACTGATTGCGTTTTGCAGTAATTTCCAGAAACAAATCTAGCAGCCCTTTTTTACACCCTCTCTAACTCCTGTTTTTGATACTCATAATGTGGGTCCCATACTATACTACCATATTCAAGCAAATTTTTGTAACCCAATTCTCTTACTTCTCTCGTACATCCTCTCATCACTCTCTCCAACAAGTGCAGATTTTTGAAACATATACACCATCATCATTCATTTAGCAGACAATAGTGAACTACATCAAATATTACCATGAACTAATAGGGTTATTTAAGGTTTTCTTTACTTTTTGGGGGGGGGGGGGAGATGTGAGAGCTTCATTGAAGTTGTGGACATAAGTTAGTTGAATCTATCTGCTGTCTTCAGATGCCTTTCCCTGGACTGACACTAGTTAAGGTAAAAAAAAAATCAGAATATACACTCTTTGAGGAACTTAGTTTTTATTTGACTGTGCAACTTACCACCGGCAATTAAAAGTTTAGGAACCAATTTTCAAGAAAACCTGATTCAAGTAGTATAACCTGTACCAATAATGGTCAGAGCTTGATGCAATCTGTTGTGTATAGTCACCCCTAACAGCAAGAAAGCATGACAATTTCCTACACTAACTCTTTGATTTCTATCTTTTAAGAAATCCTGTACACAACAAGTAACTTTTTCATCAACAATAATGGTTTTTACCTTATCTATTGACTTTTTATGGTTAACTCTGTCAAATTCCATGAAGAGATCCAGTGCTACAGTGTCAACTTGTCATTCATTGTGCTGTTCACTGGAACTATCTTAAACTAACTGAGTATAAAACGAATTACCTCACATAAATACATGTAACTAATTTTCCTCACACATATTTAAGACAAATACAATATAAATGATCAGTGATTGTGCTCAAAATTTATTACTAGTTTTTAATTTGTTATTGTTTCTTGGAACATATTTAAAATATATTTAAATGTATCAACTGATGTCACTGACACAGTATGTGTAGGTAAATTATTTTACTATTTACTAACTGTGTAAAATACTATAGTGTTCATGTTTTTGTAGAGGCATTCATTTTGCATCATTATATGCCAATTTCTCAAATATGTATACAGAATTTTCAGGATTAAGAATAAGAATTTATTGGATGAATATATAATTTCTACCTTTTGTGTTTTAATGTTATTTGATATCCATGGGTGTCATCTCAAAATAATATTCTGTATTTTAATGTATTGAGTTTGCTTTTCTTATATCGTATTTAAAGAAAGTTGTTGTTTCTTTTTTCCCCTACTTACAGGTTGCTTGACAGTATTGTGCTTGATTCTAGTTTATGTGTCCTATCTCATCTTTTTTACCATTTTATTACCATCACCATCATTATTAAGTGCTTATGCCCAAGTGGATATTATTGTATACACCTACTTTTCTATAAAGCACATTTTTATTTTAAATTTTATCACTTTTGAGGTGTATTGTACTTCACCTCTCAATATTCAGATACCCTCTAACCCACAAATCATTACTATTCCACTCTCTAAAACCTGAAATTAAGTTCTGATTTATAGTAATGTTCCTCTGTTTATTTCCACAGAAATGCTCCAGTTCTTCATCCAGTTTCTGTCCAGTTCTCACTGCATCATCAGTTGTTATACATATCCACAAACTGCCTTCACCCACTTCCTATATTCCAATAACCTCTAATCGAGCTGTTTAATCATGTCATTTGTGAAATGTATTTTATGGTAATTTCTGCAAACAAATTTAGGAGCCATCCTTTGCACCCCTCAAACTTCTTTATTTAATACAAGTAATGTGGGTGCCATGTTTCAAATCCTGATCTAGTTTTATAGCCAGTTTCTTTCACTTGTCATGTGCATTCATATTATTTCATTTTGTAACATAACATAAATTTTTGTTAATAAATGATCAAAAATAGTTTAAAGAGTTTTGTGCTAATATCAATCCAACAGTAAAGGATGTTTAAAATAATTTTCTTACAGTTTTCAAGTGATAAGTAGGAGTAAACAGTAAAATGCAATAATAAAGATTTGTAAAAATTTCCTAATTTTGGATAGAAAATACTACTTTAATGTTCAGAGGTGATTAAAACAACATATGGCACTTCAAGGGTAGAAAAGAGTACAGAAGAGATATTTGAAATTAACATGTTTATACCTACCGGGAAAAATAGTTAAATAATCCAAAAGCTCTGAGTTTTCAAGATACAAGAAATATTTATAGCTCAAAAGATGCATCGAATTTTAAACTACAATGTGCAATAATTTAGAATCTGTAGGTAAAGGTTAAGCAATATTTTTGTGGGAAAATGATGATTTTTGGAGGAAAACATAGTTTTGATCTAGTATAATTCAGCTAGATACAGACTGGAAAGTATATTTAAAACAAAGTAGAATTTTTCTGAATATAATGAGAAAGTTTTTGTGAAGATCCATGCAGTATTTTGGCCAAAATGAAGAAAAAGTAATGAAATGAATCCTTAACGGGTTTTCTGCTGGATAATTTCTTTATTTTACTCTTTATTTAACAATGTTCGACAACTACCTCCACTGCCTTCATCAGGTGAGCTGTCATATCAAAGCTACAAGAAATAATGCCTTAATTCTCACAAGAAAAAGTAAATTAATAACAAATATGGAAAAATGGCAGGCGAAGGTTGATAGAGTTAGAAATAGATTTTAAATTGAAATGTTGAAACTGTATGAAGGAGGTTAATTAGCAGTTATTGCACCCTGAAGTGTTTAAAACATACTTTAGCTTAGTAACATAAATACTTTGGGCGATATAAAATAAAGAAACTTTAAATTTAGACACATTTTAGGATTGCACTAATGTCTCATTCCGGAGACCCTCTGAAAGCTGTGAAGCTCCTCTAGGATTTGGGGGACACGGGTTCATGTCGCAGTTAGTATTTTTGTTAGAGTTGTGCCCACTTCTAGACAAGTTCATTGGGAAGCGGGTGTATATAAGATAGACAAGCTGGTTAAAACACTGAGTGTATAGACAAGCCCCACACTGTGGGAGGATTTAATTAGAGATCTTTTGATGGTAGAAGATCTAGGGATGCAAAGTCCTGCAGTTACTTCCTTAAAGTATTTAAGCCCAGAAGCTGATGAGATGATAAAGTGACTAGTGCAACTTTGTTACTTAACTGTGAAATATAGAGAGGTACTAGCTGGAACCTCAGGAGATGACGTATAGACCCCAGGTATGGCCTGCAATTCATGTAAAAGTTCGGTGTTGCCACTTTAAGTCGTCTTTAGGTGACGTCTGGAGCTGTGGCGCTGGGATTAAAGCCTGTGCTTCTGTAGGTGATACTGGGGTCACAATTGAGGTGGTAGTGGATGCTGTACTGCTTGCAGAAACTGTCTTGTATAGTCATCTTATGGTAGTTTTACCCCTCTCTCTTTGTTCTCTTCCATGTTGAGGGTGTTGTTGAAGGCTGCAGCCACTTGTGGTGATTCTGTCAGTACTTTCACTTTCTACCCTAGAGCTACTGTCTAGGAATGCTCTCCCCATCTCCAGGATGTCAGTACACAGAAACTTTACCTCATCTTTATAAACGCTAATATCAGAGATATTACACTAAGATAGAAAATTGTAAACAAGCCGGTTTGTAGATCAAAAGATCGGGAAGGAGGGATAGATCATTTTAAAATAAGAATCACCACCATAGTAACAAATTAAAGAAAATTTTATGGTTTGTCACTTTAATAATTGTTTACAGTCAAACGACTGAAGCTAGAGAAATTTTTATAAGGATTCATTTTAACATTTAGGGAATGGGCTATCTACCACAAAAATTACAAGTAGATCAGAGTAAAAATAAAGTTTCATGGTGTAAAAATCCCCAGAAGATTGCACAAGACGTGAGGCCTTTTATAAATAGAGCCCCGAAACCCGTGGTGGAGGCAGTTGTTTGAAGGCACTTGGACGGGTGATAATCGCTGCCCATTTGGTGCGATGTGTGGAGAAGAAGCAGGAAGTGTTAGGCAGAAATGATGTGGTCTAGGCAGCCATCTTAGCTCAGATTTAACAGATAGTGGGGAAGTGATTTATGCCAACTTTGTTCTGTTAGGGGATCATCAGTAATTGCTTGTGGCTTGTATCAGGGTTTATACCTGCATTTCTTTATTTTGAAAAAGAAGTTTGATGCCATAAATTTGGTTACCATATGATGTAACAATTTTGAAAGAATATATGGATTGAACATTTCATAAAAGTCTATAGTGAACTTTATTTAAGACATACCTTCACCCACTGAAGTTTTCAGCTGGTTGGTGAGTGCAATACAGTACATCCTCAGGTCACAGTTAACATTATACACAACCCCAGCAAACACTTATAATCTAACAATTTTTCTTTTCAATATGTTTATTCTTTATGCATATTTCAAAATGCATGCCAACATTTAAAAAAAAAATTTTTTTGTGCATTTCAGGAACAGCTAATTGCAGTTTTATTAGTAAGAAACTCCTCTTTAGATTGTTTTATTCTATTCCTTACTGGTTGATGATGACTGTTTATATCATTCCATGTTATTGCTATGTTGATAAGAAGCTTGCTTTGCAAATTCTCAAATCTGAATTCAAATCTTAGTGCAACCAGGCATTTACATGGTCGTTTCTTTGTTTGAATGGTGTAAGTTATTATGCTATATAGTTCAAGATCCATGCTAAACTTTAGGCCCAGCCATGACAGCAGAATGCGTGTCACTAGGTCATAAGACCATACACATTTACATGTGTGTGTTATACAAAAAAGCATTGTTCTTCTTTATGCTACATTTAATAAGAGCTTATTTTCATAAATTAGTAATATTGATATAATTTTTAGTCATCATAATTATTTTTCCTGCCGTGAAATTCATAAGAAAAGGAAATTTAATTAAAGATAATTTAAACATTCTATTTAAACAATATTCAAAATGCAAATGAAATTTAGTTGAAACTACCTTGATTTCAGCATTTTATAAAGCTAGATTTCTTTTTTGCAGAGCATTTTTATTACAAAATGAATACTACTGTAGAAGATGAACATGAAATGCAATTCTACGATGTTGCTCGTTTTGATCATTTGGAAAAAATTGAGATGCATCCTGAGTATTTAAAAGAATACTTTAAGGATCGTGAAGATTTATTGTATTTTCGAGGTGTTGTATTTGAGACACCTGACCCATCTGAAAATGGTGCTTCTAAAGAAGTAAAGAGAACAGTAAAGGTGAAAGAATATTTCTTTGTTTCAGTGTGTTTATGTTTGGAAGTTTTATTTTATTTGCAGGACTCTCCAATTAGTATTTGTTATATCTATATCACAACACTTATTTAGCAGTGATGGAGTGGGAGGAAATGCTGTGAGGTAAAAGAAATTCAGATGGAAACATAAAGTAGACCTATCACTCACCAAAGGTGAAGGAATGAGGACCGCAGTGAAAATACTACACACACATAAAAAATATTTTGGACTGTGCTTTTTTTCATGGAAATATAGCCAAGCTCGCTTATGCACCTGCAATTGACAAAGCCGTCTGAATTATGGTGGGGATAACAAAAACAATATCAATGGAAAAGTTATGTGTCGGAAATAAAAAAAGCAATATCAGTGGCTACGTTATAAGTGGAAAGTAAATTAATAGCAAGATAATGGTGAAAAAATTATCAAAACATAATAAAAATACAAATAATAAATAAACTTTACCTGCAAGTGATGTGTTTACCAAGATGGGGAAGGTTGGGCATTATCTGATATTCAGATCTCTGGAGTATTGAGAATATGTTGACAGGCCAATTGCAGCCTATGGAGTTTGGATGGTTTCAGGGAGTACTGTGATGGCTCTGAATATGAAACATTTGTAGGGGTGATGAGTATTAAGGGAATTGGAATGTGCAGCCACAGGGTAGCCAGAATTATGGGAGTTTTTCTCTAACCATCCATTCTCATGAATTGGATTTTGGTGGGGCAAGTAAGCTGGTGTAAGTAGTTAGATATGGTACAGATGGCATGGTATATAATGGTGTATGTTTCACCAGTGGTAGGATTACAATAGGTTGTGATGAGTGATTGCATGTTTTTCAGTGAGGGCTATTAAAAGGAGGTGCAGGGTGGTTTAGGTTAGAGGTTTTTGTGTTTGTGTACAAGTATATTTATCAAGTTAGGTCTGCAGAAGATGATTTAGTTCATTGTGAGAAGTATAGTGTGGAGAATGTGACATATTTCTGGAAAGGACCTGAAAAATTTGTAGTAATGAAGAAGACTCTAGTTTAGGGATACCAGGTCAGAAGAGAAATGGCTGAAGAAGACAATATCAGTGTTGGTTTTTGGTTGTATTTTGGTGTGCTTGACAGATTTTGGCTTTGGGTATTTGTGATGACTTAATTCTTCGTAATAGTTATTGGATAAAAGGTTAGTACCATGTTGGAGTAGAGGGAAAAGGAATTCTTGATAAGAGCAGATGTTTTTTTTATCTTATGGCCTAATCAGTGGTGAGGTCAATAAAGGTGGGAAAGAACTGGGTACAAGCAATGTGAAGAAATTTGGTATTGGTCTTTTGAAGCAACCAATCTGCCTGGAATGATTTCAGAAAACCGTGAAAACCAAAATCTGGATAGCTTGCAATGGTCGTGTCATTGCTGGATTCTCTGTAAGGACACTCTGGAGTTTACTAGGCACTTATTTCCTTGCTGTGGTCCTCAGGATGAACAAGATTCCGCTATCCAGCTCAGCTGACGTCTGACCATATTAGCTAAAGCAGTTGTTTCATGCATCCAATATTGTTTCTAATTTCATGGTTCATCCATGAAAAGGGCACATGACCATCATCACTGGACGTTGGCGCAGTGGCAGAGCATAGCATGGTGTGATGAATCCCAATACCTTTGTCATGCAGATGGGAGGGTGCAAATCCTTTGTTATCCAGGGGAACAGCTTCTTGACAGCTGTACTGTAAGATGGAGACAAGCTGGCGGTGGCTCAATTATGCTCTGGGAAACATTCACGTGGGCATCCATATGTCCTATGGAACTCTTGGAAGGCACCATGATGGCCATGTTTCCTAACAGCAGTGGCATTTTTCAACAAGATAATATACCATGTCACATGGCCGAGTGTGTGAGGGAGTGGTTCAAGGAACACAGCGGTGAGTTGCAATTGATATGCTAGGTCTGAACCCGATCGAACACATCTGGGATGTGATTGAACATGGCATCAGAGCTCTTCGCCCCTCTCCCTGGAATTTACGGGGATTAGGTGACTTGCATGTGCAGATGTGGTGCCAACTCCCTCCAGTGACCTACCAAGGCCTTAATGCTTCCACACCAAGACGTGTCACTGCTGTTATCTGTGCAAAAGGCAGACATACCAGTGATTAGGCAGGTGGTTATTACGTTCTGGCTGATCAGTGTATAATTACTCTAGCACTGCACACATCACAGGCCATACTACCTGTACCACCTCAGATACCAGCTCACCTGCTTCCATTGCCTGAGTTCTTACAGCAGCCTGACTAAAAAACAGTTATCTATGAGAATGAATGGTTACAGATGAATAGTTTATTCCCAAAATCTAGACCATCGTATTGTTGCCCATACCAACTCACATGACCTCAACAACTATTTCACAGTCTGAGTTATCAAAGTACTCCCTGAAATCATGTCCCCATCCAAATTCTGGAAGGGAGAATTTGCTTACCTTCACATTCTGGATACCAGACTTCCCCTGGGATTGAATCTAAGATAATACTTCCTCATGCTGGCAAACCTATCACTTGCCTACAGTCTTCTCCTCTCTGTAATTATCTTAATTTCAATGAGGCATAAAGCCAGAATTTTTAAAAAAAGATAATTCTTCCTTCACTGCAGCAGTTAGGTATCATGCCACTTCTATTTTGCCTTCTATTTACTACTGAACCTGCCCACTGACTCAGGTCACTGCAGCAACATGATGGTACCTGGCTTCTACAATGGGATTAGTTCCAGTCGCGGGATTATCACCTTTGGAACTTGGACAATAGTGTACAAGAGATAGTGAATGTTAACCAAAAGACCTAGATTTAATCCCAAATTTCTCCACAGGAATTGTGGAATGAAGGGATACAGCACAATTGATGATAATTCACACAAAGGATAGGTATGTTAAATTTCGTGGCAAATTTGGAGTCTTCAGTAAAGTAGACCTGTATGAGCTGGCAAAAGGTTTCACCCTATCCATTCTTTCTTCTTCACAACACAGACAATGCACTACACTTACAACTGTCATATGAACACATATAGTATTATTTACACATCCCACCTCTGCAACCAGGCCTAGTGTGCTTCCTAAGAGGGAGTGCAACCACCCTATGGATTGAGGACAATACAAGTTAACTATCACTAATTATTCATCTAATAACCATTCATGTATCAATAGCTAAGAAGGTGGCTCAGGGCCGGCGCTAGGAATTTCGGGCCCGGGGTAAAATGGGCGACCTTTTTTTTTAGGTCTACAAATTGGCCTGGCGACAATGGGCGGATCCTTGGCTTCATGGCCTGAGGGCCCCTACAGTTAGTGATTGGGGTCCTCCATCAGCCATTGGGCCAGGGTACTTTTGACCTGCTTATCCCCCCCTAACGCCGGCCCTGAGGTGGCTAAATATGGGTTTATGAAGAGTATTGTCAGTGCAGGAGGACTATTGACTGATGCATCTAGAAATTTCTATGGCTATTGTCGCGCTACTGGGTTATAATTATAAATAACTCAGTTCTACGCTTTTAACAGATTAACATTTATTGTTCCCAATTCTTATTCTTCTAGGAACTACATCGGTTTTAAATATCCGAAGAATGCAAGGTTCTTAAGCAGTGAACTGGTAACAAAGCAACCTTTCGGCCTGTACGTCGCTAAACCTCTCGCTATCCCTTGATTTCTTTTATTGCCATGGCAACTTACATTTCCTTGCTAAAGGAGTAAATATATCATTTTTTGTCTAATTTCATGGCACAAAACTATGATTTTCTTATGAAATTATTCTGTTCTGTCACATGCCTCCTCAAGTTCACCATGTCTTTGCTTAAAAGACATTGGTAAACTTATAAGAATAACCTTGCATTCAGCGATACTCTTTCCTCTGTTCCTATTAGAATTTTTTACAAAACATTTTACAAAACAGTCTCTTCTTAATACTAACAACATAATGAAACGAACTAAAAAAAAAACATGTATTGTCTTAACGAAAACATACATACATACAGCATTTTAGCTTAACATCACACAAATGTAAGTCCTGTCGCGGTATTGTCTTGAAATATCTATTAATGTAAACATACATACATACAGCATTCTAGCCTAACATCACATTACCATGACATCAAAATAAAATGTAACTGACTACATCTTTCCAAGTCAAAGCTACACTTTCTGATCTAAGTAGTTTCATTTCTTTTAAACTATTGATCAGGCAATCTTTTTGGGCAAAAATAAAAATTATTAATTATTTTCCCATGAATATAAAAATTTCTACTGTCTGTTTCAACCACATTTGTATATGTGTGTAACAATATATTAGTTACATGGAAGTAGTTATTCTGTAAGGAAAAGGGTACCTGGACGACCAAAAAATTATTTCTATAGCATTAAACTATTGGCTATTGGACATGCTTCATTTTTATTTTATTTCTTCAGTACATTACATTATATTCTCCCCATAAGTAATAACTTCTCTCCACTTTACTTCATCTTGAATATTCATATCTAGGCTATGAGATGTAACAACAGAGTCATTTGAAGGTTCTACCTGGACCTCAGCTATGCCTGTGTTACCAAATCCTGAACCTTTCGGTATCATTTAAAGGCAATGCCTAGATAGTGGCCTTATTTACAGGAACTGAGTCTTGACTGTGCTGCCCTCTCTATATGATATTTTACTTCTTAATTCATAACACATTTCTAACAACAGAGTCTAATTTCATGGCACAAAACTATGATTTTCTTATGAAATTATTCTGTTCTGTCACACTATGTTAGGAAACTGAGGGGAAGGTAGAGTGTTTAGATGCTTATAGATAAGGATGGAGAGAAGTTTCTGAGGATTTAAAAAAGGAGTAAATTTTAAGTAACTGGTTTAGTGAGAGTACTAGGGACAATGAATCGAAAGTGGGAGAGTCTAAATCAGTGAACGAGCTTAACAACCCAATTACAAATGAGCAAACCAAAAAATTTGAAATTCATCCTGAGTATATCATGAAGGAAATAAGAAAGCTGAAAAAACATAAAGGGGCTGGTGTAGATAATATTACTACAGATATCTTAAAGATAGCTCGATGAGAAATTGTACCTTATCTTGAAATATTATTTAAATTGAGTCTGGATAATTGCTGCTTGCCAGAGGACTTGAAAAGTGTGATTGTAGTGCCGGTACAAGAAAGAGGGCTAAGAAATAGAGTTGAAAATTATAGACCAATCAGTATGATATCAGTGATGGGTACATTAATGGAGAGATTGATATACAACCACATCAAAAATATATGTGAGAACCGTAAGTGGTTTTCAAGTAGGCAATATGGCTTTAGGCAAGGATATTCATGCAAATCACAGTTGGTTGGATGTATGCAAGATATTTCAGATGAAATGGGCAAGTGAGGCCAAATTGATAGTGTAGCACTAGATCTTTCAAAGGGTTTTGACTGAGTGAGCAATAAAATGGTAGTAAAAAAGGTAAAAACTATTGGAGTGGATGAGAGAGTGATTTGCTGGGTAGAAGAATTTTTAAAAGGTAGAAAACAGAAAGATAGGGTAGGAAATGCAGTATCAAAAGAAGTGGAAGAAAAATGGGAAAGCCACAGGGTAGCATATTGAAGTGAACTACACTTAACGGTTCCTTGAAGTTTATTACTCGGTACACAATACAACAGGTAAACCATAAACAAATGTGGGTACAGTTATCAGAAGACCGTCGAGAATTTCAGCCTGGTCCTGATCCGGGGTAGAGTGAGACGGCTTCTACTTCTCACGAACTTCCGGTGGTCTTCTGTAGTTGACGCTGGTTCAGCGGTCAGGCTGGAACTGGCGGTGGAGCGGCCGGCTACGCTTATATAGGCGGCCTGGCGCAGGAATTCCGTTGTGTGGTAGTACGGCGACCTCTGCAAGAAATAGTCCCACTTAGCTTCTAGATGATTCAATTTGTTTTCCTGGTTGTTTTGATGCCTCTGCGCCTGTTTGGAGTCGTATATGTATCCCGGCGTGCAGGCGCGTTGTGTGTGAGGTCTGCCTGGCAGGGGCCTTTACTGGCAGACTGAACATACCTCCCTCCCGGGGGGGGGGGGGGAAGCGATGTCTGCGACGTCTGCGAGGTCGTCTGCCGCGGCGCCCTGGAGCAGACTATGAAGGCTACCTCCAGGGGAGTACGGAGCTGTTCCCCTGGCGATGCGTGCCGACCTGCGTCGTGGTGCAGGTTGTGGTGGAGGTACTTGTGGAGCTAACGGCATCGGTTCGTCGGCGTCGATGGCCGGGGACTGTACGGGGGGCGTTGAAGATGGTCACCGCAGGTGGTCGAGAGGCTGCGGCTGAAGGGTGTCGGAGCGACCGACAGGTTGTGGCGTCGTTGGTGGCGCTGTAACTGTCCCTGAGCAACGGTTAGATGGCAGGAGTGGTGGAGGTGGCAGGGAAGGAGAGGAAGAAGTGGATGGCCGTGCCGTGGTGGAAGAGGACGGTGCCGTGGGGTAGCGGGGACGTAGTTGGTTTCGATGGCGTCGCACTATCCGGCCATCCAGGCTGACGTCGAACAGTTGGCGGCCCCGGGGCCGCTGGATGACCCCCGGAAGCCAACCGGCCCGGGAGCCAAACCCGCGGGCCCAGACTAGGGAGCCCGGGGTGAAACGGAATGGGCCCGAAGGTACCTGTACTTTGGGCGGGGGTAAGAGGAGATGGAGGAGAGTGCGAGGTTGGCGGCCATGCAGCAATTCCGCCGGGCTTTTGGCCCCCACTGGAGTGGTTCGATAGGAACTGAGGAAGAGTGTCAATGCCTCTTCGAGTTTGTGACTTGTGGTGTATTTGGTCATTTGGGTTTTGAATGTTCTGACTAGCCGTTCCGCCTCCCCGTTAGATTGGGGGTGGAAGGGCGGGGTGAGGAGGTGTTGGATATTGTTGGCGGTACAGAAGGATAGGAATTCCCGACTTCGAAATTGCGGTCCGTTATCTGTGACGATGGCGTATGGTAATCCTTCGATGGTAAAGATCTTCGTGAGGGCTGAAATGGTGACCTCTGTGGTGATTGTGGAGCAACGGACGACATATGGGAAGTGGGAAAAGGCATCCGTCACTAGGAGCCACTGGTGGCCTAGGAATGGGCCAGCGAAGTCGAGGTGAATGCGTTCCCAGGGTCCGGACGGTGCCGGCCAGGAAAGGAACTTTTGAGGGGGGCGGGGCAGTTGTTGGGCACAGATGGTACAGCGCCGCACCATCTCCGTGACATCCGTGGTAAGGCCGATCCAGAATACATGGCGTCTGGCAAGGGATTTGGTGCGGGCAATTCCCCAGTGTCCTTGGTGGAGAGTTTGGAGGATTCTCCCTCTACTACTGAGAGCTGGTGGCGGATGGAGTAGTAGAACTTGAGGTCTTGATGATGGCGTGGAGGGGAACGTGTTTGCCACCCGTGTTGGATGTGGTGTCGGATGTAACGGAGGAGGGGGTCCTCCCCTGTGGCTGCCGCGACTTTTGAGGCCGTGACTGGAAATGTCTTCAGTGCTTCTTGTATGTCATCGTCGATCTGGAACACCAGAAGTTCCGACTTGTCGAAGGCAAGGTCTGGTCCCTGCGGTAGTCTGGATAAGGCGTCTGCATTGGCATGCCTGGAGGTGGTACGGAAATGCATGGTATATCTGAACTGGGACAGGAATAGTGCCCAACGCTGGATGCGGTGGGATGTTTTGGTAGGCAGACGTGTGGACGGATCAAATAGTGATAGGAGTGGCTTGTGGTCGGTAATGAGATGAAAAGAAATCCCATATAAAAGGGAATAGAATTTGGAGCAGGCAAAAACAATAGCTAGCGCCTCTTTCTCGATTTGAGAATATTTAAGCTGAGCAGCCGATAGGGCTTTGGAGATGTAAGCTACGGGGCGTTCCGTGCCATCTGGTAATTTATGAGACAGAACTGCCCCCACACCGTAATCGGATGCATCTGTGGCAAGTATCAAGGGGAGGTTTGGAGTGTATGGCATGAGGCATGCTGCGGACTTGAGCTGCTGTTTAAGGGTGTGGAATGCGGTCTCGCAAGCTGGGGTCCAACGGAACGGGACATTCTTGCGACAGAGGTGGTACAGGGGTGCTGCCACTTGTGCTGCTTAGGGTATAAATTTTCTGTAGTATGAAATCTTGCCTAAAAAAGATTTCAACTGATGTAGATCCTGAGGCCGAGGTAAGTTGGAAATAGCGTCCACATAGGAAAATGCTGGGGAAATGCCTTCCTGAGCGATGATGTGACCCAGGTAGGAAATGGATTGTTGAAAAAATTGACACTTGGAAAGGTTGCATTTCAATCCTGCTGCACGGAGGCGGAGGAAGAGTAGGCGGAGGTTGGTCATGTGTTCGGCAGCGGAGGGTCCCGTGACGACTATGTCGTCGAGATAGTTGATGCATCCCGGAATATCCTGGAGAAGTTGTTCGAGATACCGTTGAAAAATCGCTGGAGCACTGTCCAAGCCGAACATGAGCCGGTTGAGTTGGAAGAGGCCATAGGGAGTGTTGATGACTGTGTATTGTCGGGACTGGATATCCAAAGGGATTTGAAGGTATGCTTCTGCCAGGTCAATTTTTGTAAAGTAGGTACCTCCTGCTAGTTTACGGAAGAGGTCGTCCGGTCTCGGAAGTGGATAATCGTCTACCAGCAGATGCGGGTTGACGGTGGTCTTAAAGTCACCACAGAGACGTAAGCGGCGTCCTGGCTTCTGAACTATGACCAACGGCGTGGCCCAGGGGCTGAACCGCACCGGCTGGAGGATCCCTTCGTCTTGGAGACGTTGAAGTTCTTTCTGAAGTGGTTGTTGAAGCGCTACGGGTACCTGGCGTGCCCGGAAGTATCGAGGCCGTACGTCCGGCCGGAGTTGGAGTGATGCTTCGAAGTCCTTTGCACAGCCGACGCCTGGTGAGAACAGGTCCTGAAACTCGGTGCAAAGGGCGTCCACTTCAGGAAAAGGAACATGCTGAGATACGAGGTGTATGTTATCCTCAATTGAAAATCCGAATAAGCGGAAAGCGTCCAGTCCAAATAAGTCTGCTGTGAGAGAACTGTTAACTACTAAAAAGGGGACTGAACGATGTACAGACTTATACATGACGTTTGCTGTGAATTGTCCCAGGAGTGCTATTATTTCCTGTTTGTTGTATGTCAGGAGGCGCTTGGGGGCCGGCGAGAGGGGGGGCGAGCCAATTTGCACATAAGTAGTATAATTAAGCAATGAGACTGCTGCTCCTGTGTCGACTTGTAGGCGCAGAGGCTTGCCATTGACCGTAACGTCAATAAAAAGTTTGGATGCAGTGGAAGTGTCTACCTGATTGATATCCATAGGTGCGCCGCTCAACCTGTCTTGGTAAGACCCTGGGCGGCGAGAGCCGGGATTGGCATTGGTGGTGTTGGTGCGGCAGACGGACGCCAGGTGTCCTTCCTTGCCGCAACGTGAGCATTCAGCCCAACGATCCGGACAATTTTCCCTCTCATGTGCTGAATAACAGGCGGGGCAGGAGGGTAGGCGGAGCGGGCTGCGGCGTCGGCGCTGCGGGATCCGCTGCTGCTGCCGAGAATTGGTGCCCCTGCCGGAACGGGCCGGTTCGATGTCCTTCTGAGGAAGCGGTCCCCGGTTGTGGTGTCGGGAGGAGCGCGACTGGGAGCTCTGGATGGCGGCGACGTCCTGTGTGTCCTCTACGTCGGTTCGGATTGCGGCCACATCCGCCCAGGACTCCAGGCGGCGATCTGCGGCCGTAGATATTTCGAATTTGTAGGCAAGTTCGATGACCTGCTCCAGGGATGGGTCCTCTAACTTGAGGGCGTCATGCCGGAGTGTGGCATCTGGTGCAGCCTGTATGATGTGATCACGCACCATGTCGTCGGCGTAGGATTCGTGGGAACAACGAGTTTGAAACTTACATTTTCTGCTAAGGCCTTGGAGTTCGGCCGCCCACTGGCGATACGTCTGATCGGGCTTCTTCCGGCATTGATAGAATTCGACGCGGGCCGCGACGACATGGTACCGGCGTCTGTAGTATGCATTCAGTGTCGTACAGATGGTCGTGAATGTGAGGGTGTCGGGGTCTTGTGGCTGAAGTTTGGTGAGCAAGACATACATCTTCGATTGGTTCCAGGAAAGGAAATATGCACGTTGGTCTTCTTCTTTGGTTATGTGGTGAATTGCGAAGTGTTGTCTTATGCGCTTCTCGTAGGTCTCCCATTCCTCGACGTCGTCGTTGAATGCTGGGAACGGAGGCGGGGCCGTGGGTTGGCGGAGATTCCTGACTTCCGCAATCAGTTGTCTCTGAGATTCGAAGAACTGATGTAGAAGTCCTTGGAGGAACTGTTGCCATTCCGTAGGTGCTGCTGGCGTAGCCATGATGGTCGAGAGTTCTTATCCCAACCTCGTCGCCACTGAAGTGAACTACACTTAACGGTTCCTTGAAGTTTATTACTCGGTACACAATACAACAGGTAAACCATAAACAAATGTGGGTACAGTTATCAGAAGACCGTCGAGAATTTCAGCCTGGTCCTGATCCGGGGTAGAGTGACGGCTTCTACTTCTCGCGAACTTCCGGTGGTCTTCTGTAGTTGACGCTGGTTCAGCGGTCAGGCTGGAACTGGCGGTGGAGCGGCCGGCTACGCTTATATAGGCGGCCTGGCGCTGGAATTCCGTTGTGTGGTAGTACGGCGACCTCTGCAAGAAATAGTCCCACTTAGCTTCTAGATGATTCTATTTGTTTTCCTGGTTTGTTTTGATGCCTCTGCGCCTGTTTGGAGTCGTATATGTATCCCGGCGTGCAGGCGCGTTGTGTGTGAGGTCTGCCTGGCAGGGGCAGACTGAACACATATTGGGACCATTGTTATTCATTATTCTAATGAATAATTGTGTTGATTGTTGACTATCAGAAATTAGATTGTTTGCATATTACATAATGCTATTATTTTATTTATTTATTTATCAATCTTGTTCCATGGATCCCTGCTGAGGAAATACCTCTGGGATGTGAAACATGTCATTGTTGATACATATACACATAATATGAGTCATATCATAGTAAATATATACATATTTTACAAATAAAAGAAATAATAATAAACATACATTTTTGCAACTGAGTTTTGCAAACGTCATAATGAGTACAATTAATTATTTTCTTCAAATTCTTGAATGGAGTAGAAGGAGTTGCCAATAAGATAATCTCTAAGTTTTTGTTTGAATACATCTTTATTATCTGAAAGCTGTTTTATACGATTAGGTAATTTATTAAACAGATGTATCCCAGAATAATTAACTCCTCTTTGTACTAATGACAGAGATGTTTGTGTTTTATGCAAGTTATTTCTGTTTCTTGTATTGAAACTGTGTACCTGTGAATTAGGTGTAAACAGGTTAAAATTTTCTATGACAAAGCTCATGAGAGAATATATATACTGAGAATACATTGTAAGAATATTCAGTTTCTTAAAGAGTTGTCTGCAAGAAGTTCTTGGTTTTACCCTACACAGAAACCTAATAGCTCTTTTCTGTGCTATGAAAACTTTTTTACTTTGTGAAGAGTTTCCCCAAAAAATTATGCCATATGACATTACTGAATGAAAATATGAGTAGTACACCTGTTTCATTAATTCTAGATCTGCTGTTAGAGAAAGTGTTCGTATTGCAAAGGTGGCACTACTTAACTTTGCCAGTAGTGTAGTGATATGATCATGCCAACAGAGTTTCTGATCTATTTTAATACCAAGAAATTTTATACTCTCTGTTTCTAAGATTGTGTTGTTTTTATAGTTTATACATATATCTGGCTGTGCATAGTTTTTTGTTTTAAACCTAATATAATGTGTTTTTTCAAAATTTAATTTTAATGAATTTGCCTTAAACCAATTTGCTACTACTCTAAGTACTTCATTTACATTAAATTCTATAGTACTGTTTGGTGTTTTACGCACAGTAAGGTTAGTGTCATCTGCAAATAAAACACTCTTAACTTCGTCGGATAAATTTCCAGGAAGGTCATTGATGTATAACAGAAAGAGGAGGGGACCTAAGACAGAGCCTTGTGGAATTCCATGTTTTATTTTCTCCCAGTCTGATGAAGCATCTTTACTTATTTTAGAATCAAAAATTGAAACTTTTTGCATTCGGTTTTCAATGTATGATTTAAACCATTTACCTGCGGTCCCAAAAATACCATAGTATTCCATTTTTTTCAAAAGTAATTCATGATTTACACAGTCAAATGCTTTTGCAAGATCACAAAATATTCCTACAGGATTCATTTTATTATTCAGTTCCTCAAATGTGTTATTTAAAAATGAATATATAGCCATTTCTATGGATGATCCTTTTTTGAACCCAAATTGTGAATTAGTTAGGATATTATAGTGTGTAACATGTTTTATTACTCTTCTATACATGACTTTTTCAAAAACCTTTGAGAATGTTGAAAGTAATGAAATGGGACGATAGTTGTCTACACATGTTACTTCTCCTTTTTTAAATAATGGTTTTACAACAGCATATTTTAGTCTATCGGGAAAATCACCTTGTATTAAGGATTCATTACAAATGTGAGCAAGTACATGACTGATACAGTCTGAACATCTTTTCAGTAATTTACTTGAAATATTGTCATAGCTGGAAGAATTTTTAGGTTTTAATTGTTTAATGAGTTTATTTATTTCTGAGACTGTTACTGGTGGCAATTTCATCTCCACAAAGCTATTTGGGAAAGCAGTCTCAAGAAGCCTTAGAGCACTATGTGGGGATTGCTTTTCTATGCCTAATTTATCTACTACTGACGTAAAATGTTTGTTAAATATTTCACAAACTTCCCCTACTTCGCTATACACATATCCATTTTGTTCTATTTTTATGTCCTTAGAGTGATTTACAGTTTTTCCTGTTTCAGTCTTTATTATATTCCATATTGTTCTCATTTTATTGTCTGAAATTTCTATTTTCGCCGATATGTACCTGTTCTTGGCCTTCCTTATTACATTTCTTAGTATTTTAGAATAAAGTTTATAGTGAACTTTCAGCGCATAGTTATCCGATTCTCTCATTTTTAAATAAAGGTCCCTCTTTGTTTTACTAGAGATTCTAATACCCTTTGTTATCCATCCCATGCCCAGTTCATTGTTTGGAGTGTTGAGAATTTTTCTTTTTTTGAAACTACCTTCAAAAAGTGTTAGAAATATATTCAGAAAGGAATCAAATTTCGCATTAACACCCTGCGCATTATATACTTCTAACCAGTTTTCATTGTTTAAGGTATCTATGAAGTGTTTTATATTATTTTCACTAATATTTCTTCTATAAACCCAGCTTTTCTTTATCTGTTTAACAGTGTTCCTGGACTCGATACATAATAGCTGGGCATCATGATCTGAGATACCATTTATTACTGGATGTATGCTGTAATTACTGCACTGAGAAATATCCATAAAAAAATTATCAATTGCAGTCCTGCTATTATTTTGTATTCTCGTAGGAAAATTTACAAGTGCTGTTAAGTTAAAAGACAACATCAAGGCTTCCATATCTAATCTATCATTGCTGTGATTTAGAAAGTCAACATTGAAATCTCCACATAATACTATTTGTTTGCTATTTGTAAAACTTAGTAGCAAAGACTCGAAATGAGATAAAAACAGTCTGAAATTACCTGAGGGGGCCCTGTAAATTGCTATCACTATATAAATGGATCAAAACAGTAGAGGACTGTAAGCAGTTGCAGGGTGATCTGGAAAGGATATCTAGTTGGGTTAGTAAACATGGGATAAAGATAAATGCAGAGAAAGTCAGCTTATTAGATACAAAAAATAAAAAATTGAAGGTTGATTATGATTATAAGATAGGGAAAGAATTGCTTGTTGAAGACTTGAAATGTAAAATATCTTGGCATTACATTTGATAATAAGCTTAACTGGGCAGAACACATTGGACAGGTAGTAGGAAAAGGTTTCAAAATTCTGCACTTGTTTGAGAGAGTGATGAGGGGATGTACAAAAGAAGTAAAGGAATTGGGTTACAAAACTTTGGTCAGACCATTGCTTGAAAATGGTAGTGTAGTATAGGACCCACATTTTGAGTATCAAACACAGGAGTTGGAGAGGGTGCAAAAAAGGGCTGCTAGAGTTGTTTCTGGAAAATATCATAGAATTCAATCAGTAACAGATATGCTAAAAGAGCTGGAATGGGATTCATTGGAACACAGGAGGGGGGTGAAGAGGGTCATGGGATTGTACAAGGTGTATACTGGTGATGAGGCATGCAAAAATATTGGTGTAAGAATTAAGAGTAATGCAAGGAAGGGAAAAGATGATCATGACCACAAGCTGGCACTCAATTTCAGGCACAAGGGTGTAGGTATTTTTTAGTTAAGAATGTCAGGGATTGGAATAAGTTACCAAGAGAAATGATGAAAAATTTACTAAAAACGTTGAAAGAATTTAACATTAAAATTTGTAGAGGGCAAATGTAGGTGGGTGCAGGAATGGGAGAAGATGGGTATGTAGGGAAATTTCTACCAGATCATGCGCTCCATTGCAATTTAATTATATATTATTATTATTATTATTGTTACCAACATTCATATGGTTTATATAAACCCTCCAATCTCTGCACCTGCTGCTCACTATTAATATAACACTATTAAATTTATGAGAATCTATGATAGAGTAGACACACAAACAGAAAAACCTAATGATTAAAATAGGAAAAGAGGCTTTAACTCATACCAGAACAGACAGATACTGTGAAACCCATGAATCATTTTTTTGTTTTGTTTTACATAAATTTTTCTGTAGTGTCATATTGGGGAAAGGGAGGGCGAATATAAGAAGCAAGAAAGGAGAAAACACAGTACTACACAAACTTACAAGTCATACTGCTTTTACAAAATTTATCATGATTTAATCAAACATTAATATCATTTTTAAAACAGGAGAATAGTTAATAAGTGACTCAAATCTTCAAAGATTAGTTTTGATGTTTTACTATAATTACTGAAATAACATACGCAGATCATGTAATAAACTTTACTACTTTACAACAGTTACATACTCCTCCCTCCTCTTTCCACCATTAAAATTATCTGAAATCTTGATAATGTAAGAAATCGTTGCTTTCAGTAAAAGCTGATTTCATTACACATGGTGGCCTTTTAATGAGTTAAACTAAATTGCAAAAAAACTTTGAATTATGTGGTAATTATTATCCACATGCCATGTAACAAAATTTTATCCAGCACTTATGATTGATCATTTTAAAGTGCTACTGTGCCAGATTTGGGAAGTGTAACTTCAAATCCTGCTGTATGTGAAATGGTGATGTTGATTATATTTTTGCGACAGTTTTCCATAATGATCCTAGAGATTGCTGGCACTATCACAAATTTTTGTATATAAAATTGCACATTTAATTAGTAGATTGGCACAAAACATTTGAAGCTAAGTTGAATCATTTCACACTGACTCTCTCTTTTCTCACTGGTGAGAGGCTTCCAGTTGAACACAACAATTAAAAACTATAAAAAAAGTTGGATTTTGTGGGAAGGAAGAGGTGTTGAGTCGACATAAAAAAAAGTTCAATGTCATCACAGTGTTATTTTCAAAAGTAAATATTGTTGTCTGCAGAGCAAGATTATTATGTAGCAAATATGAATGAAAACTTCAAAAATTGAAGTTGCTTGGAATGAGCTCTCCAGCTGTCAGGGTCGAAGCCGGATACTGGGGTTCGGTATCGGCTTCATCACCTGAGCTAGAAGTCTTCCAAAAATACTCTAAGTCCTGAAAAGTTCTGTTACCGTGTTAAACCAATGGTATGCTAACTGTTAAAATGACCACAGTTGCCACTTACAGATTTAACCTCCTGTAAGAAAGGTGCTATTGTATAAATGAAAGTCAAAGGTCAAATAACTGCCATATATTCTTGAATTTTTCACATTAAATATAAAAGTTCACAGTTAGCAGAGGCAATCGGATATAAATCGTTCACCGAAAATCACAGATTGAGAAACAGAGCAAAACACGCACTACCCCCAAAATGAAAACGAAATTAGAAAGTCACATTCGAAAACTGTTAAGTCTGAATGCAGATCAGCAAACTTTGAAAATGGCGCCCATCCAGCCTGTTCCCGACGGCCATTCTTCTCCCACCTACACTGCCTACCAACGTTTCCACGCTCGCACCATGCGTGCGCACTCGAGCACGCTTGACGATAGACTGAAACCCCGAGCGTAAACGTGCGCGAGCTACATCGCCTATATAGCTTTACCTCACGTGAGGCCGCGCTCCGGCTGAGTGCCTACGCGTTCTTAAACATTCCCTTACATTTAATTTTATTACTTATCTATTAAGTGTTCAATTTAAAATGTGAAACTGAATAAGTTATGGGAGTTTACGGGTGTATTGATTGATAAAAAGTTTTAATTTATTTAAGCTTTAATTCTCATGTCTGATGACATGACCAAATATGGTCATGTTTAAGGTCTTTCACCATAAGTCAGCTTTTCAGAACTTTTTTAAATCGGCTTTAGTTACAAACACTAAATTAGGCTCAAAATATTGGCCCCGATTTTAGCCTCTCAGAAATATAAACTTTATTTAGATCTGCCAGGGATTGATTAAGTTCTTGCAAAAACAGTGATTTCTCACAATCCGCCATAATTATTATTTATGTTTTTATGTATTATTAAGCCGGAAAAATTACCAATGTGTAGCCTGTATTAAACTGCGTATTTTAAAAGTTATTTCATCTCTGTGGGAGATATATCTTAGGCACAATAAAATCGTCCAGTTTATTCCACATGGTCTGATGTCGAGTGGTTTAGAAAATTCTCTAACATTGGTTCTATTGCTTTAAATACCATGCAATTAATGTGTATAAAACTAGAAGAATGGATCTTTAAGAAAAACTACTTTTTAACCCGGAAACTAAGTATGCTTTTAAATGATAAAATGTTAAAGTCGAGTGATTTATTTTATGTGTTCAGATGGCATTTAAAAATACTTAAACGGTTGGAAACTACAAGATTTAGACGAATTTAATTCTCTTTAGGACTGTTTTGATTTATTAGTTACTTTATATCGGATGACAGTGGTTAGAATCAGTGAAAAAGCATATTTTATTTATGGTGCCTCTGGCAAGTTACTACGAAATTGGATTAACAAACTACAGGTTAGTAAAACGTCTTTTATTTGTTCTAGAAAATTAATTACGTGTGTTTACTGGCATTTACATGTTCTTAGCGCTTTTGAAATGGTTTTGCTTTATTGGAATTAGTTCCAAAAGGCTCGATAATTTTGTCTATTTGCCGGCTCCCGGCTTTCACTGATATTTCTTATTTTACAGATTAGAACTACTTGAAATCTATTAAAACTAAATGCTAATATTATTTATCATGTCTTTATCTACTTTTTAAGTCCTGAAACTATTTAAAAGGGTCTCAAATCGTTTATGGAAACAGCTATGCAATTTGTTTACAAACTTTTACAGACTGCTTTAAATCTCATTGATACTACATATTACTGTGATGTTATGGTTATGGTAGGTCTAGGACTGACTATTATTAGTTCTTTACCATCTTTACTGTATGAAAATCTCTCCCGAAATACCAAAATCTGGTATATGCCAAAATTTTTAGGTTTGATTTACCTATATTGAAACTAACTATTTATCTCTGGAATAATGCTTAGTAATCATGATAAAAGGTTTGTTTAGACACTCTATTTACTATTATCCAACATTTACTTCTTTTACACCCGTTCAGAATATCTCCCTAACCAATGTTAGGATCTGTTAATGAAAATTTACTTTTATGTGGAATAACCTATTTCCTGCTGAAATATCATTGATTTATTGCATTTTATGGTTTATTTATGTTGGCTATGTGTTATTTATTTACTTTACTGTACTAGAAGTGTTGTTAACTCGATTTTAACTGTGGTATCGTGTATTGAAGTTAACCTCAAACTTGGCCGGATTTTAATGAGAATATTGAAAATAGAACGAGGGATACCTTACACAGCCTCCATCATGCAGTTTCCTCATTCTATTGTAGAAGGAATATAAACTGAAAAATTTGACACTATGTGTATACGTGTCTATCTGTGTTTCAATACTTTGGCAACCTTCAACCTTGGTAAGCAGTGGTTATTCTCCTATCCACTTGTTTAATCGACTTTATAGTGCTTTCTGTCCTAACATTATACAGGGTGTCCACAAATGAATATCGGGGTTTTAATGCTTTATAAGATTTATTACATTATCCTTACAGTTATAAATGATATGTCAAATGAAAGAGCAACTCAAACAGTTTTATATACAAGCTTACAAGTGTTCTATGTGGGCACCATTTGTCACATGGCACACATCAAGTCTGTAGCCGAGTTCTTCCCAAACGTTGAGCAGTGTGTCTTCAGTAACTGTTGCAACAGCTGCTTCAATCCTCTGTCGTAATTCAAGGAGGTCGGCTGGTAACGGAGGCACATACACACGATCCTTGATGAAACCCCAAAGGTAGAAATCGCATGGCGTTAGGTCAGGTGAACGTGGAGGCCACGCATAGCAAGCTCTGTCATTGGGCCCCTTGCGGCCAATCCAGCGGTCGGGTACAGTTACGTTCAACCAACCATGTACTTCATTATGCCAGTGAGGTGGCGCACCATCTTGCTGGAAAATGAAGTTCTCTGGTTCATATTGTTCCAACTGAGGGAAGAGCCATTGCTCTAGTGTATCAAGGTAAGAAGTACCAGTTACAGTCGGTTCATCAAAAAAGAAAGGTCCGTAAACTTTCCGCCGGGATACGGCACAAAAAACATTGATTTTAGGGGAGTCTCGTTGCACTTGTACGATCTCTTAGGATTTTCTGAGCCCCAGATCCGCACATTATGAGTGTTAACATGTCCACTGAGGTGAAAGGTCGATTCATCACTGAAGACAACATGATGTAGAAAATCTTCATCGTCATGTAACAACATTTCGTTAGCGAATTTGGCACGTAAACCATGGTCTGCAGGCTTTAGAGCCTGTAACAACTGTAAACGGTAAGGACGTAGTTGCAAGCGTTTCCTTAAAACTTTCCAAACAGTCGACTTAGAAATTTCTAATTCGCGACTAGCCTTCCGAACAGATTTCTTTGGGCTATGAGTGAACGACTCTCTCACTCGCTCAACAGTCTCTTCGCTAACTCTTGGTCGTCCCGTGCTCTTCCCTTTACAAAGGCAGCCTGTATCTTCAAACTGATGATACCATCTATGGATGTTATTGTCACTTGGAGGATCACGCCCGAACTTAATGCGGAACGCACGCTGCACAGTAACTACAGATTCAGTCTTTGCAAACTGTAAAACACAAAACGCTTTCTCTTCACTAGTCGCCATCTTTGCTACTACCGCATTCTAGCGGATCGCAGCGGAAACATTTCACACACATGCGCACTAGTGCCAACGAACAAAACTGTTTGAGTTGCTCTTTCATTTGACATATCATTTATAACTGTAAGGATAATGTAATAAATCTTATAAAGCATTAAAACCCCGATATTCATTTGTGGACACCCTGTATATATAGGAATTACAATATAGGATAGGGAAATGAACCACCACTTACCTTAGATGATGGTTGTGTGGTATGAACACATAAAACAGACAAAAACACAAATGTAATTGAAATTTTTGAATCTTAGCCCTTTATTAACTAGGACCAAGGTGGAAGGTGGATGTTGCAGGAGACTGCCTCACAAAGTGACTGTTAAGCTAGGATCATGGAGGAGGTAAATTCAAACAGATGACAGGGACAAGGGTGTGATTTGAAGCTAATACTTGAGCATTGCAAAATATTAAAACTAATTACTGGTGGGTGAAAAGAGCAGAATAAATAAAAAAATCTGAACTAAATACCAGTAAGCAAAATAAATGAATATTAAATCCAAGACTGTATGAAGTTAAACATCACCTCTGTTTAGTAATGTTTCAATTTAGGTATTATGGATGGAAGCAAGGAGAGGATGGAGGGAATGAAGTTAAACATCACCTCTGTTTAGTGGTGTTTCAATTTAAGTATTGTGGATGGAAGCAAGGCGAGAATGAAGGGAAAAGAAAGGTAATGACTATAAATTATCTTAAACTGATACCAGGTGGCCTTGTGCTCAGTTTTAGGCAAGCTCCCACCTTGTATGTTCAGAGGAGCTGCTGCTATTTGGGAGGACTTTGATAGCACAGTTTTAGACCAAAAGCTCAATGCTGGGGGTTTGCAACACTTTGCCTAAACTGTGAACATAAAGTTCAAGATCTGTGTAGCCTTCTGGTACCTTAACATTTAATAAAGCAGTCACCATGGGTTTGTATTATAATCTCAAACACGAAGGGTATAATAAATAAGTTCACTTGACACAGTCTTAAGATCACAAAATACTTATATTCTTGATAAAGTTCACTCATACATTGTCGTACCAGAATAAGATGTCAGACAACAGTTCCATTGAAGATTTAAATGCTAAGCACGTTCATACGAGAAGAAAGACTCATTAAGTCCCGCTAACATTAGTGAGAATACGATTACGGCACGTTACAATCTGCCGCAACCACTACCACAACTGACGCAAAGTTAACTGTTTGATTTCTAGTGAAGGACTGGTCAAATTCAAGATGACTGGAGGTGCTTTTATCAGCGTTTAAATTCGTATGATGTAAGAAATTAATATCTTCTCATGTACTAAGTGGTTTAACTTGCAATTACTACAAGGGCTTCCTGTCCTCATATTCTATCCATTTTAATTTAGTTCAACATTGAAAAGGATTTCTATAAGCTTAACCTTGAAGTCTCTTAAGTCACCGGCTTGGCACAATTAATGACAATCCATCTTCAAAATCTTAATTATCTTACTGATACTTAAACTTTTTTACTGAAACCACTATATATTCGTAATCCTCTCAATTTAGGCTATTTACTGATATAAATTTCTCAATTATATTCCCTTCAGTTAAAAACTTTATTTTTTCTCTTAATTAAAACCACTAATTAAACATTGATAAATTAGTTAATTTTACTATCAAAATATTCTGGACAGTGCTGACTATAGCTGGAGATAAAAGATCAGCTGTGGCCTTACTCAATTCAGAGTTATTTCAAATCTTAAATATTTGATTTCCTAACAGCATGGTTTAAAACATAAACAAACCAATTTATTTCTTAAATTAAATTTTTCTTGACATAATGAATACACTTAAAAATGATTCTTATAACGAGTTTTCACTGTGCAAATGAATGCAGGAAAATCCATTCAAGTTGACAATTACACAAAATTTCTCTGTTCTGCATAAGTGACTTCAAAATTGAAGTATAGAGTATATTACTGCTGTGGATAACTAGTGGAAATGCTTTTGGTGAGCTATAGGGTACCTTACAACAAATCGTGAAACAAGAATTAAAATTATTGGTGTCATGGAAGATGGACTTTTCAAAATCTTCAAAATATACGTTTTTGTTTTTCTCATAATGTCCTACTGTAATGTGCAGGTCCTCTGGTTACTGAAGAAAAAGAAGTCACTCTGGGCCAATTCTGGAAAATAGGATAGATGAGCAGTGGTACATAGTGTAATTCTAAGAATTTAGCTATTGCAATAGCTGACTTGTGTGCAGCCATGTTGTCCTGATCAAAGAAAATCTTTTCCCTTGAAAAATGGGGCAATTTCTTCAACAATTCCTAATGAAATTAATCTAGCAATGCAGCGTAATATGAACCTGTGATAATTTTACCTTTTCTAGGAAACTGATGAAGGTCACTCCTCACAAATTTAAGAAAATGATCACCATGATGTTTCCTGCTGATGGAACTATTTTTGTCTACTTTGGAGGATTTTTATAACACAAAATTCACTGTTTGGTCTCATGTTGAAAGTAATGGCTCCATATTTCATCAACTGTGATGTAACACCACAGTAACTCATCTCAATTGCACTTGAACATGTTCAAACACTTTTGTGAAATGGTCACCAAATTCAGATGGTTTTCAACTGCCAGCATTTGCAGCCCCCCATCTTGCTGAGAGCTTTCTCAAACACATATGTTCAAGTAAAACATGATTTACCCTTTCGTGTCAACTGATCTATCCCACATATTTTCTTCACTCTTCGGTCTTCCAGAACAACATTGTGTGTTTTGTCCATTATTTCTTCAGTTTTGATGTCATCCAGTCATCCTGAGTACTCGGCATCATCTATGATTGAATTGCAACAATAAAACTCTGTTAACCACTCTTATACCATATGATATGATGGATCTGAGTCCACATAATTACTTTCTCAGCTTCTCTTCCTTACTTTAATCATGTTTCCATGCAAAATGTAGTGCATTATTAGAACTCAAAATTAACTTTTCTCCATGTTTCACTAAGTAACACATCTACTGCTTTGTTGGACACTCTCAAGAATGTTGTGATAAATCGATGATAATGAATTCCAGAGAATACACAGAACAGATGTATATTTAAGAACAACAAAAGAACCCTGCAATTCATGCACCAACTATTGTCAAAGACACAGACTTGAATTAAATTAAATTGTGATGGAGTGCACACTCTGGTGGCAAGTAACCTAATCATCTAATTACATATTTCATAGCATTTTTAAAAGAATTATCCTATATACTTTCAGTGTTAAATTCCTCCCCCATCTATGTTTGTGGGTTACAAATTTTATTTTTAAATTTGTTCAGCATTTTGGGTAAGTTATTCATCACTTCCCTTGGTAACTTATTCCAATCCCTGATACCCTTACCCACAAAATAAAAGTTTTCCACTACCATACGCATAAAATCGAGTGCTAGCTTGTGCTCATAGTCGTCTTTTCCCTTCCATGTACTACTCCCAATTCTTCGACCAATATCCTTCAAAGCCCCATCACCAACAACATACATCTAGTACACTCCCAGCACTCTCTTCACCCTCCTCCTTTCTTCAATTGACTCCCAATCCAGCAGCTTCATCATATCAGCTACTGAGTGGGTCCAGCAGTAATTTCTACAAACAAATCTAGCTGCTGTCCTTTGCACATCCACCAACTCCTTTATTTGATAGCCAAAATGTGGGTCCAAACCACCATATCCAAGCAATGGGCTGACTAAAGTTTTGTAGCCCAATTCCTTAACTTCTCTGGTACATCCTCTCATCGCTCTCTCTGTTATATGAAGGATTCTGTAACCTTTTCCTACCTCCCACCCTGTTGGGTTTATAATTAAAGGTTAAGCCAACTTATTTACACTCAAGCCTTGAACAAGCAATTCTCTCCCCACTCTATAAACAGTTTTTTATCTGTGAACCTAATAAGCTAGCTGTTCTTGATAATTATCTTCATGCCTTAATCGATTCCATTATCAATCCATTCCATTATCAATCCATTTCCATACTTTCCCAATTCTTCTTCATTTTCATGTTATCCAAAAACACTTTTCATCTTCATAATTATTATGCTTAAATAAGTGGTGAGAAAGAAATCATTGCTTGGTACAGATGAAGCAAGAACATGCAAATAATAAATAAACAAATTTTGAGAATTTTTACATGTAAATATTTTGTGCTTATATTGTTACTAATCTTTATTTGCAGTGTGGCAATTAGAGATGAGTGACAACAGGGAACGAAGGGGCTGATTCAAACTGGGAACAAAATTGGGCAAAGAAGAACAGAGGATGGCCTGAAAAATATATGCAAAATAAAAGTGAATTATTTTTTAAAAAGTAATTGATATTTTACTTCACAGTATTTTAACCATCCAGCCCTAGCACCACCATCCTGTACCCCCAAAGCTAAGCCATCCATGTAGTAGATCTTGGTGTGTTCATACCTCCCTTGCCAAATGGCCCATCTCTCTCTGCATGAACAAAGATTAAAACCAAAACATTGCACAATTGTGTTTGGGTGCTCATCACAGCCTTCCTGCCTTCAACTTTGATGAGTGATGGTTTTGCTTTCCCTATCGTTAGTCATTTTGTCAAATATTGAAATATTATCTGAAAAATTATAAGAATATATAATATAGTAAGTATAGTTTCATCTTACAAGCTGGTCAGAAAGAATTTTGATTTGCTGTGTATTCCACCTTCATCATTGCTGGGCTTACAATTTAATACAGAATCTGAACCAGGGATTTGAATCCAGGACTCAGAATTTTGGGAGCAAGTGTCTTAAGCATTTGGCTACCAGGCCAGTAAGTAGTATAGTAAGTGAATGTTTAAGTTGGGTTATGGAAAAAGGAGGCTAAATGAAGGATTCTGGGTTACCCAGGAAAGGAGAGAGGGAAGGAGAACTATAGACACAAATATGAACAGGCTGCTGTATGAGTAGGCCAGATCCCATGAACTCAGAGGAACTGAAACAAAGAAATTGACTTTATGTGGTGTGACACATTCAATAACAGAATGGTCAGTATCTTCAGTGAATGCCTTTTTTGTCTGTTCACAGTGAAGGTCAGCTGATCGATAATAAGGCCTCTGCCAGCAAATAACTCAGATCACATGTCTTACAGTGTGAAAGTTATATCCAATGTGGGTGAAAGCACAATACAGGTTACACTTTATGGTTTGCTGCAAAGGAAGGAATTGTCTTGCCAGAAAATCAGAGTAATATGTGTGTATAAGATTTTGGTTCAGATCAGAGGATGTATTGTTATGTTTCTGCAGTGGCACAGATACTTCTTGATGGATGTATCTGATTTCAAAGTGAAATTGAAGGAATTCATAGCTTATTGAGTAATTTGACACCTTTGAAATATGCTAAGAATTGGACCTTTACTAGTCTACTGCCCCAAATCTTATCTCCCAAACTTAAACTGCCTGTCAATAGTTCATCTTAAATACTTCTCTCTAAATCCCAACTCTCTCTCTTCTCACAAGGGTATCACATCCCTTGTTCACCAAGATTTGACCTTAATCTCTTACTCATTGTAATTCTGTTGCATTCACCATCGGTATTATTACTTCACTTCTCAAGACAGTGCATCAATATATAGCTGAGACAAATATCAGGAAATACCAGTAATTTCTCTAGATTCATTCTGTTTAATATTACATCTCCTCCAGTCTTGCCTCAGTAGAGAACATCATCTGTGCAGGAACTCTCTTCGTATATAGATTCCTATATAGAAATACATTTGGATAATAACTCAAGAACACACAAATGCTTACCTTAAAGTTTTTTATTTTTTTTATTTTTGCTTAAATTTCTCTCTCTCTCTCTCTCTCTCTCTCTCACACACACACACACACACACACACACACACCATGGTGAAAGCAGTCAATGTGGCTTCAGAGGACCTCAGATTTTAAGAATTATAAAAACAAACATATAAATCTAGTGAAAATAAATCCATAACTTATTGAGATAGTGTGAAGATGGCTGTGGTGATACATAAAACAATACGCACACCAGTAATCTATGTTTTGAGTGATCCATTAGAAGGGGCATAGCCAGAGTCAGGCACTTGTCTCATGTAGTCAAGCGAAAAATATATGAAAATAAAAATTCCAACTTCTAAAATTTAATTTTTGAAACTGACCAATAGCACATTTGGTCATGGTCAGAGGGGATGAGTACTCTGACGAGTTGGTGGTTGTATGAACTCATGCATTTTCATCAGACTTAACACTCACTGCAAAATAAATTTGGAAAAGAAATTTTGATGAAATTTAGCCAGTTTCCTTGCAGACTAGTGCTTAAATAAATTAGTTGAGTGTTTATTTTTTTTCATTTTCTACAAGCATTTTTATTAAGTTTACTTGTTTTTACCCCACCTTCAAGCTAATCCTGCTTTTGACCTTGCCCACTAGTTACGTCAAATTCAAATGGGTTAGTAGAATTTCCCCATTACTTTGAAAGATAATTTGAGAAGTTAATTCAATTTGGTAAAGATTTTAAATAGTGGCAGTTGGCATGGTTGTCTTGTAACATCAGTATCTGCAAAGTCAGATGGCTCAGGAAGGTAGAGCCCAGTTTTAAAGCATGGGTTGTAAATATTGAAATACTGGTGGTTGTCTAGTGATGTCAGCATCCACCAGGTCCATGGGCTCCGGGGTGTAAACCCCAATTTGGGAGCATGGTGCTCTTGGGAAAAAGACGCACCTAGGGTTCCGGGTGGCCAGTCTGCCTCAGGTCATGTAGTAGTTGAGTCTGTTGTGAAAGTGAACAGTCCGCTAAGTCAATGAGATCGCATATTTGTGCTCAGGCATTCTGATGAAGAATTAATCTCGAGGAAGGTGATTTCTTTTGTGAAATAAAGGAACTTAAGTAATGAAAACAGTATTTGCAGAATGTTTATGAATTACTTTCATGGCGAGCCGTAGATATGGTCCAGTGGCAGATCCAGGGAGGGGGGGCTATGGGGCTCAAGCCCCTCCCTCCCAAAAGTATTTAGGTTCAGCCCTGACATCGTAAGTTTTTAGATTTGGAGACTTTTTTTAGGTCTACTGATCTTTTAAGGGTGGCATGACTATAAAGCTTACCCTTACCCGACTCAAACACTCCCCCCCCCCCCAAATGAAATCTGCTCAAGCCCTCGTCAAACCAAAATCCTGGATCCGCCACTAGTAAGGTCTAAGGACTAATTAGCATGTTGATGAATGAATGAGAAGAGTGCGTGCTTTCAGTCTAAATTTATCAGAGACATAACCTGTAATCGTAAAGGATCGAAGTACCGATAATGAACTTTCATAAAGGTTGGGAGTTGGAGCCATTTTGTACTATTAAATGAATATGTTTAAAATAAAGTGCATTTTTCATTTCATTTATCAACTTAATGTGAGTCGGCAGCCGTCAGAGAAAGAATCCGAAACTATTGAGTGCACAATCCGAAACTATTGAGTGTGCAGAAACTTTAGGTGTTCACAGTAAGTATAGTGACATAACCACGACCATAACTGTGACAGAATGAAACTATTTACTTGGCAAATGGCATGCCTGCACTAAGCCACATAACTCAAGATATAATTCAAGTGGTAGGATTTAAGTCATTGCAGTCTACTGTATTAAGTTTAGGTAGGTGGTCCTAAAAATTTAAAATTGGTGATTTCTGTGTGCAGCTTGTGACTAATTTTAGGATAAAATGGAGTTCATTGGAATGACTAACTTAAGTAATGATATGAGAACAATGCTGGAGACAAATTGTTCCTTACTCTCAAGCAGTACCTGTGATAGTTCTTAAAAGAGAGATTAGGGAATTAAGTTAATTATGTCTTAAGGGAAGGGAATGAAGGAATTGGGGTAGAAAGGGTTTATGGTTTATGGATTTTGTTTGTTTTTTTTAATAACTTTTGTCGATAAAAGCCCTCAGGATAAAATAATGCTGATATAGTTCAACACTTTAGTTGGTAATGAGAGTTAGTAGCTTGTTTCATCCTATTTAATGTTTACATTACCTCTAGTTACAATTTTAGTGGTGAAAGGTAAAGTGGTAGAATGACATCATTTGCAGATGTAGGCTTCTCAGGTTATGTCTATCACAGGAAGACTGCTAGTTTTCTGAGAATCTGATTAAACTGTTCAGCAGGCAATAAGCGTCTGAGAATGGTAGATTGGGAAACAAGTGATTATTACTTAGATTTAATGTTTTTTATGCTCTATTTTATCAAATAGGACATGGTTTAAATTGTAACTGATTTTTTCTTTTTTTAGAAAATAACAGAAAAATATTATCGTAATCCTAAAAAAGCTCCAAGTGAAGATGTTGCAGAGAGAGTTTTTTCAGTGTCTGAAAATCTTGTACGTATTCTGTACTTTCATGGACTCAACCAAATTACAGGAGCTACACGGGAATTCATAAAACCGCCTCTTTCAGAAAGAGGTGAACATCTAACATTTAAGCCAGATCTTAGCACATGTTACCAGGCAAGTGCTTTAATTAGTAAAAAAGTGATAGAATATTTCTTTTTTCAATGTTGTTTAATCTTTGATATTATCAAAGGTGGTATAAACTATGGGATGGCAGTTTGTGTTGCCACATTTTACTAATGTTTTTTAATGAAATTATGAATGTGTAATTTGCAGATTGTATGACGGAGAATGCGTACCAAACCAGTATTCACCTAAGTAGCTATGGAAAACTATTTAAGAAATAATCAAGATGACTAGAATGTCAGTGCCAAAATTTGAACTCCCTTTTTTTTTTATTCCCAAGACCAGTAATGGAGCATTTTTAAAACATGCTCAGCCATCTGCTGAGTGACATGCAAGTGAATATACTGGAAAGGAATTATATCTTCATTTTTTTGCTTATGGTTTTACACTTTATCAAAATCAAGGTCATTAGAGGTGGGAATGGACTGTGGACAAGGAACGGGAAGGAATTTGGTCATGGTCTTTTGAAAGAAGCATACTGGCATTCACCATGTAAAATACCTGGCCAGGGATTCGAACCCATGTCCTCCCAATTGTGAGGCCAGAGTGTTTCCACTCATCCATCGTGCTCAGTTGGAAAGGAATCAGATTAATTCTGAAAATACATTTGGGTACATTATGACAAAAAATAGGGAGAAATTGAATAAAATTGGCATGAAGTGAGTAAAACATGTCTACAGGAGGAAGAAATGTAGAAAAGCTTTATTATGTGTATGGTGTTGATGATTCAGCACCTGCTGACTGCTATTAATTAGTGACTAGGAATGTGTGGCAAGTGTCTAAAGCACCTGTATTTTTTGTGCACTTTTATTCCTCTCGCAGTTGCTGATATATTATTTTTGTGTTGTGGAATGGAAGTGCTTGGTATTGCCTTTATGTTACAGTACTTTCTGTAATTTTCAGTCATGTTACCAGGCAGGCAATGTAACTATCTTTATAATTCTTCATTATTAACATTGCAAGGATTCCTTACAGGTGATTTATCATGGTAGGTTTCACATGAATTTAAGCTCCAAGAACTACTTAGCAATAATTGGTCCAATTACTATGTTAATTTTACATGTGGCAAAAAATTTGTTACAGTGTTTAACTTGCATCTGTTACCTTCAGAGTCCACCCTTTAGTATGAAATCATTAGCATAATAATATTAGAAATTTTTATATTTAGTTCATTTCTTACCTGCATATACACTCTGCTGCAATGGGTTCAAGTTAAAATTGCAGATCTATTATAAGAGCTATCATGGTTTAAATAGTTTTCAAGCTGTCTAGGTGAATAGTACACTGTTCCCGTACCTTTGCCCCTTTAACCACACACTTCATATATAAAATAACACTCACCACACAGAACAGTACTTAAACAGTTCACAGACAGATGGCAACCCCTGCATATCTTTTTACTCAGCTGCTTTCCAGTGATATTTTACCATTGTGAGATAAACCTGTCATGTAAACCATGTTTGTTGAGTGATGTAAAGCTCTGCTTGTATTAATCAAGAATATTCCCAGTGAGCTATTAAGCATAGTAACTATAAAAATGTGATGAATATATTATATATGGTATAAGAAACTTGATAGCTTCCTTTTCTGAATCCAGTGATTCCGTTGCTTTTCCGCTACTGGAGAAAATTTAGGAGCCACTCATTAAAATTATTTGGTTGCAAAACCAGTAGTACTTATTGGGATATTGGGAATTACTGTCTGCTCGAAGTATCAACTTTGAAATCAATATACGTAATAAAGTAAGCGTGGTTTGTCTTTATGTGCCACCATAAGTCTGCAACCAACCCTTGCAGCCCCATGGGGGTTATATGGTATGGTAGCCCTCAATCCCCCATCTGTGAAAAAGGTTTTGGTTTGGAACTGCAGAAGTTGGGTTTGGAGTTATGGGTATCAAATGAGGGCTTACCACTGGTGGACTTCTTATGGGAATTTTGTGAAGCAGCAGGGAATAGAGTGCCAAAGAGGACAAAACTGGCTAGAATTTTCCTTAATTTTCTAGAACCAGATGTACCAAACAGAATTTTCTAGAAAGTTCAAAAAATGTTGTGGAATGTTACGTTACTAGAATGTTCCAGAAACCAAAAACACAAGTCCAGAATCTTCTGGAGCATTCTTGACTGTTACATTTTCCTGTAGTAGTGGGGATACACTCTCGCTCACAAGCTTATATATAGCCGATGGTGAGATGCATGCATCTGTATACGTTTGGAAATCGATATTTCAGTGAAAATGTTTAAACATAAAAAGTGAAATTAAGTAATTAGAGTAGAGGTTTTGGTGAGATACTCAGTAAGCAGACATACTGATGAAACAAGAATAAGAAATGAGCTAAGTAAAGTTACAATGAGTGAATTTTGTGAAAGACAATGATTGCAAATACATTAACAAAATATTAATATTAGAAGAAGTAGAGATTACAGTTTTGTGGGGTAGATTCCATAATAATACCACTAAAGAATACAAAAAAACACAAACACATTGTCCTTGTAAATGGATCAAGCGTGTAAGTTCTGTAGTGCCAAGAAATTCAGTAGAAAAATTCCAGTAATGTGTTGCACGAGTAAAAAAATTAACTAGCACAATTGGAAGTGCCTCCACTAGAATCATTTCATTACATGACTGGAGAAACTCTCTAGTGAAGCAAGAGTAACTATGACTAGTTAGTATCTTTGGAAAGTGTAGTTATTAGTAGGAATTGTCCTCTGCAATGGAAATAAGATTACTAACACAAGGAAACAGAAATTTGTAAATACCTTACTAAGGGAAGGAGGCTGCACACAAGTGGTAGAACAGAATACAAAACGTTGGATATATTCCTAAGAAAGCCTGATGATAAATTTGTGGGGTCTCAAGTAACTGAAGGAATGAGTCATCAAGAAGCAGTTCTGATGGTTTATTAGAGGGTTCAGTAAACCATGCAACAACTGAAGGTGGTAATAGGTACAGTTATAAAAAAAAGTCCCTATTTCAGAACTGAAAAGGGATTTCAGGAGAAGGTTCAGTATGTCGAAGGATGGTTTAGATCAGGTGTAAGGTTGTTTGCAGATGACACAATGCTATATAATAGGATCAAAACAGTAGACAACTGTGAACAGCTGCAGGGTGATTTGGGCAGGATATCTAGCTGGGCAGGTCAACATAGAATGAAGATAAATGTAAAGAAGTCACCTTATTAGGTACACAGATAAAAAATTACAAGTTGATCATGATTATAAGGTGGGGAAAGAATTTGAAATGTAAATATCTTGGCATAAAATTTGGTAACAAACCCAACTAGGCAGAACACATTGGATAGGTAGAAGGAAAAGGTTTCAAAATTCTTCACTTATTGGAGAGAGTGATGAGGGGAAGTACCGGGGAAGTAAGGAAGTTTGGTTACTAAAGTTTGGTCAGACCATTGCGTGAGTATGGTGCTGCAGTATGGGACTCACATTTTAAGTATTAAATACATGAATTGGAGGGGGTGCAGAGAAGGGCTGCTAGCTTTCTCTCTCGAAATTACTGCAGAATACAGCCAATAAGTAATATGCAAAGGAACTAGAATGGGATTCATTTGAAGACAGGAGGAGGGTTAAGAGGGTCGTGGGAGCCTATAAGCCATATATTATTGGTGATAAGTCATTAAAAGACATTGGTGGAAGAATTAGGAAAGGTGCATGGAAGGAAAAAAACAACCACGAACACAAGCTGGCACTCGATTTTAGGCACAAGGGTGTGAGATTTTCTTTTGTAGGTAAGGGAGTCAGGGATTGGAATAAATAAACAAGAAGACTGATGAATAATTTGCCAAAAAGCTAAAACGATATAATGCTGAAATCTGTATTGTGCAAAAATAGGCAGATGCAGGGACAGGGGAAAAATGGGCTTGGAGGGAAATTTCAACCAGAGCGTATGCTCTATCACAATTAAATGAATAAACAATTACAATAGAGTCGGTTGGAACAGTTCAAAGAGATTATATGAATGGGAGAAAAATGTTTATTCCCAAAGAGAAAATAAATAAAAGTATGGAAGGTACATACTATTATAGGGACTTTAGGAAGCAAAAATGGCTGGTTTGAAGAGAACACAACAGAGTTAAGAGATAGCAAGGCAGTAGAACAACTATACTAAGAATCGATGGGAGTAAAGGGGGAAGCTAAAGAACAGTTTATGCAGAATATTATGGATGCAGAGGGACCACTGAACGATACATCTAGAAATTTCTATCGCACTGTTTGAAAACTGAGGAGAAGGGAGGGTATTATGACAATGATGCATAGTTGGAGAAGAAGTAACTTAGGAATTGAAAAAGATGGAGATATTAGGTAACTATTTTTATGAGGCCATTAGAAACTATGATTCAGGATCAGGATGGTCTAAATCAGATGCGGAGCTTGTCCACACAAGTAAATCTGACTTACAAATTTAAAATTTTTGTGTTATGAAGGAACTAAGAAAGATAAAAAAGCATTAAGAAGTTGAAAATAATTTAAATCTAGAGACTAGAGGAATAGAGGACTGGTGTGATAGTAGCATCAGTCCATTAAGGAAACCAAGCGTGGTGGGAGAACGGTTAACGTTCTGGCCTCGCATTCGGGAGGACACGGGTTCGAATCCCCGTCCAGGCTTTCAGATTTGTGTTTTCCGTGGTTTCCCCAAATCACTCCAGGCGAATGCTGGGAGGCTTCCTTCAAAGAGGGCATGGCCAAATTCCTTCCCATTCCTTGTCCCCAGTCCCATCCCGCCTCTAATGACCTTAGTTGTCGACAAGGCGTAAAGCTGTAATTAAAAAAAAAATATAAAAAATCCATTAAGGAATGGTGACCAATAGAGTTAAAAATTACAGGCCAATAATTTGACCTTAGTGATAGCTAAATTAGAGTTGAAGTGGAGCGCCGCCTCTGCATGAGTAATTTCCACATGAAATCATACCTCCTTTTCTGCCTCCACCTTTATAAGTCTTAAAGTGCAGATATAATTGAGGTTTTGTTCAGATAAATATTTTATTGGAATTACAAATTAGGATAGGGAACTGAGTTACCACTTACATTAAGATGATGAAGATGGGGTGTGAACACACAGAAAAAACACAAACACACATTACAATTTTCGGGTCCAGTGCTTTATCAACAGAACATTATGGGGAAAGGAGGTGTTGTGAGAGATTGCCTGACAGCCATTTCCCTATCCTAATTCGTAATTCATTTTCATTACTTAGGGCCTTATATTTTATTTTTTACCTTATTATTTTATTACTTTTACAAAATGTGGCACATTGTCCCTAAGCCAACAACACCATGATTTTTTTTCTTAAATTGATCTCTCAATAAGAGTAACAATTAATTGCACAGTGTTGTTAGCTAAGTGATTAAATGGAAATTTGAACTTGCATGAAAAGTAAGTGTGATGGGATGTTGGTAGGTGGTGAATACAGTGACATATGATGGCATGAGCTTGTGATGCCACTCTAATTAACTGAGTCATAAACTCAGTAAAGTTCAATTCTCCTAAGATTGTTTTGTTGGTACATATGTAATTATGAATCAAATTTGAAATCATTGCACGTTTCCATGTCATAGAAAGAGGAGGTAAAAAGAGAAACCTGGCCGTATTATCTGGAAATATATGCTGCTGACACAAAATATAACATTTGTGATAAATTTTCTTATGTTAATTTTGAGTTAATTTTATAATAAAATATCAAATTATAAATGATTATACATTTATTTTTCCATCTCCTCCTCCACAGAAGTCAGCCACTTAACCTCCAATTATGCATCAGTATCCAGAAAGATGACCTTAGTTGCAACTCCATTAAAAACCATTGGAAAGGATTAAAATGTGACTTGCGTGGTAGAGGAATTCTCAAAAGGCAGAAAGCATAGAGTTAGGTTAAGAAATGCAGTATCAAAATTGCACAAGACATTACATAATGGGGTAGCAAGGGAGACGACAGTGAACAGCACCATGGAAATCTGGATAGGACATCTAGTTGGGTAGGTTAACATAAGATAAATTCAGAGAAGTGCCAGATTGTTAGTTATATAGATAAAAAAAAACTGAAGATTGATTAATGTTATAAGCTGTGGAAGGAAATTGTTTGCAATACTACAAAATGGGTTTAGGATAGGATATTCATGTGAACCTCAATTAGGAAATACATTAGAGATGACATGGACCAGGCAGGCCAAGTTGACAGCGTAGCACTAAATCCCTCTAAGACATTTGACAGAGTGAGTCATGAAATGTTGGTAAAGAAGATAAGAACTATTGGAATACATAAGAAAGTGACTTGATAGGTGGAGGAATTCGTAAAAGGTAGAAAGTTATGGTAGGAAATCAGTATCAACATATGTGGAAGTGAAAATGAGAGTGGCATAGGGTAGTATATTGGGATAGTTGCTGTTCATTATTCTGTAGGTGGTTTGCAGCTAGAAGTTAAGTTGATATCAAAATAGGAAACGGTTGTGAAAAGCTGCAAGATGATCTGGACAGGATATCTTTAATTTTTTAATTTAATTGCAATAGAGCACATGCTCTGGTGGCAATTCCCTCGCTCATCTAATTACACCCTTTTTATTTTTAATTATCTTATACAATTAGAGTGCTAAATTCCTTCAGCATATTTTGGTAAATTATTCATAATGGGGTAATTTGTTCCAATCCCTAACACCCTTACCCACAAAAGAAAATTCTCCCACTCCTTAATGCATGAAATCGAGTGCCAGCAGTCATCTTTTCCCTTCCCTGCACATTCCTAATTCTTCGACCAATGTTCCTTCAAGCCCCATCACCAAAATATGTCTTATAAATTCTCAGCACACTCTTCACCCTCCTCCTGTCCTCCAATGACTCCCAATCCAGCTCCTTTATCATATGAATTACTGACTGTGTCCTGCGATAATTTCCACAAACAAATCTAGCTGCTCTTCTTTGCACAATCCCCAACTCCTGTATTTGATACCCAAAATGTGGATCCCAAACTACACCAAGGGGGTAGACCAACATGGAATGAATATAAATGCCAAGAAGAGTGAGCTTTATAGGTACATAATCGTATATATAAAGATTACTTGTGATTATAGGATAAAGAAGGAATTGCTTGTCAAAGACCTGAAGTGTAAATATCTTGGCATAACATTTGATAATAAACTCAGCAGGGCAGAACACATTGGGCAGGTGATAGGAAAAGGTTTAAAATTCCTTCATTTATTGGAGAGGGTCATAAGGGGGAAGTACTAGAAAAATGAGGGAAATGGTTTACAAAACTTCTGTCATATCATTGCTTGAATATGGTAGTGTAGTGTGTGGACACATTTGCTTATCAGATACAGGAGTTGGAGAAGGTGCAAAGAAGGGCAGTTAGATTTGTCTCCAAAACAAATGCAATCAGTAACTGATATGTTAAAAGAGCTGTAGTGGGATTCACTGGAAGAAAGGAGGCGGATGAAGAAAGTACTGGGAGTGTAATAGGCTTATACTGATGATGACGCTTTTGAAGATATTGGTAGAAGAATTAAGAGTAATATTTGGAAGGTAAAAAGATGACTGTGACGAGAAGCTGGCATGTGGTTTCAGACATAAGGGAGTACAAAAATTTTCTTGTAAGTAAGGAAATAGAGAATTGTAATAAATCATGGGAAGTGATGAACAATTTAACAAAAACATTGACAGAATTCAAAATTAAAATTCATAAAGGGTAGGTGTTTACAAGAAAGTGGAAAAATGGTTGTGTAGTATACTTGCTACTGGAGCATGCACTCCATCATAAATAAATAAAATTTTATTTAAAAAATACCTTAACACCATAAAGAAATCTAATTTTCCCTTTATTTCTGAAAACATTGGTCCAAAATGTCTTCTATATTTTTCAGTGTTATGTAGTCTTGTAATGATTATATGAAAACTTGAGCAATCTTACTGGAGTTTGTTAATTTTATTAAATTTGACACTTCATTATATTTAAAAAAATATATGTCATTTGATAAAGAATTTAATAAGTATGATAATAAATTGTTATTAAGGTAGTTTTTCTGGAAACTTTTCAAAAGTAACCTAGTCAAGTAATCATCAACTGATATTTTCATATGTGTTTGATTTATCTGTAACATTTGAAAGAAAATTTCACATAAGGAATAATGAGCTCAATTAAAAAATAAATTGAATAAATTGATTTTGAAAGGTTTTTACAATTATTTTAATGAGTTCAATTTAATACACAATCTGTGTACAGAATCATCACTTGAGTTTCTATTTTTATTTCTGATACTTTTTCCTCCAAAAGAAGTTCATCTGCATACATTAGTGACCCATATTTAATATTGTTCACTAGACTCATAAATCATTTTCCTGTTTCTCACTGTTACTAGATCCTATTATCTGAACTCAATAATATTTTATTTTTTTTCGCTCATCCATTACAGAACTCTATTTAAAAATCTGAAAGTGTCAAAATATTTTTACAAATTGAAAAGAAAAATGATGAGTCATAGCTAAATTATTTTCCAAAATACAGTGATCAGTATGAAACTATTATGAGGATAAGTGATTAACTATTTGTACCCTACTCAGATCAATTATTTCAGATGCCTACCTTCATAAAAAGTAACATCTTGATTCATAAAAATATAGTTTACAATATCCAATATTTGGCAGCCGTGTAGCTCAGGTGGTAGAGCATTTAACTATGGCCCAGATGACTGGGATTTGATCCCCAACAAAGCCGAGGGTTTTTCTTTGAAGCTGAATGTCTGGAATGGTCCCCCAGGCCACTCTGCCTGCTATCAAATGAGTATCGTTGGGAAAACTCTGCGGGAAGGTAAAGAAAAAGGTCCCGACAATGTTGCTGACCATGACACGTCCACTTTAGCGCCTATGGTTAGCAAACAGGAATGCGGGGCTCTACCTCCACTAATCCTATGGCAGTATGGCTTTAAAGCTGTGAAAAACCACTGTTTTTACCTCTCCTTTTATATCCAATATATAGTTTATCATATTTCTTGGAATACTATAATTTACCTTAACTTTTAGATAAGCTGTACAACTTCTAATCCAGATATAAAAAAGTTTTCTCTAAGTCTTTATTAATTTGGTAAAAAATCTGTCAACATCATTACTCTCTATCACCTAATTACTGTAAATGTTTTGCTCATGTTAGCTAAATATTTCACTTTTTTCAGTTTGATACAACAGCTCCACAGCCAAAACAGCTCGAACTTTTCTACCTGTTAGATGAAATGTTGAAAAGGGAAGAGAAGCTGTTGTTTCATATCAGAAAAATAGAAAGTGAAGTAAGTATGCAATCTTAAAGTGGATAGGAAGTGTATGTAAAGGCAGATTAAGGTTTAAATATTAAAGTTAAAAAATTAAGTTTTACAATTTCAGACCTTTTATTTTCTTGCAAAATCTCATATTTATTTTTCATTGACAAATCAGACAAATGTGTTGTTAATGCTAAAATAATTTTTGTGCTGTATGTACTAAGGTTACCATTTTCGTTTGTTTGGTGTTCATAAAATCCTTGTGTGATACCTGGATCAACCTTATTATCTATTGTTTTTAATTTATTTTATTTATCAATCTTGTTTCATGGATCCCTGCTGAGGAAGCACCTCTGGGATGTGAAACATGTCATGGTTAATATACATACATACAATATGAGTCATAATCATAGTAAAAAACAATTATATGTTACAAAGAAAAAATAAAGACAATAAAATAAACATAAATTTTTACAACTGTGATTTGCAAAAGTCATATTGAATACAATTAATTGTTTTGTTCAAATTCTTGAATGGAGTAGAAGGAGTTGCCAATAAGATAATCTCTCAGTTTTTCTTTAAATATATCTTTATTTTCTGCAAATTGTTTTATACCCTTGGGAAGTTTATTAAACAGATGTATACCAGAATAATTAACTCCTCTTTGTACTAATGACAGAGATGTTTGTGGTTTGTGCAAGTTATTTCTGCTTCTTGTATTGAGATTGTGTACCTGTGAATTAGAAGTAAACAGGTTACAATGATCTATGACAAAGCACATGAGAGAATATATTCTAGCATTAAAATCGCTCAGGAGTATTAATTTGTCTTCATCTGATATTTAGTGTTTCTTGTAATTCTTCCTAGAAGTTTTCCCTCTCTATATTTGTTTTGGTGATGTCTGGGACATAAATAATTACTGCATGGAACATGATTTAAGCAGTTATTAATTTCACATATAATATTCTACCTTTGATATAGCACTCATGATCTATTTATTCTTCAAAGTATTATTTGCCTGCAACTTTCTCACACAGATCTAGGTGTGTGGACTAATCCGTGTACGGTGGCTTGTTATATTTTTGAGTTGGAATTATTAACCTAGAAAAGAGAAAAAATCTAAATGTTATGTAGACGTTTCCTTTCTTCTGGCTACTTTCTTGCTTTGGTTGATTTCAGAAACTTTGGTTAAGAGTCTATCTGAAGTTTGTAATGTATCTTTATTAACCTTTACTTAAAAAAAGAAAAGATTTTGTGTTGTTTGAAAATGTCTGATTAAATCTATTTAAAGATGACATAGTGAAAAATTTTCTAGCTATAACCAATAAGCGATATAGAAAATAAAACTTGATCAACTCTCAGTATTGAAGTAGAGCAAACAATTAAGTTAATATAGCATCCCAGAAAAAGTTAACGAACAGAAAAGTATTTTACTTGCAGATACAAAAAATATTAATGTATTAAATTAACAGTGCAGATTTTAAAACAATGAAAATTCCATTGCAATGCCTCTAACAATGAACACCCTTCTCCCCCCCCCCCCCCCGTAATTACCAGCTCAAATCGAAGATGGGACCATTTATACTGCCCACTGTAACAATGACCACTCGTATCCAGGGCCCGCTCTAGCGGTTTTGCCGCCCAGGACAAATAGACAAATTGCCGCCCCTTAAGATTATGTAGAATTATATATTTAAAAAAATAATAATTTTTAATCGAATAAAAAATTAAATTTTAATAAAATCATATATTCATAAATAAACTTATTGAATTTTGATTTAGAGGCACAAAATAGATAAATTAATTATGAAATATCTGTACATAGCCACAAATTAACCATATTTTTTATATTTTTAAATGCTATTACAGATGGACATTATCACACAAACAATCTAAATGCCATTATTTTGAAAATAAAACGAGATTACATCAGATACGCTAAAATCACAAAAAAAAACTTTTTTTCTTACTTTCAGGTTGCGAATTTTTTATTACATCTTAAAATTTACTTCATCAGCAATTTCATACTCAATTGCCAAAATGGCTAAATCATTAAATTATCAATTTCTTGGTTTTCGTAAATGCTTACCAAGGCGTCGTATACATCTCCCAAATGAAATTTTAAAGGGTTTAATGCCTTTATCCTCTCTATCCAATTCTCCCATCTAGTGTCACTCCATGTTTTCAAAGTTGAACCCTGAATATGCTTTAAAAGTATTGCCCATCGAAAAGTAAATGCCAAAAATAATAAATATATTTTTTTGGAGCATGTTGAAGAAATTAGCGGCTTCCAAGGATGCTTTTATCATTAATAACAAGATTGAGAGATTGGCTACTACACGGAACATTGAATGCTCGGGAATTATATTGTTTAATTCTAGATTGCACTCCTGCTTTATTGCCCCTCATATTGGACCCGTTGTCAGTCCCTGTCCTCTGATATCCTGCAAATTTAAACACAAGTCATTAAGTTCTCCAACTATAAAGTCAGACATTTGTTTTCGTGTGGATCTTTCGACTGGTAATAAGCCTTAAAAGCTTTCATTAATTTTAATTTCAACATAAGGATTAAATTTATTGGATGAAACATATCTGATTACAAGAGTAATTTGCTGTATGTTACTAAAGTCAGGAGTACAGTTTAAAATTATGGAAAATATTTGAAATTTTTTATTTCATTAATAATATGAGCCTTTACGCTTTGATGCAGTAGATCTACTATCCAGGTTTGTATATTTTTCCCAAGATATTGAGCTTTAGTCTCTACTTTTTAGAGCACTCAGCGGACGTGCTCTTCCATAATGGGATCATATTCAGACAGTAACTCAACTATTTTTACTGTTATTATGCTCAAACAACTTGTCGCTTTTACCTTGAAAAACCAGTCAACTTTTACCAAGCATTTTGGTAATTGCAACAGTTCTTAGAAGCACCTCATTCCAATGATTTATTTCGGCATTAATAACTCTTTGAGTGGCAGCATCTACAGTTTTACAACAATTTAATCTTTTTTGCCTGAATATGATTTTTCGAAATTTCATGCTCTTTTAAAGTTTCGTCGAGGTGCTTCCAATTTTTAAAACCCTCCTTTGGAGAGAACTAACTAAACAGCCGAAAATTTTGCAACAGAAGCAGTAAAAGCAGTTTTGTGAAAGATAGTAGCTAATCTCGCAATGTTTGCTCTCCGTTGCTTAAAATTTGTGCATAATATTTTGCGCTAAAATGTCGATCTGTGTCATTAGAAGGAAATTTGTAATTATGCAATAATTTAGGTGGACCTTGCCTTACTAAAAAGCTACTTACGGTGTCTCGTTTTAGAACGCCTTCTGTGAGTCTCCCGTTGGTGGCAGTTCCAGTTGGTTTAGAAACTTTGTTCATTTGTTTGCTATTATTCTCTGACGATTCTGTACTTCTTTTGTATCCCGACCTGATATTGGTTTCTAAGGTTTGTTTTGGTAAACTCTGAATACAGTATATTTTTTTAACGTGCCAGATTGATTCTTCCTTTCCCAACCTTCTTTTTTTTTGTACTGGTAACCAGATAGTTTTCTTTGACCGACAGACATTTTGGAAGAGGCACGCACGTAACTCAAACAATGTACACTATAAAATAATATAAAAAGTAAATATTTATCCTTGTTCTAAATAAGCTAAAACCATAACTAAGATAAATTATTCTCAGTCGATATAAAAAAATATTTATACACAACACAAAATATTTTCCATACCTGTGAACATAAAGAAAGTCTAGTGTTACAGTCAAAGCATATTCGCGGAGGATACTATCCGTACATGTGCTGCAAATACAGAAACCATGTATACAGAATGGCAATTTCTATAGGCTTAAACGGACTACGTTCCAAGTTTACAAACAAACAAAAAAAAAAAAAAAAAAAAATGATGTTGTGGAGTGATTGTCGTGCAATGCACTTATTAAACCAACTGACAAAGTTATTGACATTCACTAAAATAGTTAATGAATTTCTTTTTGTTGAGACGATTTACAAATGCAGCAATTAGAGTATCTGTAAACCGCATTCGTATATATAATAAGCATCATGCGTTATTATATATTAGCAGTTAAAATTCTAAATTGAATATACTAATGGTATGTGAAGTAACTAATCGGTAATCAGCAGCTGTTAATATTATTTATTTATTAATGATTGTAAGTACTATCCCACACCCACTAAACTACAGTATTTTCACAAGCGATCAAAGCTAGCGTATATAATTTAACCCAACCATAACACTTACAATGCCTGTATCTATTTTGTACAACAAATCTGTGAGGCTCGGATTACGAGAAGAAATTATTATGCAAATTATTCCACTTCGATTTCCAATAACTAAGATCCATATTGATTTGGTTTATCAATTCAATAAAATAAATACTCAGCATCTCCCGCCAAGCACTATCGATTCCATGTATTAGAGCTAGCTGCAATTGCGAAAAATACTCCTTTTCACCGGGTCTGGTAACTTGTGGGCAGTATAACGTCGGAATCAGTGCAGGTAGCCGAGGTCAGGTGTAACAGCCCCCACCTACCGCGCTTCGCTTCTGTTGTGCGCTTTTGTCGTTGTGCGCTTATATCGTTGTGAGCTTATGTCGTATATCCAACTAAATAACAGTTTAATCATAAATGTACTTACCTTTAGAAATAATGAAATCCTGAAGTAAATTTTATGAACTTCCACATAACACTAATAACGTAATAGTAAGACTAATGCTGTTGTGTAATGTAACCACTTTTATAATTAGCAATAATAAACAAGTTGGGACAGCAAAAGTCGAAACAGCGTTCTACTCGCGTGCTAAGGCCCAATTCACACAGAAGAGACGTGGCGCGGACGCGGCGCATTTTGAAGTTGCTCCTATGGCGGAATTCACACAGAGGCGGCGAGGCAAAGGCGCGCCCCTTTGAGGTCCGCGCCCCGTCTCTTCGAAGTCTCTAGGGGCGCACCCAAATAGATAAGAACTGTAAGTTTTTAACGAACGAAAAATTCGGTATGTGAATCTTTTTTATTAATTGGGTATTAACACATTAATATTATTAGTATTTTTCTCACACTTACAGCCGAAATGGCGCCCCTAAATTTTAGCGCCCCGGGCAAATGCCCGGTTTGCCCCCCCCCCCCTAGAGCGGGCCCTGCTCGTATCACTCACTAATGGCACTTAAAATGGAAGTTGCATACCACTCCATCTATTCTTTACTGCCTCCACATCATCGCTCCCCAACTTCTTGAAGCGCCCCATCTACCACCAAACTACTATGATAAACATTCATCAACCCCATAAGATTAGCTGGGAAAGTATTCGTGTCAAGCCCGAGTTTCATTTCTGTGTTGTGTAAAGCTACCACAAACTTCATCACTTGTCCCAGGTGCACACATCTCGTGTGTTCCGTACAGTGTTGAAATTGTACTATTTGCCCGATGTACTGCTTCCCCCAATTACAAGGGATTGAATAAATATCTAGCTGTCTGAGAACCAACCCTTCGTTTGTACTGCTTAGTAAATCTCTTACCTTGCTGGGTTGACAGTTTTTCCAGCGTATGATGAAAAGGAAAGCTGTTGAGCATCTTGCTGCCTCTTGCCTTCCTTGCGAAAGGCCCCGTTGATCCATTTTTTTAAACTGCTTTACGTCTCTCAACAGCGAGGTCTTTAGAGACAGGAAAGGATGGGGGCAAGGAATGGGAAGGAATTCGGCCATGGCCTTTTTAAGGAAGCATCCCAGCATTTGCCTGGAGTGATTTGGGAAACCATGGAAAACCAAATCTGGATGCCCGGATGGGGATTCGAACCGCCGTCCTCCCGAATGCGAAGCCAGAACGCTATCCGTTACACCACCACGCTCGGTCTGCTGATCCGCACATTGCTGTATCCATTTGTGTGAAATGTACATTGTAAATAATTTGAGATGATGTTGGAAAACTGTGCACTACAACAATCTGGTATGGTGCAATGTGTTTGATAATACCGAACAGTGCTGATTAGGATGATGAAAGTTGTGTGTCCTGAGGGATAGATTGGTGTGGGTTGGTTTTCTATACACTGCATTTGCTAGTGTTTGTAAGCACCTTAAAATTTGGTAAATTCTACATTTCTTGGGTACAGGGCATAGGGGATGGTGCAAGCACCTTAGAATTTGTAAATTCTCCACCTCGTCACTACAGAATATGGGATACAGAAGCCAATACTGCAGCTTATATCCGAAAGTAGGGCGATTTAAAATCAGAAAACTAACTTAATATGTAATAACAGCTCTAAATAGACAGTTAATAATAGAAAACAACTTTCAAACTCACCTAAATCATGGCAATTCTCAATAGTTCAGCTTGTAAACAACCGATTTTTGTTACGTGACCACATCGTCATTTTTACACACTTTCGACACAGTAAAGTAAATTTATAAAAATAATAAACCAGGAGAAAGTAAAATTTACTATAAATCAATAGATTCAGGCAGAATAAATAAATAAAACACGATTTTAAAACTTCGTCAAACACACTCGCATTTTCAACACCACATAACAACATGTTTTCAGTAATTTTCAGAGCCAACAAATAAATGTTATGTAATAATAAAGAACACTGCACAACATATAAAAGTTTTGAAGCATTCCACACAGTTAAATAAGCACTAAATCAGTTTTAAAAGTAATTATGCAGTAGGAAAAAATACCGGCAATTACAGATCACAATTGTGGACGATTTAGCACCTGTCAGTAAATAAAACCACTTTCAACATGTGGAATGAATAAAGCAGGAGGCCGTGTGGTAAACTATACCTCCAAATAAACAATCTTTCTAATAGTAATTTTAATAAAATAGTAAACTGACTCAATGGCAGCTTCTGGTCTCTCCACTTCTATTTTTGTAAGACTAATAACTTCTAAAATACACCACGTACAGTGAACATAACTAACATTGTAAACTGGAGGGACCATAGAACACACATAAGTTTTAAAATCTAAATTTGAAAAATCATACAAAATGTTGAAAAATAATAAACCGGATGGCCAGCTCGAGTAAGTCCCGCGGCCAATGAAAAAAACGGTATTGCTGCGCGGAACACATTCGATTTATTTACAGCAAACTGAGTAACTTTAGAGGTATAACCATCATAAACTAAATCAATCAACAGACCACAAACATTACACTGTAAAATTTTGAGCACTTGAAATTACAGAATTTTTCCAAACTATATTTAGTAGCGCGAAGATACAGGTGTCGTGGGTCCATGGTATATAACGTCTAGCGGACATGAGGACGCCACATTTGATTGAAACTCTTGGAAGCACACTCTGTGTTTCACAGAGCCGCATTTGGCACTCCGAGGACTTCTGGGTAGTCCCGGAAGTCACGCACCACCATTGTTTTGGCAGACATGATGAATTTTGAGAATGTGTGATTTGTCAATTAGATAAATGATACTTTGAAATTTATTAACAGAGGTCAGTCAGTTTTTATTCCTCATCATTACTTGCAGATTAGGAATTGATTTGTTTGATAGCCAATTGTGACTTTTGATGTTACTTTGAAGAATATATTGAATTTTTTTATTTAAACAGTGCTTATTTCTTATTAGGGTATATTAACCTTTTCTTTCCTGAGGATAGTGAGGAAAGTGGCAGCTGTAATTTCTTACAGTTGATTCATCCAGGCTTATACACAGTTTAACAGTTTGATCAATGAATATTTTGACAGTACCAAAAGCAAGTTGGAGGTTAGTTAAGGTGATTGAACCGATACTTCAATCCCGGTATTGGTTTTCTCCCTTACATGTTCCATCTGATTTCTTTCAGACCAAAAGTTCAGAAATGGCAGGAAACCCTCCTATTCAGCATCTATTGTAAATTTGATACTTTAATTTATTACATAAAATGTTTAAGGAAATAATCAAGTTTTCCTCTTCTGTGCATCAAGAATCATCCTCATATCTATAAAAACAAGTTGGTCACGCTTTCCATGTCCTGGATATGTTCCATGAACATATTGAAGAAAGTGATGACCTTTTCATGCTGTTTAAAATAATTGATTTTGAAAATGAAATTGAAATCTCCATGTGGTGGAAAAGATCCACCATCGGCAGCTATAAATGTTGTCTAGCAACTCCAATGTATTATCCAAAACAAATCCTCGTTACAACCAACATCATCTCACAACCGACCATGATGTCATTTGTTACTTTCAGCATGCCAAAACACCCCACTGAATTCCACATGTGGTGAGCACATTCCCCCACTAATTGGCTCAGGGCTATGGAGAGATGTTTTGATAGCAAGTACATTGGTAAACTCATTGTAGGTTGCAATGGGATCCTTCCTTTGTGTACTTCTGGCAGCCCATTTAACCTGGAAGGCACTGCAGCTGGGGATGAAGTTTTTTTTGATAATATCTTGTGGAAGACCTGAAGTTTTCAGAGGCACAATTTTCTTTTTAACTTCTGACATTATTGAATCATCTGCCTCATTCAGCCTCTCATAAGTTTCATTTTCCAGAATAATGTGGATTTTATGCCTGTAGTCTTCCATTGCCTTGAGAATAGTGGCATTGTCATTACCTGCAGTAATAATGACAACATCCTTGTTCTCCTGCAGTTCATTTAGCACTCACCACTCTGACACAGTTGTATTCTTCTTTTCAGAATTAGCCTTATGGAGAATGTGACACATAACTGTGAACGTTTTCGCGGCGGCAGCACTGTAGAAAACACTCTCGGGATTCTAGCCGCGTCAAATAAAAGTCGACTGGCGACGTTTCGAGAGCCGGCACTGCTCCCATTGTCAAGCCCTGCTTAACTAACTAAAACTGCCTAGCGGTAGTCTCTATATAGGGCTACCGGGCGGGAGAGGAGGGGAACTCGCGCGGAGGGCGGGTCTGCTTGGTGACGTCATGTTCCGGTTGTTGTTATGCCCAAATATGGTCCGCTCCCGTGTGTTTCGTAATTGTTTAATAACTGGCCTCCATGTTTGACTTATGTTAAGTCCTTGATCCCGATTTATCACATTGTTATTAACTCTGATTTCAATTGCCTCTTTCACGACACTATCCCAAAAATTATTAGCATGGCAGAGGCGTGTCGTCTTGTCAAAGCACGGCTCATGACAGTTTTCAAGGGCGTGCTCTACTATAGCCGATTTTTCTTTCTGCCCCAACTTAAAGTATCTTATATGCTCTTTGCGCCTTTCATCGATCGTTCTCAAAGTCTGTCCTATGTAGGAAGAGCCACACTCACAAGGAATTTTATACACTCCAGGGGCCCGGAGATTTATACAATCTTTCGGGGTTCGTAATAACTGACGGATCTTAGGCGGGGGCCGAAAGATGGAGCAGATGCCTTGCTTGTTGAGCAGCCTGGCTATTTTCGATGTCACCGCTCCGCAGAAGGGCAAAAAGGCACGTGGGGTTTCTCGTTCCCTGTCATCCGTTTTGTTTTTGTTTCTTCTTCCGATAATCGCATGTCGAGTTTCTTTGGAACTATAACCATTGGCCCTAAACACGCGTTCTAAGTGTCGCAGCTCTTCTTGTAGATGCTGATTGTCGGATACCGCCTTTGCCCTGTGGACCAACGTATTCAGTACGCCGCGCTTCTGAGATGGGTGATGAAAACTAAGGGCGTTTAGATAACGATCAGTGTGTGTGGGTTTTCTATACACACTGTGCCCCAACCTTCCGTTCGGCTTTCGACGTACCAATACATCCAGAAAAGGAAGTGCGCCTTCTTTTTCGATTTCCATCGTGAACTTGATGTTGGGGTGAACGCCGTTGAGATAGTTCACAAATTCATATAGGGCTGGTATCCCATGAGGCCACACGAGGAATGTGTCGTCAACAAATCTATAAAAACACTTGGGCTTTAAAGGGGCCGCGTCAAGAGCTACATGCTCAAAATGTTCCATGTAAAAATCGGCAATCACTGGGGATAACGGGGACCCCATGGCCACGCCGTCCGTTTGTTCGTAATACTTTTCTTGGTACACGAAATACGTCGATGTGAGCGTGTGTCTGAATAATTCCACGAGTTTTTGGTCAAAATGTTCACTAAGTAGTTCGATTGTTTCCCTTAACGGCACCCGCGTAAATAACGATGTGACATCCAAACTGACCATGATATCGTCACGCTCTAGTCTCATTGTTTTAACCACTTCCACAAACGCAGCAGAGTTCTTAACGTGGTGTGCACATTTACCCACAAACGGACTTAACTGACGTGTGAGGTATTTGGCCAACCTGTACGTCGGCGAATCTATGGCACTAACTATCGGCCGCATCGGAGCATGCTCTTTGTGTATTTTTGGTAGGCCATACAATCTTGGTGGTCTTGGGGCTCGGACTGTCAAATTCTTCACTGTTTCTTCCGCCAATCCAGCTTCTTTTATTAAGATATTGGTTTTTCTGACTGTCCGTGCCGTGGGGTCGCGCGGAAGCACACGATACGCCTCATCATCTAAAACTTCACACATCTTCTGGTGGTAGTCAGTGTTTGTCAGAATTACGGTTGAATTTCCCTTGTCTGCTGGTAAAACCACGATTTCGGTGTCTTCCCGTAAAACACGTAAGCCGGCTCGTTCAGCTGCGGTCATATTGGGCTTAGGTGGTCTGGCCCTCGTCAGGATGCGCGTTGTCTCCCGGCGTACCTCTTCCGCTGCGTCCGTTGGAATATTACGCACAGCTTGTTCCACTCCGCTGATGATGTTCATGATAGGCAAGGAACGTGGAGCCGGTGCGAAGTTCAATCCTTTCTTCAGGGCTGAGATAGCACCTTCGTCAATTTCTTTCCCCGATAGGTTAATCACGGTTCGTCTGTCTTCGGGTAGCTGGGTGTCGCGCAGATCACGCGACAGGCGGTTGAATTTACAGCACTGCCTGCGCGTGGCCGTCCTTAATATAGAATTCTGTTGTCCGGTGGTGAAGTTGTCGACCCATTCCCAATCCATCGGCGAGAGGGCTGCTGCTAATAGCAAATGGCGTCCCATTAGTTCTCTAGCATTTTTGTCGAGGTCACGGCGAGTTTGACGAATCCTCTCCCTTACTTTTATTTGACGCGGCTAGAATCCCGAGAGTGTTTTCTACAGTGCTGCCGCCGCGAAAACGTTCACAGTTATTTAACATACCTCTACGGGGAGGATATGTCGCGCAGCGTTAAACATCTGGAGAAGCTGCGCTGCAAGAAGGCCAAACTACTGAGTTCGCTGGCCTTCCTGTTAAGGTGTAGAGACACCGAAACAGTGCCACGGTTTGCCGTTGTAAACCATCCGGCTAACACTACTGCCATAAAGAAGATTTTACGCCGCACCAGCCTGGCGATTGTAAGGGAGAGGATTCGTCAAACTCGCCGTGACCTCGACAAAAATGCTAGAGAACTAATGGGACGCCATTTGCTATTAGCAGCAGCCCTCTCGCCGATGGATTGGGAATGGGTCGACAACTTCACCACCGGACAACAGAATTCTATATTAAGGACGGCCACGCGCAGGCAGTGCTGTAAATTCAACCGCCTGTCGCGTGATCTGCGCGACACCCAGCTACCCGAAGACAGACGAACCGTGATTAACCTATCGGGGAAAGAAATTGACGAAGGTGCTATCTCAGCCCTGAAGAAAGGATTGAACTTCGCACCGGCTCCACGTTCCTTGCCTATCATGAACATCATCAGCGGAGTGGAACAAGCTGTGCGTAATATTCCAACGGACGCAGCGGAAGAGGTACGCCGGGAGACAACGCGCATCCTGACGAGGGCCAGACCACCTAAGCCCAATATGACCGCAGCTGAACGAGCCGGCTTACGTGTTTTACGGGAAGACACCGAAATCGTGGTTTTACCAGCAGACAAGGGAAATTCAACCGTAATTCTGACAAACACTGACTACCACCAGAAGATGTGTGAAGTTTTAGATGATGAGGCGTATCGTGTGCTTCCGCGCGACCCCACGGCACGGACAGTCAGAAAAACCAATATCTTAATAAAAGAAGCTGGATTGGCGGAAGAAACAGTGAAGAATTTGACAGTCCGAGCCCCAAGACCACCAAGATTGTATGGCCTACCAAAAATACACAAAGAGCATGCTCCGATGCGGCCGATAGTTAGTGCCATAGATTCGCCGACGTACAGGTTGGCCAAATACCTCACACGTCAGTTAAGTCCGTTTGTGGGTAAATGTGCACACCACGTTAAGAACTCTGCTGCGTTTGTGGAAGTGGTTAAAACAATGAGACTAGAGCGTGACGATATCATGGTCAGTTTGGATGTCACATCGTTATTTACGCGGGTGCCGTTAAGGGAAACAATCGAACTACTTAGTGAACATTTTGACCAAAAACTCGTGGAATTATTCAGACACACGCTCACATCGACGTATTTCGTGTACCAAGAAAAGTATTACGAACAAACGGACGGCGTGGCCATGGGGTCCCCGTTATCCCCAGTGATTGCCGATTTTTACATGGAACATTTTGAGCATGTAGCTCTTGACGCGGCCCCTTTAAAGCCCAAGTGTTTTTATAGATTTGTTGACGACACATTCCTCGTGTGGCCTCATGGGATACCAGCCCTATATGAATTTGTGAACTATCTCAACGGCGTTCACCCCAACATCAAGTTCACGATGGAAATCGAAAAAGAAGGCGCACTTCCTTTTCTGGATGTATTGGTACGTCGAAAGCCGAACGGAAGGTTGGGGCACAGTGTGTATAGAAAACCCACACACACTGATCGTTATCTAAACGCCCTTAGTTTTCATCACCCATCTCAGAAGCGCGGCGTACTGAATACGTTGGTCCACAGGGCAAAGGCGGTATCCGACAATCAGCATCTACAAGAAGAGCTGCGACACTTAGAACGCGTGTTTAGGGCCAATGGTTATAGTTCCAAAGAAACTCGACATGCGATTATCGGAAGAAGAAACAAAAACAAAACGGATGACAGGGAACGAGAAACCCCACGTGCCTTTTTGCCCTTCTGCGGAGCGGTGACATCGAAAATAGCCAGGCTGCTCAACAAGCAAGGCATCCGCTCCATCTTTCGGCCCCCGCCTAAGATCCGTCAGTTATTACGAACCCCGAAAGATTGTATAAATCTCCGGGCCCCTGGAGTGTATAAAATTCCTTGTGAGTGTGGCTCTTCCTACATAGGACAGACTTTGAGAACGATCGATGAAAGGCGCAAAGAGCATATAAGATACTTTAAGTTGGGGCAGAAAGAAAAATCGGCTATAGTAGAGCACGCCCTTGAAAACTGTCATGAGCCGTGCTTTGACAAGACGACACGCCTCTGCCATGCTAATAATTTTTGGGATAGTGTCGTGAAAGAGGCAATTGAAATCAGAGTTAATAACAATGTGATAAATCGGGATCAAGGACTTAACATAAGTCAAACATGGAGGCCAGTTATTAAACAATTACGAAACACACGGGAGCGGACCATATTTGGGCATAACAACAACCGGAACATGACGTCACCAAGCAGACCCGCCCTCCGCGCGAGTTCCCCTCCTCTCCCGCCCGGTAGCCCTATATAGAGACTACCGCTAGGCAGTTTTAGTTAGTTAAGCAGGGCTTGACAATGGGAGCAGTGCCGGCTCTCGAAACGTCGCCAGTCGACTTTTATTTGACGCGGCTAGAATCCCGAGAGTGTTTTCTACAATGTGACACATGTTTAATACGAGTTCTTCAGTGAAGTCTGCTGGTACTCTACCGAAGGTCTACTCAACTTCGCTGATGATTTCCATTTGTGGAGCAAATGCTGGGGGGTTGAAAGTGCAAACCCCATGAAATAACAGCTTCTTCGACCCAATCTAGTTCTGTAATGGTCAAATATATGGCAGTTTGTTGATTCACATAGATCTGGTGCCATGGGTTAGTAGAGCTGGCTAAATTTGCCTTGTTGTTATGCATTGGTTTTTCCATTATGATAGTGTACCATCAGCCATTTGCAACTATGCAACCAAGTCTCAAGCATTCGAAGAGTTTGAGGTCAATATTCAAATGCAGACCAGAAGTGCCTTTGGGTTAAGTTTTAACTACTTCTGTGTGAAATAAATCTTTTTTCGCTCAATGAAGAAGTCTGGTCTCTGGTGCTGATTTACATGGTATTTCAGTTCGGCAAAGGAGATAACAGAGTGGTTACTGCAACTATTGAATAGGACAGTGGGAAAATGTAAAAGTCTAGCAAGGAAATTGGATTACAAAAGCCTGATTAATCCCTTTGGTGACTATGGTGGGATAGTATGGAACTCGCAACATATACAGGTTGTTTGAAAAAGAACTCCCTAGTTTTAGGTATAAATTTAATGTGTAAATTAATGAAAAAATACATCAACAAGTACAAACAGTGAAAGAGAAAACCTTCGAGTTTTGTTTAACATCAGTACACTTCAACATGGGATCCATTTGTTGCCCTGCTCACGTCGAGACGATATTCAAATTCTCGCCATGTATTCACCAACATATCAGGTGTAACTGTCCCAACCGCCGTGACGATTCTTTCCCGTAAATGGTTTATGTCTCGGATTTTTTCACTGTACACAACATTTTTTATGTGTCCCCAAAAGAAAAAGTCCAGAGGGGTTAAGTCCGGGCTTCGTGGTGGCCAAGCAATTGGGCCAGCTCTCCCTATCCACCTTCCCGGAAAGCGAGTGTCTAGAGCCGCGCGCACATGGTTACTGTAATGAGGAGGGGCGCCATCTTGTTGGAAAAACACAAGCCCTTTTTCCGCCTCAATATCTTCCATTTGGGGAAAGACATACTCTGTCAACATGTCGTAGTAAATGTTTCCATTTATTGGTCGTTCTGCAAAAATGAAAGGACCAATCACACGATCAACCATCAAGCCGCACCAAACATTAACTTTGGGAGAGTCACGCTGATGCTGAATAACTTCATGTGGATGCTCTTCCCCCCAAACTCTGCAGTTATGACGATTAACTGTCCCACTTACATGAAATGTAGCCTCATCAGAAAAACAAATATTTTTCAAAAAATTTTCATCATCATCAATTCTGCTTAAAAAGTCAATAGCAAACTCTAGCCTTTTGATTTTATCAGTAGGTTTTATTTCATGTAACAGTTGCAATTTGTAGGCACGCAAATGTAATCTTTTACGTACAACATCATAGAGCGTACCTTTAGGAACACCTGATTGTAGACTACGTCTGGCCAATGACTTTTTTGGGCTCCGAACACACGAAACACGGATCTGTTCAACAACATCTTCAGAAGTTCTAGGCCTACCGGGTGATTTCGCTTTTAAAACATTACCGGTTTCCTTGAAAGAATTTAGCCATTGACGGATAGTTTTTGGTGTAGGAGGTTCACCACCATACTGACGTCTAAAATTACATTGGACTGTTATAACAGACTCAGTTTGCACTAACCAAATAACACACTGCGCTTTTTGTTGTGGAGTAAACATTGCACCGCACTGCACGACCGAACACAACTGAGGGAACTGTTCCCTGGCGCCGTCTCAAGGTCATGCAGGTCTGCCAACTGCTTGGCGGCAAAACTTAGAGTGTTGCTTAATCAAACACCACAAACTAGAATAGTGTATATCACTTTTTACAGATTCTATGACACATTAAAACTAGGGAGTTCTTTTTCAAACACCCTGTATATCAAATATAGGAGTTAGGGGGGAAGAATTTTACAAAATGCCACAATTTCTCTGTCATTATAACATTTATTTTATTCCCCTTCTTGAAGGTCAGCACAATAATACTCTACTACCAATCTTCTGAAATCTTTTTCGCCACCATCATTAATCTCAGTACTACATATAACCACTGCGTTCCCACAACGCTTACTGCTCCTCAGAGCCAATGGAAGATCTTCAGTGGCATTGCCACCCTTTATTTTCTTTAATGCACCTTCATCTTCTTTCCATGCCAAGTCTTCCATCATATACAAATATTTTTCTGCTGTAGTCTACTACAAATTGTTCTCGATTTTGTATCCAAATGAAATTTCATTAATAATAGGAAATAACCAGCAACAAACAATAAAAAATAGTTGAAAGCTTGGATAATATTAAACGCTCCATACACAACCGCAGGGTTTACAGATGTTGATGTCACTCAAGCGTCCACCAATCCTAGAGCGTTTTCTGTCACGTGACCAGTGGTGAGGAAAGTCTATTTTTTTATTTCGCTTTTTTGTTAAAAATAACCACTTTTATTTTCAAAATTAAAAAAAAAAAAATAGCTCCCTGAAGCATTAATCTACGAGAATGACTACAATTTATAATATATTTTTAATACTGTCAAATAGCCTTATCAATGAATTATAAATATTCCAATTTTACATCATTTTGTAAGAGTCCTATCTGACTGACAGGGTAGCTGAGGGATAGATTTGGGTTCGTTGTGGACTTTAACTGTGGTGGGACTCTAGAGGAGAGTTTACCTAACCTCGTGGCGTTCTTGCAGCTGTGGAAGTCTCTTCTATCTTGATGATCTTGAGCTCTTGCGTCTTGTGGGCTAATTAATAAGATGTAATTTGTCAGGAATAATACGACACCAGCCGATTAGTAAGTTCAGCAACCAGGATAGGGGAAGGCTGGTACATGTTAGATGATCAGCTAAGTTTCTATCCTATTATGAATGATAACAGGCATCTAGCGGTTATGAGGTCCCATTTAATGTCATTGAAAGCCGTGAACATACAGCCGATAACATGACTGGGAGGATCCTCCCAACAGTGCTTATCTAAGATGCTAATTGCATCTAACTGGGTAATAACTCGTAGACTAATAGATTGTTGTATGATTGGATGGCAAGCTAAGTGACTGATGGTATGCCGCCCCCATGATCTTGCAGGGCCTTCTCTGGTGAACAGACTTGAGCGAAGAGAGTCAGTTTCACTGTTAGAAACCCATACTGGCTGATGAAAGCTACCCGCGGAAACTGAGCTATCTACTCGTCGATGACTGCCCGCAGAGTGAGAGCTAATAATTTGTTGTTACCTCGGAGGTGAACTTTATTGACGTCAGAGAGTCAGTTCCACTACGTAGTAATATCGATCGAGTCAGCGTCTCAGCACATTCCTAACAAACAATACTGCGCTCAGCTCGGCGCGTGCGAAGACTGGCCTGCTCGTTACTGAAATGAATTCCAATAAAACATTATAATTTCCTTTTAATAAACCTATATGTCCATTACGATCCTGACAATTTTAGCCGCTATTTCATAAAATTCTTCAATTTTATATAAACCATTATCAATAAGTAATTTTTTTATTACATTCCTGAACATTTTATTTGGAAGTAATATTATTCTCATTCATATGGCGCTAAAAAGCTTGATTGATACATAGTAATATGTTTTTTGAGTGCATCTGTATCTACACCTGAAAAAACCTATGTTATCTCTATTCCCAGTACTATAAATATGACTCATACCCATATTCTCATTAATATACATTAAGCACTGAAAGGTAAATATAGCTGATAGAGTCATTATTCCAAGATGAAGAAAAATATTTTTACAGTGACTACAAGAAGGAAGGTTACCTATAATTCTCACCTTTTTTTCTGAAGTGTGAATAGCCTTAGAGCAGAAGACTGATGTCCCCACAGTAATGTCCCATATGAATAATGACTATGAATTTGGGCATAACAAACCATTTTCAATACACCTTTGTTTACCATAGACCTGTCTTCTTAACATATAGATCCCTTGGCACAATTTAGAAGCTGTTGCTTGTATATGCTTATTCCAACTTAAACACTAGTCTATGGAGAATTCAAGAAACTTAACATACTTAACACCATTTATGTGGTTGATATCATCCTTAATATAACTTATTTCTAAATTCTGTACTTTATCCTATTTAGACACAGTAGATTAGCAGTACACCAGTCCTCAACAATTCAAGAAGCTTTTTCTATTGCTGAATTCATAAGTTTGGAGGAATTGGCACTAAAACTTACATTCAGATCACCAGCAAAGAGATAACTATCAGCACATGGATCTAAGATATTTTTAGTACATTCTGTTATATCTGATTTAACAATCTTTCCAACTTCTAGATTTCTAAACTTTACTCTAATTATCTCTTAATAAATCTTAACTAACTGAAAACATGATTTATTAATGTTATACTTCTTCATACTCAATTTACATCCCACTTTTGTAACCAATTAATTCACCAATATTCACTTTTTTCTTTACCAATCTCATACAAATACATCTCTTCAACTTTTTATTCTAAGAATTTAATGGTATGTTTTGTGCTGAGCTTTACTGCAGAACTTTCTTTCCACACTTTGCTAAAGTTTTGGAATCCAGTTCTTTCATACTGTAAAACCAATTACTTTGTTACACAGGTCCAAAAGGCCAATACTGTGGAGGGGTGTAGATTATTGCACTTGGTGTAAGCAATTTTGTAAAAAGGAAAACAGACTGTATATTTTCAAATTTCTTTCTCCCAGCTTTCATTAAAAAATTGAGCTACTGGGCAAAATCAAGTAAAATGTGGGCATCAGACTTCCTAGTAGAAAAATTCAACTGAGGATAGTCAGACACGGGTAAAATAATAACAAACTGCAAATAAATGTTGAAAATATCTTTTAATTGGATTTCCCCAGTTATTTGGCAAACACTTTGGTGGCACTTCTCACAGAGACAAAAGTTGCAATGAAACGTGTACCAGTAGCAATTTCCCTTCTCACCAACATTCACCTGTTACCCACTTGAGATTTTTATCAAATGTTATGTCAAGCCTTCAACAAGAAAATCTGTTCCCACCCTATAATCACAAAAAAAAAAACATTTTGTTTTTTATCTGTGTAACTAATAAGCTGTTTCTTTTCAGTATTTATCTTAATTTTACATTCACCTACCAATTTAGAACATTAGCTGTCACAAGTAATGGTTTATTCCTATATCTGTTTTAATTTGAAATTGCTTATTAGTGGATTTGTTTCTGATGTTCCAGTAGTTGAAAGTTTTTCCTTATTATTTTTTTTTTTTAGTTGTTAATGCTTATGACTCAGTTTGTATAACCAGTGGTGCATTTCATATAATAGGTTTCAGAAATACTTCACACAAGAGCTATAGAAACATGTACTCCAAGTTTGTACATTACACTTTTTGACCGTGAAAGGAACTGGGAAGCAAAACAATGTATGAAAGAGAAGGTAAGGAACACTTTATTTTTTATTAATATAATTTCCTCACGTGTAACATCTTTAAAAACATTGAACTTAATTTGAAAACAAATAACTTAATATGTTGTAAGATAACATAAACTTTGTCAATTTATATCCAAAATTTGTTTAAAGAATGTCAAGCTAACTCCAATCACATTGCATATCATGTTTAAAGACATTTTCTTAAGTATTTCAGGGTTAAGTACAAGTAAATGGTGATATGAGGTCAGAATGTAATATAAATATTGTCCTATAATACAGTTGGGCTTATTTTCATTTTCACAGGTACTTTAGGCCATCAATAGCATCTTTGCAGGTAGAAATTTTCTTGAAGAGATATCGGCATTCCTAAATCTAAGAGTCCTGCCTAAACCTAAGTTTCCTGATTTCGTAAGGAGTAGTAAACAGACAAAAAAATTCCTGATGCCACAGTTTTAAAGATAGGAAAATAATTCATATCTCAAAAGCTGCGGTAATTTTTATTGCATATTAGGTAAAAGTTTGAGGAGAATAGTAAAAATTTAAGTATTGTTTTTATAGAAATTAATATTTCATCAGACATGTGCTTAGTAACACATATAAATTCAAAAAGGGCAGTATGATTAAAAGAAAGGAGAATTTTTTCTGAGCACAAAACACTAATTGTATTTAGAATACATGCAATAGTTTGGTTAAAAAAAAAAAAAAGATACATTATAAATACGTGCAAATCGATACTTCTGGTGGAGGACATGGTCAAACTAAAGTTAGGAGAAAAATTAACTAAATTTCGAAAGCATAGGAAAGCTATGAATGAAACATTGTTGTATTGGGACAGTGTCACGACTTTCGATGTAGAATCTTTTAAAATAACTTTTGGGCTTGTAACTTAATATTTTGGGAAATATCAATGATTTAAATTCAGCAGTTTTCATTTCACCAACTTAGAAAATTGTAACTAGGTAGAGGATGAGGAGTGAATTATTTTAAAGCTTGTTTCAGCTTGATAACTCAAATACTCTAGACGGGAGAGACAATTCAAGATTACTCACGAAAATTTTTTTACAGCCAAAATGTCATAAATACAGAAATTTCGACTAGGATCAATTTTAACATTTACAATCGGAACTGTATACTGTAAAAATTTCAAGTTGATAGAGAGAAATCTTATTCCATAAAGATTTGCTGATGTCATGGGAAATGTGGAAGTAGGTTAGTTCACACGCCTCGTTTGTAAAACAGACCCCACTGGTGGGGAAATGGTCAGTTTGTTGTGATTGCTTGGGCAGTCACCATGTTGGGTTGGCCAGTGGTTTGACGCAATATGCAGGGGTAGGCGACAAGTTGATACCGGAAGTATCTCCATTTCCGCAGCCATCTTAGAAATTTTGGAAGTGTATGCGGTAGTTGCAAAATTCTCACTTAACTGTAATCATGTGTTCAAGGGGATTGACCTGGCTTAATTCACTTATCTATACCTGCAACATTAATTTTGGAGACGAATATCTGATGCTAATAGATTGTGTATTGAACTTGTAAAAATGTTATGAAGAATACAGTGAACTTTGAATTTGTTTGATGCTACAGTGAACTTTATTATTCATCACCTACCTTTTCTAATTGAGGTTATCCAATTAAATGGCGACTGGGATAGTTAACTAACAATCTATTCTCCTTAGGCAACATTGCGGTCACAGTTCAGACTAGGCTTAGAGGCAAAACCCCGCACTGACAGTGTTTTCTTGTTATTTTATTTTAATGTGTCACTATAATGTATTTTTCAATAAGAATTATTAGATACCAATTACATTAATCTTATGACATATGTTCAGGATCAAAAGAAACTGGAAAAACAAATAAAAGAAGTTGAAGCAGAAGCTGATTACCTTGCACCTTTCTTGGCTCGGATCGGGAACCCCGAAAAACTTACTCGCCAACAAGCTCTACAGTTGAGAGAGGAATGTCTTTCTGACTATAAACAACTGCTTGTTGACAGAGCTACAAATATACAAACCATATTTTTGAAGGTTAGTTTGAATGAATATTGTGTCCTCAAAATATCTAATCCAGTTTAGTTTTGGATTAGCTACCCGAGTATGAATCATTCATATTGATAGCGTTTACATTAAGTAAAAGCCAAAATGAATATGATTTTTTTGTGCTGAATAAGTTTTCTTCTAGCCAGAAAGTATTTTTTTAGTCTTTACTTAATATTATGTTTAAACAGCAATGTAAAATTTGTAATATAAGCTGCTGAAAGGGGTATTCCTCAAACATAATTTTTATTTGAGATGATGGAAATTTTCCTACCCACCTACTTCTGTATTTCAAGACTTGTTTTTAAATTTAAATTAGTTTAGGGTATTTTCAACCCCACCTATATTTGCTCATAATGAATTTAAACTACATTGCTACAGGTAAACGTTCCGATATTTCCCTTCGTAATGTATTCCAGTCCCTGACTCCCTTGGCAACAAAAGAAAACTTTACACTCCCTTATACTTAAAATCAATTACTACAGAATGTTTTAGTTGAAGTTGCTAAACAAAGAATTTAAATTAGATTTTGACTTTTGAAACATATATTTACACAGTAGTCCGGATGAAATGATTTAATTTTCAGTTTCACAGATGCAATATATGTAAAATAAAATGAATAAATGTCGTGTAGCTACTGTTGATAAGAAGGTTTGTAGCCCAGATTAAGCATTTGTTTCAAGAATGATAGATTGCCCAGTGAGGGAACCATGACATGAATTTCATGCTGTATCTTACAAAGAAAGAAATTTTACGGGTATTTATAGGCAAGAACAGATTTGATACCATATTTAAGATATTTATAATTAGCGTAGCATGGCTATAGTGACTGCTATCCTGACGAGGCCTCTCACCAGATTCTTATGTGCTAAGGATGAGTATATCATTTTTCTATACATATAAAAAATAGTATTCCACAATTCCTTTTTTCATTCTTTTGTTGTAATCACTAATATTGCCTGGTAGTGGCATGAAAATTAACCTCATGAAAGTGCAATAAACCTGATGGCATTATTAAAATCACATAATTACATAAGTTGTATACCATATTACTTGTGCACCAATGATGACTGGGCATGAGTACCCTGCCATCCAGATTGTGGGTTTTAGGCAGTTTCCCGCAGTCAGCAAGATGAATGCGGAGACAGTACCCAATCTCTGACTCAAACTACACATCTCAAAAACAAAAATATACTTTTCATGAACAGAACATAGTTACATGCAGACAAATGGCAGCACTGGAGGCAGAAGATGTGAGCACTTAAAACAACTCTGCCTTTAGGTGGCTGAACTATCCCTCTGGGGGGATTTTCCAACCAAAGTAGGCATATGATAAAAAAAAAAAAGATCTGTTCTCTTTTGAATACACTTCAACTCTTATATATTTGACATCCATGTTATATGTCCCACACAACAAAATACAAAATATTTTGTATTCCAGTTCCTTTACATCCCTGGTAAATGCACATGCTATCATTTCTAATAGATGAAGCACTTTGAAACCTCTTCCAGCTATATTTCCTATGAGCCCTGACTGACAAGTTACTTACATCTTATGCCTTCAATGATCAATTCTTTCAACAGTAGAGTCAAAGTCAATATATATATATTTAACTGTATACTTAGTAAGCTACCTCTTTTTGACATTTTTTTCACTCCATGTTGGCTTATCTACCCAGGAGGAAGGTTACTAGGTATTCTTGAATGGCTGCAGAATTTCTAATTTTGATGCAATCATAAAGAATACAGTGTGTAAATAAAAGTAATTAAATAGGATTACAACATGTCTGTAAAATAGATGGTGGTCCATTGTTCTTGTACAGTGAAGGCAAGAACCGCCCAATCTATCCAAAGACAGGAATTGACACAACAAGCTAATGATTATATTGTTTTTGCAGAACACTCCCACTGATACTTTGTAGTAGGGTATTGCACAATCACATAACCAGGTATGTTCTAGCTTTGTTTGCAGTTGGGCATATGCTGCTTCTTTCCTGGCCAAATGTGCCGTCTATTCAATGTGTCTGGAATATATTACCTAGGTAACTGGTCTGTTAGAGACCTGTATGCAATCCTTACTCATAAATCATAGTATATAACAGAAACAGCCTGGAAAATAATTGCTCATGACACCACATGAAGCTAATGAATTTGGCTTCAGTATTTATAGCAGTCTATATTGCAGTTTGCAGAAGCTTTGTACTAATTTTTTAAGGAAATAATTGCCGCAAGGCTCTGAAATCTGACGGCACACATAAAGTCACATCAGTAATACATAATGTACATTTCACTGTATTGGAATTTTTTTATCAACACTATTACTCTGACAGTTAGTGTTGCCTTTTTCTTAGGAACTAGAATTTAGATAAGAACATAACAGTTTAAAGCCTTGTCTACACGTAATGTCTTGATGGACATTTTACTTGATGAAGTAAAACATATCACACAAAACATTGTGCACGGACACCAAAACGGACATTTTACCTTAACTGAATGAAGACGGACGGCTTCCAGAAAATTGATTGGGGGAGCATTGTTTTCGGTCTTGACTGACGTTTTCCCTTCAATCTTTAATCACCTCTCAGCTTGAACAGAGCTAAAATAACTACTATTTTATTTTTATTTTGAGAAACATATTATGTGGTGAATTTTTTGAATCTACGACAGTAGTCACATGATTCATTTACAGAATTCATTGTGTTGTATACTAGTCATACTTGTATACAGCAAGATAAAGTCAGATGACTATAGTAACTGAGACAAGAAAATCAAGCATAGGCTTTGTTTGATAAACACAAAAAAGTGTATCTTGGAGATACAAGGGAAACAGATATGAAAAAATAATGAATTATTTTTGTTCAGTGATTCATAAAGGGTTGCAAAAAATTAAGAAGTCGGCACATTCTGGTTCAGATACCGATGGTATTTACAAACCTTCTCTGCGGAATTTTGACCTTTTTTAATTCTTAAATTATAAAGATACCCCAAGAGAAAAATGAGCAATTCAGAGGATGATTCAGAAATTGAAGTAAGTTGTTAACGGCTGCAAATTAACAGAACTGTACATATAAAAATAAAGTAGTCTCATTTAATAGTCAGACAGTAGTTGTTCCAAATATAAATGAAAGAAATAATTGTCTTCAAAATTATTTTATTTTATCAAATTTTCCTTAAAGCGTTATGGTGTTGCCCTGCAAATGTCCTGACCCTTGGTTATTAAAGTACATCTTGAAGGTATCTCTTACACGTTTCGCATATTCCAGGACAAGTCCACATTTTCATAGTTGAATGTTGTGTATACTTCCTGGTTTTCAACATTACAGCTGTGAACTCAAGATCTTCGGAGCTTCTACTTGTTACTACAAATAGCAGCCAGTCTCTCAAGAGGTGAAATTCTCCTTCTCACAGCAGTGCCTTATTTTTGTTTTTTTGGATTATAAATGATAGCAATTTCAAATAAGGGTCCCTAATCATTCATAAATAATTAAGCCAGTCTACAGGTTCATGACGTAATTCCCAAAGCAAATTCAGATGAAAGAACCTTTTCCTCCATAGAAACCATTTTCTAGACCATTTTTACTTTTTAATTCCATCAGACATAGTGAAATAACCACTAAAAGTAATGATTTAAAAAAAAACTGAGCTAATGATGGAAGTTAAAAATGTATGAATGTGGACACGACGAGTTTTTGGTCAGTTTTAACCGATGTCTTGCCTGATCAAGTTAAACATCAGTCAAGATGTTATGTGTAGGCCAGTCTAAAGGAATATATTAAGAATCCTTCTTAAGACTGAAGTGACTTAATAAATGAATATGTGGATAACTGTAACCTAAATGGTCCAATTTGGTTTTGAACTCCACTACTCCTAAAAGCAAGACTAACAACTCCATTGTTTGTAGTTTCTACATTCTAGGTGGTGCCAAATCGGGTATGACACATTAAGATATGGCACCATCTGGTCAGCTTAAAAACTATTGACTTTAGCCACAAAAGCTTGTCACTGCATCACCGTGCTTGGCAACTGATATAATAACAAAAACATTAGTCACTCTGCATTCCTGGGCCACCCACCAGGAGAGTGGTTCAATTTTGAAACCATTCTCTGGCTCAAAACATCACATCAAATTTACACACTACTGCAGTAGGAGACTCAAGAATATTTTATACAGTTGATACACTAGGTAAGCCTCCACACATTCATGAGTCATTCTCATAATGTCTCTTTAATTCCTTTAATCTGATTAGACACCATACAAAAGATTAAATGTTTACAGCCATGTATGTAGCTTTTCTGCATGATATTAACTGCAGTTATTCACATCAACTGAACACATCATGTGGTAAAAAAAGGTGACAATCTAATTTACCCCATTGTATGGGAATGAGAGAATACGAAGTAAAACATACCAATCTGTGTATACAATCGATTTTATGTGATATCAACCAGCCAATGGAAGTTATCAATGAATAAAAAATATGCATGGTAATGAAAGGGAAGATGGGAGCATAAACAAAAAAAGGTGCCTGAATTTAAGTACATTGAGGCTGGCAGGGTGTCATATGTAGGGGAAGAATGGAGTCTGGGCCTGGGATAGTTCTGTATATGAAATTGTAAACAATCATTATAAGAGTTTATGTTGGAAGGAAATAAGTAGTTATGGTACTTGTAGTGAAATGAGGTGCACCATCACTTTTATTTCCAAATACTGAAATTTCAGATAGTGTAAGGATACTCCAGAGGTTTACTAAACATAGTTTTGGCACTTAAGCTCACTTATTAACTTCACAAAAATAAAGGCTGAATGAAGATTGGAACAGAATTTGTAAAATAGGGGATCTACAGTTTAACGTAGAATCTGAACCACAAAAGTGTTCTGGCGTATGTCACATTACACAGCAAGCTGTGCCAGAGGTGAAGGTCAGGTCAAAGTGCCAATGAAAATCCCCATCGAGGCAGCGATTCGAACCGGGGACCTTTCAATCTCCAGTCAGATGCTTTAACCACTCAGCCACCAGACCAGAAGTGAAAACCTCTCAATCAATGTTTGTAATTTCTTCTTTTCAGGAAATGCAAGTACTACAAGCAAGACACCGTTGGAATCAAGAGGAAAGGGATAATTTAACAAAGGAGCAAGAAGAAGAATACTTTGATTATGTGAACAAAACCAATTTCTATCTCCATTGTTTAGAACTTCGGTTAAATCGTATTCGTGAAACAGCACCTGCAAAGTATCTTTCAATGGAAGCTTACCTCCGTGAAGACAAGCGTTTATCAATCCTTCAAAAATAAAATGTATTTCATTTATCAACAATAAAAAATTTTATAGTATTTTTTAAACATAGAAAATGTATTCTGCACTGAAGCCATTTATTTATTACTAGCTGGTACCCACGACTTCGTTCGTGATTGTAAAGAATTCATATTGACAGCTATAGACATCTAACCACCATAGTGCACGATGGGAGACTCGATACTATTACCACACACAAATACCAGTCTTCTGCGCTATGTAGTTCCGGCAGCAAAGTAAAATTTACGGATACACACAAGTCTTTGGATGAAATACGAAAATATTCATGATCGACCAATTTCAAACACCTATCTCACACACTCCCACAGTTACCCAATTTCGGCCAACGTTGTGATCGATGGGAGACTTTGTGTTACAACCACACACAAACGCCAGTGATCTGCGATTGATAGTTTTCACTTAAAAGTGAAACACCGTGACACATGCGTCTTTGGCAGAAATATGAAATTACCGCAGGTCGACCATTTTCATCCCCCATATCTTCCATACCCCCATAGCTACAGACATCTAACAACCATAGTGCACGACAACAGACACGATTCTACTACCGCACTTAAACACCAATGCTCTATGCTATGTAGTTGTGGCAGAAAAGTGAAATCTGCGGAGACACATGCCTTTCGTCGAATTACGAAAATATCTTTGGTCGGCCACTTACACCACCATATCTCCCACACAACCACACTTTCTGAAATTCGGCCGCTGTTGTGATCGAAAGGTGACTTTGTGCTACTACTACACACAAACGCCAGTTATCTGTGATCTATAGTTTTCGCTGAAAAGTGATACACCATGACACTTTTGTCTTTGGCAGAAGTATGAAATTGCCACAGGTCGATCACTTTCCACCCCCATATCTCCCACACCTCCATAGCTACTGACATCTAACAACCATAGTGCACTACATGAGATACGATTCTACTACCAAACACAAACACCAATGCTCTATGCTATGTACTTGTGGCAGAAAAGTGACATATGCGGAGACAGTCGAAATATGAAAATATCCTTGGTCGGCCACTTACAACCACCATATCTACCACAGTACCACAGTTTCTGAAATTCGGCCACTGTTGTGATCGAAAGGTGACTCTGTGCTACTACCACACACAAACGCCAGTTATCTGTGATCTATAGTTTTCGCTGAAAAGTGATACACCATGACACTTTTGTCTTTGGCAGAAGTATAAAATTGCCACAGGTCGACCACTTTCAACCCCCATATCTCCCACACCCCCATAGCTACCGACATCTAACAACCATAGTGCACTACATGAGATACGATTCTACTACCAAACACAAACACCAATGCTCTATGCTATGTAGTTGTGGCAGAAAAGTGACATATGCGGAGACAGTCGAAATATGAAAATATCCTTGGTCGGCCACTTACAACCACCATATCTACCACAGTACCACAGTTTCTGAAATTCGGCCGCTGTTGTGATCGAAAGGTGACTCTGTGCTACTACTACACACAAACGCCAGTTATCTGTGATCTATAGTTTTCGCTGAAAAGTGATACACCATGACACTTTTGTCTTTGGCAGAAGTATGTAATTGCCACAGGTCGACCACTTTCAACCCCCATTTCTTCCACACCCCCATAGCTACCGACATCTAACAACCATAGTGCACTACATGAGATACGATTCTACTACCAAACACAAACGCTCTATGCTATGTAGTTGTGGCAGAAAAGTGACATATGCGGAGACAGTCGTAATACGAAAATATCCTTGGTTGGCCACGTACAACGACCATATCTACCACAGTACCACAGTTTCTGAAATTCGGCCGCTGTTGTGATCGAAAGGTGACTCCGTGCTACTACTACACACAAACGCCAGTTATCTGTGATCTATAGTTTTCGCTGAAAAGTGATACACCATGACACTTTTGTCTTTGGCAGAAGTATGAACTTGCCACAGGTCGACCACTTTCAACCCCCATTTCTTCCACACCCCCATAGCTACCGACATCTAACAACCATAGTGCACTACATGAGATACGATTCTACTACCAAACACAAACACCAATGCTCTATGCTATGTAGTTGTGGCAGAAAAGTGACATATGCGGAGACAGTCGAAATATGAAAATATCCTTGGTCGGCCACTTACAACCACCATATCTACCACAGTACTACAGTTTCTGAAATTCGGCCGCTGTTGTGATCGAAAGGTGACTCTGTGCTACTAATACACACAAACGCCAGTTACCTGTGATCTATAGTTTTCGCTGAAAAGTGATACACCATGACACTTTTGTCTTTGGCAGAAGTATGAAATTGTCACAGGTCGACCACTTTCAACCCCCATATCTCCCACACCCCCATAGCTACCGACATCTAACAACCATAGTGCACTACATGAGATACGATTCTACTACCAAACACAAACACCAATGCTCTATGCTATGTAGTTGTGGCAGAAAAGTGACATATGCGGAGACAGTCGAAATACGAAAATATCCTTGGTCGGCCACTTACAACCACCATATCTACCACAGTACCACAGTTTCTGAAATTCGGCCGCTGTTGTGATCGAAAGGTGACTCTGTGCTACTACTACACACAAACGCCAGTTATCTGTGATCTATAGTTTTCGCAGAAAAGTGATACACCATGACACTTTTGTCTTTGGAAGAAGTATGTAATTGCCACAGGTCGACCACTTTCAACCCCCATTTCTTCCACACCCCCATAGCTACCGACATCTAACAACCATAGTGCACTACATGAGATACGATTCTACTACCAAACACAAACACCAATGCTCTATGCTATGTAGTTGTGGCAGAAAAGTGACATATGCGGAGACAGTCGAAATACGAAAATATCCTTGGTCGGCCACTTACAACCACCATATCTACCACAGTACCACAGTTTCTGAAATTCGGCCGCTGTTGTGATCGAAAGGTGACTCTGTGCTACTACTACACACAAACGCCAGTTATCTGTGATCTATAGTTTTCGCTGAAAAGTGATACACCATGACACTTTTGTCTTTGGCAGAAGTATGAACTTGCCACAGGTCGACCACTTTCAACCCCCATATCTCCCACACCTCCATAGCTACCGACATCTAACAACCATAGTGCACGACAGGAAAGACGATTCTACTACCACACACAAACACCAAAGGTCTATGTTATGTAGTTGTGGCAGGAAAGAGAAGTATACCGAGATACGAATTTTTGGTCGAAATATGAAAACGCCCGGCACTAACCAACTTTAATCATTATATCTCCCACATTCCCACAACTATCGGCATTCGGCCAACGTTGTGCAGGACAAGAAACTCCATGCTACTTCCACCCACAAACATCAGTGATCTGTGCTAGGTAGTGGTGGCTAAAAAGTGAAATATAGGAAAAAACCCGTCTATTTTTATATATATATAAGATTATAGTGATGAACACAGGATTAAGAATGATAAACATCTTTTTGTTAACCAAAAAAAAAAAAAAAAAAAAAAAAAAAAAAATAGAGCTTGGGAATAAAACCAAAGATTCTAGTGGTCAATGATGGGAGACATACTCAGGCTCAACTCAAACTTATATGCAAGAGGTTTCAGTACATGGGCATGTGCCACATTCTGGCCTTTTTTAGTTTGACTTGTTACTAATATCGATGGAGTTTATGGTTTGGTCGCAGTTTCCATACCTACTTTTCATTATACATATTTTTATTTTAAATTCTCTTGATAATCTATTCCAGTCCATAACTCCCTAATCTGCAATTAAAATTTCTCCTTTTCTTATATCTGATAAAAAAAGGATTAATTGATGGGTTGCAGAAAATAGTGGTACAAGTGTCAAAATAAGCTATTTGAGTAAAACAGTTTATCTACTATATAATTTCCTAAGCTCACTCACTCACTTACTTATCTCTATTGCTATTGGCTGGAGAACGGTGACGTCACGTAAAAGCCTTCTCTTACAAATTAATAGTGATCAGAGTTCATTAGAAATTAAATTTTATGTACACAGTTTAATACCTAAGCAACTGCTATGAAATTAATTGCCACAATACACTCATTAAGTTTGATTTTTGTAGTATTTCATTCTTTAAAAAATGCAAATAATGTGGAATTCCTTTTCAGTGACATGCTGCTAATGAAAGCAACATACAAAAAACTTAAATTACTGATGGCTTCTGCTGTAACAACAAATGCCAGTTGTCATTACAGACCACCCTAAATTTCTATTTCTTTTTAACTGCTTTACGTCTCTCAACAGTGAGGTCTTTAGAGACGGGAAAGGATGGGGGCAAGGAATGGGAAGGAATTCGGCCATGGCCTTTTTAAGGAAGCATCCCGGCATTTGGCTGGAGTGATTTGGGAAACCATGGAAAACCCAAATCTGGATGCCCGGATGGGGATTCGAACCGCCGTCCTCCCGAATTCGAGGCCATCTATTTCTGCTAATATTCCTCTCTGACTAAAGTTTAAACATTATGGTTTATTTGCTTTTTACGTGTTTTACTAACCACTTTCATTAATGATCTTTGTTCACGTTCACTATACGTAGCAAACGTGGTGTGTCTAAAAAGTTTGGTGAACGGTGTAATATCTGAACGGCAACTTGGCACATGTGTGCGTGCATGCGCATGGATCTTCAGAGACTTGAGGAGAATCGATACACAGCATGCACTGCATGTGACTGGCAGTGTAAACAGGCTGCAACCAGTTGAACGTTGTCAGTGTGAGAGGAAGTGTCATAGCGCAATGGAGCAACATACAAACATCAAGTTCTGCTACAAATTGGGGAAGACTGCAACGGAGACACATGGAATGTTCGACCAGAGTTGCACAGGACTGGAAAATGGATGCTGCTCCATGACAATGCCCCTGCACACTGCACAATCCGTGTGCGCCAATTCCTGGCGCAGAAGATGAACTGTTCTTGAGCACCCCCCATACTCCCCTGATCTGGCACCTGCAGACTTCTTCCTGTTTCCCCACTTGAAGGTGGCCACGAAAGGTGAATGTTTTGCGGACATGAATGCCATCAAAGATTGTGTAACAGCCATTCTGTGATGGATTCAACAGAAGGCCTATCCTGATAGTTTCCAGAAGCTATACAAACATTGTCAAAAGTGTGTTGTAGTGGGTGGCGACTATTTTGAAGGGCAATAAAGAAATTTTGTTTGTATCTTTTGTTTTGTTTGTTGTCTGACAGCATTCACAGAACTTTTTAGACACACATTATGTTAGTTAAAGTGGACAAAATGTTACCCAAACGAGTGTAGTACCAATTCAGTTCATTGCTTACCTATTAAATAATGCTCATAATCTGAGATATGCAGTAATATCTGTGACCACTATGTACATGACCACCAAAGATTACATAATGAATGTTTGGCCACCTTCAGTCATGAACAACGAGATGCTTTCGAAGCAATTTTTGCCGAGACTGACGATCGCATTTCCTTCAAACTAATTAGAAAGTCTTCAAATTTTGCAGATGAACCTTGAGAGTCAAATACAAGTGACCATGACCTTTAAAACAATTATAAAATAGTGCAATCATATCTCTAATTTTCCCCTCAAGTTTTACAGAGTGAAGCCTTATGGTAAAACTTCATAATTTAGCCATATCAGGTAAACCTGTCATAACCTTTAACCCTAAAAATAGGAACTATTCTACACCCTTGACCATAAGCAAAAATGGTGACGGGTTTATACTCGTTATAAAAATATTTGAAATATTTAACACAAAATAAAGTCAAGATTACTAATAGTTGATATGTATATAATACTGTTGTGGCCAATAGATAAAATAGAATAATGCACTTACATCACTATGGCACATAACAGTTTATGTAATTATTTGTTTACACTTGTATCAGTTCTATAGTACTGTGTTCAACAAGGGTGTAACACAGTCTCTCGAACTCTAACTCTTACTAGAACTGGCCTCGCACATTTGACACCAGAGCTAAACACAATCATCTTGACTGTAAAGAAATAGAAACAATATTAGATATGATAATTAGTTTAACACCTTATTAATCATAAGAATAATCCAAAACACTTTCTTTATCTGTTTCAAGCCCACTATTTTTTCTGGGTCAACCTCTAGAACAACTCTTTGAAGTAGACTGTTGGTTCTGGTTCTCATCACATTGCCATGCATTATAAAATTCATGATGAATCAATGGCATAAATTTTAGAAGAGCCATTAAAAGCTTTAAACTTTGCATGCTTTATTATTATTTCTAGTTCTCTAAGTTGAGGAAAATTTTTGGGTAAGTTCCATTTTTTTTGTATCCAAGAAATGGTGCGTCTACATCCACAGACTCCTGGAAATACATACTCTTTGGCAGTTTTGAAAATCAAATCCATCATATTTTTTGCAAATTAATTTATTTTTATAGCTCTGTCAATTTTTTCTGTTAATAAGAACTTTTGAAACAAGAAATAAAATCCTCTTGTTGCGTTCTGTGAACTTTAAATTTCTTACGTGTTTTCTCAAAGTCATCCAGTCTTCAAGCACAAAAATATACTGGGCCTTTTTTTTCTTCTATGTATGAACAATCACTATCATTTTCTAGGTAACTATGACCAGATACCACGAATTTGTGATGTACAGTAGTAATGGGTGTATGAGCTTAGACATATATCCAAAGGCTGCAAATTATTTAATTGCTGTCACTGTATGCAACCGAGGGCTTACAACCTTTAGCATCAGTGTTAATTATGTATTTTAATAGATATGAAGACACTTCTGATGCCCCATGTGAAGCACTGTTTTTGCCTAACATATACATGCGCTTTGGAAAACATATGCAGGCAGTATTTTTCTGTTTGTTTCAAAGTATAAGTGTGCAAATTCCCATTGAAATCTGATGAAATATGTGGTTTTGTCTAAATTATGGGAAGGAGGGGTGGGTTTTTTAATTTTTTTTGACAGGAACCTTCTCTGTCATCCTGTCGACAACTCACCAAAGCTTCACCGTAATCGGACGAATGGTTTGCGGGGTTGTTTAAATTATGGGGTGTTATGGGGAAGAGGGGGTAATTAAGGTGGTGGAAAGAGAGGAGAGGGATTGGGTGTTTGTGAAATTAATGTGTACAGTATTTCTCTCTCTTTTTTAAAGTATAATTGTACAAATTCTTATCTAAATCGGATAAAATATGTGGTTTGCCTAAATTATGGGGTGAAAACGTAATGGGGTTGGAAAGGGGGAGAGGGGATGGATATTCGGAAACCATACATAGGCAGTATTTTTCTGTTTGTTTTAAAGTATAAGTGTACAAATTCCTATCTAAATCGGATAAAAAATGTGGTATTGCCTAAATTATGGGGTAAAAACGTAATGGGGTTGGAAAGGGGTCAGGGGATGAATATTCGGAAACCATACGTAGGATGTATTTTTCTGTTTGTTTGTACTAATTCCTATCTAAATCGGATAAAAAATGTGGTATTGCCTAAATTATGGGGTAAAAACGTAATGGGTTTGGAAAGGGGATGAATATTCGGAAAACCGTACGTAGGCAGTATTTTTCTGTTTGTTTTAAAGTTTAAGTGTACAAATTCCTATCTAAATCGGATAAAAAATGTGGTATTGCCTAAATTATGGGGTAAAAACGTAATGGGGTTGGAAAGGTGGAGAATATTCGGAAACCATACGTAGGCAGTATTTTTCTGTTTGTTTTAAAGTATAAGTGTACAAATTCTTATCTAAATCAGATAAAAAATGTGGTATTGCCTAAATTATGGGGTAAAACGTAATGGGGTTGGAAAGGTGGAGAATATTCGGAAACCGTATGTAGGCAGTATTTTTATGTTTGTTTTAAAGTATAAGTCCTATAAGTATAATTCCTATCTAAATCGGATAAAAAATGTGGTTTTGCCTAAATTATGGGGTTTTATAGGGAATAGGGGGCGACTTTTTGGAAATTTTTTTCACAGGAACCTTCGCAGATGCTCACTCGAAAACTCTCCAAAGTTTCATTGCAATCTGATAAATGGTATAGGAATGCATAGAAGACAAACAAACCCACAAACATTGACTTTTATATATAACTAGCTGACCCAGCAATGCTTCGCTATTGCTAGACTTGAGGTAGATTAAATGAATACATTTGTATTTAGTAAAGATTAGATAATTATGTATAAATTGTAATTACTGTTTCTAACAATTTCTAGTTTATTGCATTGGTCTTGGATATGCAATGTTTTCGGTGATTCCAGTTACACTGGCAAAAATTAAGGGGTTGTAAAGGGAAACAGGGGTTGTATTATTGGAAACCATATTTAGACAGCATTTTTCTGTATATTTTATAGTATACATGCACTAATTTCAATCAAAATGGGATAAAAGATGTGGGTTTGTCTAAATTAGGGAGATGTGAAGGGGATGAGGGGGTGAAACTAAATGTAGGCAGTACTTTTCAGTTCGTTTTAAAGTATACATGTGAAATTTTGGTCTAAATATGATTAAATCTGGGTATATTTAATTTCAGGGTTGTAAAGTGCTGGAGGGGGTGGTTTTTTTGGAATTTTTATTTCTTAGGAGCCTTCTCCAACGCGTACTCAACAACTCACAAAGGTTTCACAGTAATCGGATAAAACTTGTGGGTTTTAAAAAAAATCATTGGAAATTCAGAGGGGAGAAGGTAAAAGGGGAGAGGGATGGACTTTATTTTTCTGTTTGTTTTAAAGTACACGTAAGCAAAGTTCCTTAAAAATCGGGTTACAATTCTAGCTTTATATAAGAGACATTCTCAAAAATTGAAGGTATGTAAAAGGGAAGAGGGGTTGGATTTTTGCAACCAAATGTAGACAGTATTTTTCTGTTTGTTTTAAAGTATATCTGTGCCAATTTCCATCGAAATCGGATAAAATTTGTGTGCGTTTTTTTTTTTTTTAAATTATGGGTTGCTAGGGGAAAGAGGGGGTGGTTTTGGTGTAGAACGGGCGAGAGGGGTTGGGTTTTTGTAAAACTAATGTCTACAGTATTTGTCTATATTTTAATGGTATATGCGTGCAAAGTTCCTTCGAAATTTGATAAAAAGTGTGGGTTTGTGTAAAAGTTAAGTGGTTGGAAGAGGGAAAGGAGATGCGTTTTTGGAAACCAAATGTAGGCAGTATTTTTCTGTTTGTTTTAAAGTATGTTTGTTCAAATTTCCATCAAAATCGGATAAAATCTGTAGGTTTTTAAATTATGGGGTGTTATGGGGAGGAGGGGGTGGTTGTTTGGAAATTTTATTTACTTAGGATCCATCCCGGACGCACACTTGACAAATCACCAAAGTTTTACCGTAATCGGATGTACGATTTAGTGGCGCATAGAGGAGATACAAAGAAAAGTACATTCATTATGGGGGTTGTAATGGGGAGATGAGTTGGGTTTTTGGAAACCATATGTAGGCAGCATTTTTCTGTTTGTTTTAAAGTAAATGTATTCCAATTTTGATCAGAATCGGATATAATCTGTGGGTTTTTTAAACTATGGGTTGAAAGGGGAAAGAAGGGGTGGTTTTTGGGGTAGAAAGGGTAAGAGGATTGGGTTTTTGTGAAACTAATGTCTATAGTACATTTCTATTTTTTTAATGGTATATGCGTGCAAAGTTCCTTCGAAATCTGATAAAAAGTGTGGGTTTGTGTAAAAATTAAGGGGTGGGAAGGGGATAGGGGGTGCGTTTTTGGAAACCAAATGTAGGCAGTATTTTTCTGTTTGTTTTAAAGTATATGTGTTCAAATTTCCACCAAAATAGGATAAAATCTGTAGGTTTTTAAATTATGGGGTGTTATGGGGAAGAGGGGGTGGTTTTTTTGGAAATTTTATTTCTTAGGAACCATCCCAGCGGCACAATTGAAAAATCACCAAAGTTTTACCGTAATCGGATGAACGGTTTAGTAGCGCATAGAGAAGATACAAAGAAAAGAACATTCATTTATTGGGGTGGGAAGAGGGAGAGAGGTTGTATTTTTTGAAACCATATGTAAACAGTTTTTTTCTGTTGTGTTAAAGTATATCTGTGCCAATTTCCAAGAAAATCGGATTAAATTTGTGTTTTTTAAAAATTATGGGGTGCTTTGGGGTAGAACGGGTGAGAGGGGTTGGGTTTATGTAAAACTAATGTCTGCAGTATCTTTCGATTTTTTTAAAAGGTATATGCGTGCAAAGTTCCTTCGAAATATAAAAAAGTGTAGATTTGTGTAAAACTTAAGGGGTGGGAAGAGGGAAAAGGAATGCATTTTTGGAAACCAAATGTAGGCAGTGTTTTTCTATTTATTTTTAAGTATATGTGTGCAAATTTCCATAAAAATCGGATAAAATCTGTAGGTGTTATTTAATTATGGGGTGTTATGGGGAAGAGAGGGTATTTTTTTTTTGAAATTTTATTTCATAGGAACCACTCCAGACGCGCACTCGACAACCTACCAAAGTTTCACCGTAATGGGACTAACGGTTTAGGAGCACATAGAGGACAAACAGACAGACAGACATTGATTTTTATATAATAAAAAGAAGAAGATATAAAGATAAGATTTATTAATTAATTATTAACATTAATAAAGGGGGATTTTAATATTGATTTTATGAAGGAATGAAAATATTTATTTTCAGCAAGAATCTCGATGTTAGTTGGAATATAGGAAAACTGTCACAATATGACATTTATTATATGACATTCTTATCATTGGCGATTACAAGTCTGAGCGAATTTACCGTTAACATTAACACAAATTGGCAAAATCATAAAAGCAATGCTCAGAGGTACAATTAGCCGTCATGAGCAAGCAAACAATTGTGTATTTACTTTTAAATCCATCTCAGCATTAATATGCAAGAAATAATAATAATTGGAAACAATGTACAATACAAGTTATGATGACCTCGGACATAGGCTATCATAATACTGTGACTTTACATTTCAAAGAAATCATGGGCACCACGAATGAACAATATGCCATTCGAAAATAAGTAGTTCTGGCAAATTACGCCGCTGGCTCAGAGGTTTTTCAGTTACAAAGTTAGAACATGGATCTATCCTCTCAAAGACGTTTAAGGGTTCAGTTTCACGGAATGCACAATCAGATGGCTTGGTCGTAATAAGTTACCATTGTAGTTCTGCATCTGATGTCTGCTGTGTTCGGAGATGACCCACAGTATGTGAGACTTGTCTCACAAGGTGGCTACAGACACTTCCTAGTGGTAATGCGCATCATCGCATTACTGGCTGTGTCGCCGTGCGGGAGCCACACCATCAAGCCGGCAGCGTCAGATTTCCAACACCAGGAGTCGGACTCGGCAGTTAGCGAGAAAAGCGAACTTTCAGAGTCCACCACAGTATAGACTAGCATAGAATCGAATTGAAGCTCGTCGCTCTTCTCTCTTCGAGGAAACTTCTGGCTCTGCCCTTTGCAGTCTCAAAGATCACATTTAACAGAAAATTCCCAGGATTTTAAGTTATATGCTCATTTGGATTGGATCTTCAGGTTGGCACCTAATGTCACGTGATATCCCTGATATCTTATTTGCCCCACGTATCTCACAGAGGTCGGACATATTCGGCTAAGTTCGGAGACGACCCTTCGCTCGGGCGGCAGGCATTTCCCGCAAGGTGAGCGACCTTGTTGACCGACTATCCCCAGGGAGTAGAATGTGTTGTCCGGCGAAACCCTTTATCCGCGACTTCCTGTTGCCATGGTTAGCTTCAAGCCTACACAGCTCAATAATTCTTTAATATTCGTTTTAACAAGATACACTGAATGTTCATCATTGCATTACAGTCGTCACTTGGAACTTGTGTACTTTAGGAAATTACAAAAAAAAAAAAAAACTATTTAGGTGGTCACCCAAGATTTATGTAAATTACTCTAACATTATGATTTATATAATAAAAAATGCACTTTATAATGTGGGGACAGCCCGTCACATTATAACATGAAAGAATAAACCTTTGATATATGTCAGATAGTCCTTTAAGTTTCTAACCAGCTCCATTCCAAAACTCAAATATACTAAATTTTAAAAGTAACCATAACTTTGGATCATAATCAAAACCAGAAAAGTATGGAATTTAGGATCTTGTTGACTGTCATAAACAATATGAATATATTTTCCTTACCAATGCAATTTTGGATCCAAATTCTGCGCACAGGTCGATACATCAGTATTCTCCGGCGATTATTTATTTATTTAGCATTTGATGCTACATGACATTCATAATACTCAACAACAATTATATTGAAATTATTGAACAACTTTCTTTTAAAATAACTATACATATATATACATAGTTGAGCAGACAATGCCTACAGCTGGAAGGTGGTGAGGCCACTATGACAGGATCACCAGTCATAATCACTGTAATATGACATCGAGGTGCTCCAAGCATTTAAGTTTTCCAGACTACCAAAAAAGGCACACAGTGGGAAATCCTGCACAATGTGTGATACAGTTTGTGAAACTACTCTGCAGTCACGGTACAGAGAATCTGTGCAGCCCCAGGTGTGGAGAATTGAAGCAGTTCTTCTCATACCACATATAATAAAATTTAATTTACACCAAATTGACTGCAGTAAGTTGAATCCTGGTGATTTTGAATAGGGATTGCTAATCTGCACTATACTGTGTTGTGTTGACGATGTCCATTCCGCTGTCCATCTATCTGTAGGGCTGAAGGAGTTAGATGTTAGACTGACAGCAGTCTTCCAGGCAGTGCGAAGTGACTTCAACTGTATGTTGTATTCTCTAATATCTCCACGGATGGGAAGAACCACATTGTTTAGAATTCTTGACCATAGTTAGATTAGGACCTATTGCCTTCTGATAAGAGGTGGTGAGATGTTACTGAGCATCAGCAGCCATTGGATAGGTGTAGGTAGAAGTCTACCAGTATTTATTTATTTATCGTATGATTATTTATGAGGTACACAATAGGAAATATACATATGACAAGCTTGTACAATTTCATATCTCGAGATCTAATGTTTTAATCCAGTTAACTGCACTGATTGACGCATCATGGATTTCCGCCATTGTTCCCTTGTAGGCCCGAAGAGGACAGTCAGAAACGATGTGATTTATTGTCTGTAAGGTGGCTCCACAGTCACAATTTGCAGAATCTACCCAGCCCCATTTGTATAATAAGTAGGCGCATCTGCCTTGTCCTGTTCGAATTCGGTTGATGATTCTCCACTGCCGCCTAGGGAGTTCGAAACCTTGTAACTTTACTGAGGGGTCCTCAACTAGATTTTTATTGGCTACTGATGACTGCTCCCACTGAGTTTTCCACAGCTTATTGGTGTTGAAAGAGGACTCTGTGAGGTTGATTGCTGTGCGCCATGGTGGTTTTCTTGATTTCAAGCGTTGGTGTTTCGCTTGAATTATGTCTTGATGTATAGGCAGCCGAGGGTTCTTCAGGATATTTTTCCAGATTTTTAAAAGAGCTTCTGATCTTCTTAGTGCTGGGGGTGAGATGTTGCATAGCACTGGAAGCCATATGGTGTTCGTACTATGAATACATCCCGTAATTATCCTCATTGCCTGATTGAGTTGCACATCTACCTTCTTTGTATGGACACTATTGATCCAGGATGGGCAGCAGTATTCAGCAACAGAGTATGACAGAGTTAAGGCTGTGGATCTTAGAATGTGAGCACTGGCTCCCCATGAAGTACCAGCAAGCTTATGGAGAATATTGTTTCTCGTTTTGACTTTGGCAGCCACATTTGAGAGATGCTATTTGAAAGTTAGAGTTCTGTCCAGTGTTATACCCAGATATTTTGGTGTGCCGCAAAAAGGCAATAGTTGGCCTCAGAATTTAACTTCTGGTTTATAGTGTGCTTGTCTGTTGCGCAAATGAAATGTTGAAATAATAGATGGAGGCACCATTTCTTGAAGTAGTCATCTAACTTTTCCAGATCAGCTGATAAAGTTGTTTCCGCATCAGAAAAGTTGGGGTTCTGGTTCACCAAACAAATGTCATCAGCGTAAGTAAATTTTCTTGAAGATGTTTCCGGTAAATCATGAGTATACAAATTGAATAGAAGGGGTGCTAAAACAGATCCTTGGGGTAAACCATCATTTAGTATAAATATTCTGCTTCTGTCGTTATCAGAGTATATCTGAAAGTATCTATTGCTCAACATGTTGTTAAGTAGTTCTGTAAGTTTTCGACATGGGATAATACTCAAAAATTTCAGAAGAAGTCCTTCTCGCCAAACAGTGTCATAAGCAGCTGACAGATCCAAAAAGGCAGCCACACTTACTGATTTCTTCTCAAACCCGTTTACAATATGAGAGGTGAGAGTGAAAACCTGGTCATTACAACTTCTCCCTGGCCTAAATCCTGCTTGTTCTATGGGAATGTGTTTATTGATCACTTCAGAAATTCTAAGTCTAAGTTGCTTCACGTCCGTAGGTATAACCTCAATTGCCCTACACGTGACCACTGGGTGGTGCTAAGAAAGCAACAACGATAAGATGAGACCTGTCTGAATAGACCTCTCGGTCAAAGGATACACAAAAAGGAGCCAGAAGGTCCTTTTCAGGACCCACAAGCTCGTAGAATTGGACCATCTCTACGCATTTGTCAACTGAATATCGAAGTCTACCAGTTATGATGTGCATTGTTTGGAAAAATTGAACATCCAACAACTGGGTGTGAGAGTTATTAGGCCACACGTTGGAGCAGTATTCAGCTGTAGAGTAAACCAAGGTCAGGGTGGTTGTTCTTAATCAATTCCCATCAGGTCCCTATTAAGTTCCTACTAGCCGCTAAAGTAGATTGTTTTGACTTTTAAGCTTGGCAGCTGTATTCTGATGGTGCTTTTGTAAGTGAGGCCCAGGAATTTTGGGGTAATTTTATACTTCAGCATTTGATCTCTGAACAATATATTTGGCTGGTAGTTCATTTGTTTGTTGCTAAAGTGGAACGAAACCATTTCCTGAAGGTCACGATTCAGGATTTCTTCAGCCTCTGCGAAGTTAGTTCTTTGCACTGTAAGGTTGATATAATCAGCATATGCAAATTTGTGAGAGACTGTTGGGCAGGTCATGAGTATATATTTTAAAGAGTACAGGGGAGAGAACCAAGCCTTGTGGTAGCCCATTATTTAGCTTGTGAAATCTGGTCATGCTGAACTCAGTGTGCATCTGGAACAGGCAGTTACTTAACATGTTTTCCAGTAAAGAGTATCTTTTGCAAGTAACTGGCTTGATCAGTTTGAGAAGGAGATCCTCTCTCCAAACTGTATTGTGGGCTGCCGAAATATCTAGGAATACAGATATATTTTCATTTTCTTCTGATAACCTACTTCCAAGTAGGTGGTAAGAGAAAGGACCTGATCACTACAGTCCTACTGGGACAGAATCCAGCTTGTTCAACACGAATAATAATATTGTCAAATCTGACGTCAGAAAATCATTGGTAATATCGACCTTTATTGGAGAAAGCCAAAATTTACGATCAGCATATATGCTCAGTAAACTTCTCTCGTAAACATTATCCATAACATGATCATAATTAGAAATAAGTATTATAGGACACTTCTATTTTATAGTCTTAGAACTTGAGAACTTAACATTGGTTGGAAATGGAGCTCCCTCAAATAACCTTTTCAATTCCATATCATACTTCCTTCATCTATCGTAGTAGAAATCCTCAAACCTATAGCCTTTTGATGCAGCAAAATCAGAAGGGGTAGGTTCAAATATAGCATTTTTGTTTTTTGGATAATCTAATAATATATTTACAAGCAAACTCTTACAAACACCTGATAAACCCTGAAATCAAAACTATATCAAAACCATATTTCATTCTATTATTCCCCCATGTAACAACCTACCTCATCATAGTACATGATAGAAAGTAGCAAGCACACCAGAAGAGTGTAACATGTCGATTATATAAGTATCAGCATCTGAACTGGCTCAAGTGTTGCAAGTTAATGTCAAATTTGGTGACTCGGAGTCAGCAAATCTCTTGCACTAAACCCTGCAAAGAGAAAAGACCAAGAATTGTAAGCCACTGGTTCATGAAAGCTATGAAAGCAGCTTTAGAGATTTTTCTTGAATGTCAGTGCAATGTACGAGGTGTGTACAAAAAGAAACCGAACTTCTGCTGTAATTGCTTTATTGATCTTCATACTAACTTTTACACACTTTCCCCTTCAAAGTACTGTCCTTCACTATCAATAAACCATTGCCATCGTTTTTTCAAGTTTTGGAACGCCTCCTGGAATGCAATTTCTCTGATGGCGCGCAGTTCTCTCGTCGCACTGTCTTGAATTTCTTCTATGGTCTGGAAATGATTTCCTTTCAAAGTGTTTTTTCAGTTTTGGGAAGAGAAAAAAGTCTGCCGGAGCCAAGTCTGGAGAATAGGGTGGCTGAGGCACAACGGGAGTGTGATGTTTTGCCAGATAATTTGTGACAAACAACGATGTGTGAGCGGGTGCGTTGTCATGGTGCAACATCCATGATTGATTCTCCCACAGTTCAGGCCTTTCCTACGCAAAGCATCTCTCAATCGTGTCAGAATTTTCTGGTAGACTTCCTTGTTTACCGCTTGATCACGTGGTACAAATTCACGGTGCACAACTGCATTTCAATCAAAAAACACGACCATCATCACCTTGATGTTCAACTGACTCATCCGCGCTTTCTTTGGTCGAGGAGATCCTTTCCCCACCCATTCTGAAGACTGCCTCTTCATTTCCACATCGTACCCATTATCCCATGTTTCATCGCCTGTAATGATGTTCTTGAGGAAGTTTTCATCCTCATTTGCTTTTTCAAGTAACTCCTCAGAGATCCTAGCTCGATTCTCCTTCTGCTCGTCCGTCAACAAGCGCGGCACCAGTTTTGCACTGACACGATGCATTCCAAGTTGTTCTCTCAGGATGTGATTGCAACAGCCTACACTTATGCCAACTTCTTCAGCAACCTCACGGACAGTCAAACAGCGATTTTCACGAATCACAGTGCAAACCCTCTCAACATGGTGGTCGTCTGTTGATGTGGAGGGTCGACCAGATTTTGGATCATCGGTAACCGAACTCCTGCCCTCCTTAAAGTGCTTAAACCATTCATAGCACTGTGTTCAGCTCATGCAGTCATCCCCGTATGCTTGTTTAAGCATTTGAAGTGTCTCGGTAAAAGTTTTCCCAAGTTTAACACAAAATTTCACACGGACGCGTTGCTCCTCCAATTCCTTCATTCTTGCTTTCTCACAAATCAGACGAGCACTCTGCGCACGACCTCACTCAACCGGCTGTCACTCGTAAACTAATGCAGTGACCGTAGTGCGACAAGAGGCAATGTCACTAGTGTGCACGGAAGTCAGAGAATTTTATCTACAGCCGTTGGCGCGCTATTTAATTAGTTCGGTTTCTTTTTGTACATACCTCGTAGTCTTAATGCATTTGCAGGTGAATAGTGTCATAAACAGAAAACGTTTCATCGACACCGTCTGGCTACAAACCCACGAAGACAACATTAAAATATTAAGTCTTTCAATATACTGCAGTTACACATGTCTTCACTCAGCAAACTGTACTCTAAATGTTCTTTGTCATTTTTACATTGTTTCACCACATTTGTAAATTGTGTTTAGTATAATTTCCAACTCAGTGCAGCTAAAGCACTTGATATAGTCTCATTTGACAGCTCTCATTGGATGTCAAAATTAAAACTGATTGAGACAGCTGAGAAATGAAAAAAAGAAAAGAAAAAACAGACAAATGTTCCCACAGCTGTAGCTGCATCCACATTTTTGACAAAATGTTCATGACATTATAGTCCAACCCTGGCTGCATTAGTTATAACAAAGGTGAATGTCTCTCACGCTAGATGAAAGAACTAATGTTTATAAGGAATCAGTTAGGTTGCTTTTCCTCTAAAATACATTGATGGCTGACCCAATGAAGCATGAACAAGATTTCAAATGATATGGAAAAATAAAAACCAATACATCAACAAGATATTTCACAAGAATGATTTTGGTTAGGCTTGCTATGTGTGTGGTCGATATAGATTTGGTAAGGATCGAGAATTGCCAAATAGTTAGAATCCATAGATGGCACAAAGAATGAGGTATAACTGGCTTTGCAGCAATATACTGTATGCACGATTACACTTGTTGCATCTAGCTGATAAATTACCTCATTGGTAACTTAATAGTTATCATGACTGCAGACAAAGAAACAAAACACATACTGAGAATGATTTACATACATTCTTCAAGAGCCAGTAAAACATTTTATGTCTTTAGTGTTAGGTACTTGCGGCATTATATTAACTTAACTTGAGGCCAAGATTCTGGATCTACAATAATATTAAAGCCTTATGAACATGAAAGAAAAACAATTTCTGAAATTTATTAAATATGAAGTGTGTGTGTTTTTTTTAATCAGTCTCTTCACTGGTTTGATGCAATCCTCTGTCCGTTCCTTTCTTGCACTAACCTCCTCATCTCAACATACCTCTTACAACCCATGTTCTCAATTATCTGCTTCATATATTCTAATCTCTGGCTTTCTCTACAGTTCCCTTCGAAGGTTCCACTAACAAATAAAGCAAACCCGCATGTCTTAAAATATGACCCTCCATTCTCTCTTCTTTCTGCTAGACTCTTCCACAAATTTCTTTCTTCACCCATCATTTTCGAAACATTCATTTCAAACTATACCTGTCCACTTAATTTTGAGCACCCTTCTACAGAACCATATTTCAAATTCTGCACGAGTTACTTGTCTACAACTCTAGTCAGTCCTTCATGAATTTAATAATTGCCAGGAATGTTCTGTGGAAACTTCACCACATGTAACTAACTGTACCACAGACTGTAAGCACCTTAGAATTTTGGCAAATTCTAGTTTCCCTAGTGGTGAAGTGTTCTATAGACCGATTGTAAGTTGCTTATGTTGGACTTAGAAATTTCGAGAAAAAGTAATTGTCAACTTTAAGGAATTCTCCTGTAATCTTTCCCATAGTGACAATTCACCATAAAAATCATTTTAAAGTGTATTTATCCTATCAAGAAACGTTTATTTTAAGAGATATTCTGGTTTTTTCATGTTTCGAAACACGCGTTCAGAAAAGTAAAATTCTAAGATTTTTAATATCTTTAAATCGAGTAAAGCGATAGCTGAACTTTTATCACCAGCTATAGTCAGCATAGTTTCCGATATTTTGGTAGTAAAATTAAATAATTTGGCAAAATTTAATTAGCAGTTTTAATTAAGAGAAAAAAATAAGCTTTTTAACTAAAAGGAATATTAATTTGACAATTATATCAGTAGACAGCCCTAATTAAGACGATCCTGAATATATAATGGTTTTAGAAAAAAGTTTTAGCATTTGTCTGGTAATTAAGTTTTTGAAGATAGATTGTCGCTGTAAAAATTCAAATGGTTGTGTTAATCCCCTACTTCAGAGCTTTGTATCACCACGCGGAATTAAATAAAACTTAAAAACTAATTACTATAAATTTCTCACGAAACTGCCATTGGACTCATAGTAGATAAGTATAGACACTGTCAAAGTTTAATCATTTTTAATAATCTGGATCATCAAATAAATTACAGATGTGATACAGTTGCTTACGTCACTGATTTTGGTCATTCCTATAAAAGGACCCCTCTGCCATCAAGCTTGGTCTTTTCTTTTCCGTGGAGCGATATGTGAAGATAATCTGCGATAGTTTGGGCTGGAGCGGGTAGGCAGTTGGTGGAAACTTTCACTCAGTGTCGGCCATGTTGGTACTTTGGAGTGATAGCCTGCGAGAATAATGTCTGTTAGAACTTTGAAATTATGAAAAGGTTTTTTTTTGTTTCGGTTGGTAATTTCTCTCCACAATCTGCAACATTTTGGAAATGTTTGTTTGATCGCCTACTCAACTGAACAATGTTAATTTTGAAATTGTGACTTTTTTAAAATAAACTTCAAATTTTCCGAGTAAAGTGAACTGTTATAATTTAGTAGAAGAACCTTTTCTAGATTTGTGGTTTAGAAACAGATCTAGTGGCGACCTTCAAGCATTCAAGTTGAGTTTTATTAGGCTACATCATTGATTCCCAAAGTGGTCCAGGTGGACCCCAAGGGGTCCACGGGAGACTCGACGGGGGTCTATGTTGGCGTGATAAAAAAAATGGGGGTTCACGATTCGATAGCGGGGTCCACGAAAATTTATCGGGTTTCGATAGTAAAGAACTTCGATAGTAAACAAAAATGTAGGTTTGACTTCACCTATCTATGCAGGCAGATAATATTTTAAGAAGCTCAGCGACTATTACTTGTAAAAACTTGTATATTACGTTTGCACGTCTAAACAAGCGTTCTTGTAAAAACTTGTATATTTCATATTCAATACAACGTGTCGAGACTTGCAAAACGCCGCGGCGGCGGTGGTGGTGGTGGTGGCGGGCGGCGAACGCTTTTTTAGACTTGCAAACGGACGAATATCCTGGACTGTGGAGAATTGCGGAAAAGTTTTTGATATCGTTTCCCTCGTCATATCTCGTCGAAAAAGGTTTTAGTGTAATAACAAAACTTTTAACAAAAAAAAGGAGCAGATTGAATGTTACAGAACGGGGGGATTTGCGGTTATTCCTAACAAAACTGAAGCCAAATATTGATAATTTGCTGTCAATCTATCAAATACATCCTTCCCATTAAAATTATGACTATTTTTAATTGCCATTGTAGAAGTTACGTTATTAATGTTTAATTTTAATTATATTATGTCAGACTGTTATAACAAATAATAGTGTAATAAATTACAAATTTATTCAAATAAATATATAAAACACAAGAAAATATACTATTTTGCTTTTTAGTTTTACCACTCCGAATGGGGAGCTTTCTAAAAAAAATAGTGAGAATTAATTGGTTTCTTGTGCTGTGAGTTGTTTTTTGACAACCACTCTTAGCACAATCAATTAATTAATTAACCAGTCGATTTACCACTTCTTTTTCGAAAACTGTTAATAGGTACGTGGTTGGAACTCAGCCGCAACGCAAATTTTCAGTTAGATCATCACATTTGACAAAAATATGAAGATCTAACTAGGTTGGGAATATGGTAGAAATGTAGCTTGAGGGGGTCCACCGGAACCAGCAAAATTTTGAAAGTGGTCTATGAGAAAAATAAGTTTGGGTACCTCTGGGCTACATGGTCAAATTCCAATTATTTTAGTGAAAATTCCACAGAACTTTCCATCTACATGAACTGTTGGTTAATTCACCAAGGTGATACTATAACCCCGGTGTCAGCCTTGGGTCTTACAAGCCCCATACTAATTCAATTGCTGGCACATAACCAATAATCAATTTGTTCAGTCTAGAACAAGAACCAAACTCATTTTTAACTCATGATCCAACATACCATAAAAACTTTTATAGAATTCCATACCCAATGAAAAATGGAACTTTCAGTCTGTTTGCCACAGGCCTCGAGCACTTAAATAGAATAGGTTTGAGACTTCAAATTTGTATGTAGTATGTACTTTTTTTTATACAAAAGTAAATATAATACAATTTTGTAGAATTATTTAGTAAAGATTACAAAGAAAAAAATGGGTGGCAAAAAAAAATTCTACCCCAACATATGGAGTGTCAATGTAACAGCTTGTTGAATAGAGGACTGCTATATTTTTTTCTCTGGAAAATAAGGAATGCTAAGTAACACTTTTACTTTGCATGAATACAATTTTAGGGAAAGCCAGGGAAAGATGGTTGTTGCACCCTGACTTTGGCTGAATGCTTATATTCCATCGATATTAAGCACACACAAAAGCATAGGAAGGAAAGGTTTCTGTAGCAAACCGCGGAGCAGAGTTGGAGGACTCCACTGAGATGTTTCAAAACAATTATGAGTGTAGGCTCAGTCAAGCAATTTCTAAATGAAAGATTTCACATATGAAAAACAAACCAGTATCTTCAACAGTTTTTGGTCCAGGAAGCCATGTTACTGACAAGAGGAAATGTAATAAATCATGTGGCAATAATAAAGTGAGGTCAGGATTAAAGTTGATTCAGTGGGGGATCTTACCAATTAAGATGTGTGCAGAAAATAAAAAAGTATTTGAGTTTTGTGAATGGCAACATCGAGTATGGTAAACAATCTAACTTAGTAGTAAATTTGTTTTATGCATGACCACTAATGATAGACCAAGACTTTCTGTGGAGAGAAGATTGGTTCATCAGCTCTGTTTCAGGGAAGGCATCATGGCTGTGGAGCAGCACGAACATCATTGTGAGCAGCTGTGGTTTTTTACTTTGATGTGGGAAATTCTTGATGAGTGATGACAAGACTTCAGCCAAGTCTATTGGCTGATTGTGTTCTCCTGAGCAATGCTTACTGAAGTCTGAGAGATGTATTGTCTCTGGTAATAATGCTGGCTCTGTGATTTCACTCTGAGTTCAGACTTATGTAAAGTCATTACTTGGTATGAGTGGAGATATTCCCAACATTTTGCTGCATGGTAATCTTCAATGGTGTCTAGCCAGAGTTGAGAAAACACTATGATAATCTGTGGCTCGCACTTAAGTCAGTTCTACGTCTTTCACACTCTTGAGTCTTGGTGTGATGATCTGCCGAATTCTTTGTTGGAGATGAATTATAACTAGTTTCCAGGCTTTATACCCACTATTAGTCTTGGATTTATCATCATTATACTGATTTTCCAGGACCTCACTAATAACAAAGTTTCAGTAGGTAAAAGCTTTGGACAGCACAACTGTCTTATTAAACTCTATCTTGTGTTCTTCATCGATAACGTGTTGGGCTTTTGGCACTGTACCTTGTGTCTCAGACAACTGGTAATATCCACTGAAAGGACTGTGACATATTTGTAGACCTATTGTGAGATGGCGCCAAAGTAGCAGGGGTAGGTCTTGGAGGAGGTGGTCAGCAATTGGCAGAGCCAAGTCACATGATTAATAGTAGAGAGCAGATAGGCTGATTCAGAAGGCATCATGGCAGTCTGGCGCAAGATGTAGACGTGTTGAGATCAGTTAGAGGATAGACCGTGAACAGTTTTTAGTAAAGAATGTGCAAATGATCTAATAAGTGATAATTTTGAAAGTATAGGAGGAATATAATGACCTAGAAAGCCTCCAGAGTGCCATAAGCAAATTGTTAAAGTATTAACATAGGTGATATAATTAACAGTGAACAGTTCAATTATTGGTTTGATTAGTGATCTATGGAGAGATGATTCAGAGTTATGCAGCATCAAAAAGTGATTAGTACAAATGTCGAAAATGATTACAGAACTTAAACACACAAGAGAACGCGAATAGTGATGAATGTGAAAGTCATCATTAACAATAGCTACCAAAAGTATGCGAAAGACAAAGTATGCAAGTTGTACTGAATGAGAGTGAACTATGTCAGTGTTTCCAGCTAGAATCTGTCATCTGAGGATGAAATGAAGTACTGATTTTGGTTAGAGTAGGCTGTGTTGGCAAATACTTTTGATGCAATTAAAGTTGGATTAGTTCTAACACCATTGGCGTTTTATTTTGAATTGTACGACTATCCAATAATTCATAAGAACCCAGTTTTTCTCGATGTTGAGAATGTAAAAATTGTTCTTGGGTGACTAGCCAAGTTAAAGGAGTTGTTAATTCGGCTAGTCACCCGAGAACAATTTTTATATACAATGATCGTTTTACAATGAGAAGAAACCTAAGACCATCAGTATTCTCAGAGTATAATCTCAGAGTGGCTACCGAGGTATGACCGAGCGTGGTGGTGTAACGGCTAGCGTTCAGGCCTCGCATTCGGGAGGACGGCGGTTCGAATCCCCGTCCGGGCATCCAGATTTGGGATTTCCATGGTTTCCCAAATCACTCCAGGCAAATGCTGGGATGCTTCCTTCAAAAGGCCATAGCCGAATTCCTTTCCATTCCTTGCCCCCCATCGTTTCTCGTCTCTAAAGACCTCGCTGTTGAGACACATTAAGCAGTTAAAAAAAAGTAAAAAAATCCAAGGTACAATTTCTCCAATAGGTAACAATTAGTGATGTGCAGGATCGTTAAAAATGTATGTCCGCGGATACGGATACAGATCATTAGTGTCTAGATCCGCGAATACGGATACGGATCTCAACTTGGACCGACAGTAAAAAGGCGTCAAATACAATCTATTATCGACGAACGTCCAACTTACGCGCGTGTTTTGATCTTGAACTGTGCGTGTTTATGTTTATATTTTAGGATTACACAGGATTGCGTAGATGATATACTTTTCTGGGTTTTTTTTTTTTTTTTAAATTAAAATGAAAACAATTTATACAAAAAAGTATAGTAGTGTAATATGGAAATATTTTACGATAGTAAATGATGATTCTGCTAAATATGAACTCTGTGAAGGAATGTATTCCCGTGAATGTACAACTTTCTTAAAAATTAATCTTCAGACGAAACACCCACAAAAACATGAGTTCTTTTTTTTTTGTTTTTTAAAAACGGTAAAAAGAGAATTTAGAAAAAAAAAATTTCTTAACGAATACATCGAAAAAGTCAAAATGTGGGAGAGTAAAAAATAAAAATTATTTAAAACTATTTAATTGCAGAAATGATAGCTTTATCTGGATTACCTTTTCAACACGTAGAAGATTTTGGGTTCCGACGATTGCTGGATAATGTTATTGTAAATTATTTTCTAAAACGCAGGAAATATTTCATATAATTCATCTGCAGTGAACTTTAGGATAGAAAATAAAGACGTGTTGAAGGATTTTGAGAGAGTTTCCTTTACATCCTATTTCTGGTAGGCTTTTTTGGTAAGGTGTTTCATTGGTATCCAGAACATTACAAAAGATTTTAAAAGCGGAGATACTTGAAGAACGCCAAATGGGAGATTACATTTCGGAAATATTTCAAAATATGTTTGAATGGTGGGGAATCTCAAATAGAATGTACACAGCATGGTAAGAGGAGGAGGATCCAATATGAAGAGTTCCTGCGCTTTATCTGACGTAGATAATATTGATTGTGCAGCACATCTGCTGCACCTGATTATTAAAAAAGCTGTTAACAATAATAGTAAATAAAATTTGAGGCCTATGACACATGGGTCGCACATATTTATCACCACCTGTAACAAGCGTTCCAAGTGAGCAGTTTTTCAGTGCAGCAGGAATAAGTAATGATGCTCATCGCAATAGACTTTTGGGTGACAAAACTGCCAATTTACTCTTTTTGAAGTACAATTTACCAAATTTAATGTTAAATATAACTTTTTTTTCAAGTTTCTGTAAAAGTGATTATTTTATCTGATGTAAATACTTTAGCAGTACCTTAAACATAATTTTAGCTAGCAAATCACAAAGATTAGAGGTCTGATCTCACTATAAAGATAGTTAAAATAATACCTTAAAACTTACAACAGTGGTAAGTTACCAGTTACCTTTGGTAAACTAGTAAAATAAATGTAAGAACGGAAACTTTTCCGGCGTTTGACTGCAATGAAGTCTTCACGGGTGTACCGCTGGATTGTGTTGTGGAAACACGATATTTCGACGACTAGCTCCGCCATCTTCAGAGATAGGGTATCTGTGGGTCAGCCGACCAGTGCAGATGTCTCCACACTTGAAGAATACGGCGGAGCTAGGCGTCGAAATATTGTGTTTTCACAACACAATCCGGCGGTACACCCGTGAAGACTACATTGTAGTAAAATATATATTTAAATAATTAATTTTTGCAATATAAATGTGCCAGATATGAGATTTTAAGCAATATGAAGTTATTGGAATTGAAGTTAATAGTATTTCATTGCTAGATATCTATTAAATTTTATATACCTGCTTAGTGAAATTCTTTACAAAAGATCCGCTAAAAAAGTAACGGATACGGATACAGATCTTTTTTAACACTCGGATATCCGCGGATACGGATATCCGGCACATCACTAGTTACAATCATATGGTCTTAGTTAGCGGGACAGCTTGTGTGGACAATAGATTGAATTTAATGATGGACAAGATTATATTAGTAAGCGCTACGCTAGCAGTTCCACGACTATGCTATCCCGTTGCTTAACATCAATGAATGTGTGATTCATGCTCTCATGTCTTAAGTAACTGCTTTTGTGTTGTGAAGTGATACCCTCATGAACTACTTAATTCTTGTCTCATATTAGTTTAACTTGTGTGGCACCTGTATTTTGAAACAGTTTTCCATTTTTTAACATTCAATAAATTTAGTTCTTTTGTTAGCATCAACTTTGCTACTGAATCAGTGTTTATGTCTTTCAATTTAGTTATTTTTTGTTCAAGAATTTTATCCTTCCCAATTATCCAATGAATAACCACATTACATTTAAATATAAATTTTAAAGTTAATAATTCTAAAAACCTAGACATTTTAAAAGTATCCAACCTTGTGGCAGCAAAGTATATGACACCAGTTCAACATGCTTTGGAAAATATGAGCAAGAAGTTTTATTTTGAAAGTATTTTGCTGTATACTAACATAATTTTATTCCAGATACTCTAAATACAAAATGCTTTGCACTCTACATGTGTCTATAGTAAATTTGATTGTAACTGAACAATAGAATGAAACATATGTATGGCAACTAGGTGCAATGTTTGAGAGCAATGGAACAGAGTCTGAAACCTAACATGTCAGGCATTGATTTTTGAGCCAAGTAACTGCTGCCTGACGTACCACATACAATATATGTGTTTGAACAGAATCCTAAACTTACTAGTCTCTCGAATCTTCATGGCATGGGAAGATGCAAATATCCAGATGACAGTAGCCCCACAAAAGATAGCTTTACTCCAAACATCCATTCCAATCACGTTACAACATTGCTTAAAGCAATCATACCTCACACCCTACTTGAAGATTGCTAGGTGAAGTTTGACTCACTTTACCAAACAACATTTTATCACCCCAGTTCCTCTTGGATCCACAGAGATACTGAACCATACACGTGCTTCATTATTACTCACTTATTATTAATATTGTTATAATCAGACCTATTCTGTACTTACTACTTTTGATAGTTACATAATCACGTTAAACACACTGGTCTGTTAAATAACTGTGAGATCCGTCAGTTATTACGAACCCCGAAAGATTGTATAAATCTCCGGGCCCCTGGAGTGTATAAAATTCCTTGTGAGTGTGGCTCTTCCTATATAGGACAGACATTGAGAACGATCGATGAAAGGCGCAAAGAGCATATAAGATACTTTAAGTTGGGGCAGAAAGAAAAATCGGCTATAGTAGAGCACGCCCTTGAAAACTGTCATGAGCCGTGCTTTGACAAGACGACACGCCTCTGCCATGCTAATAATTTTTGGGATAGTGTCGTGAAAGAGGCAATTGAAATCAGAGTTAATAACAATGTGATAAATCGGGATCAAGGACTTAACATAAGTCAAACATGGAGGCCAGTTATTAAACAATTGCGAAACACACGGGAGCGGACCATATTTGGGCATAACAACAACCGGAACATGACGTCACCAAGCAGACCCGCCCTCCGCGCGAGTTCCCCTCCTCTCCCGCCCGGTAGCCCTATATAGAGACTACCGCTAGGCAGTTTTAGTTAGTTAAGCAGGGCTTGACAATGGGAGCAGTGCCGGCTCTCGAAACGTCGCCAGTCGACTTTTATTTGACGCGGCTAGAATCCCGAGAGTGTTTTCTACACTGGTCTGTTCTCCATTAAATCTTGCTTAGAATTAAAAGATAACAGGCTGAGGGCCACATCACAAACTGGCTCTCATCATATGACTTGCACTGGTGAATCTTAAGCTTAACGAAATAATTTTATTTCAAAGACTTCATGATTCACTGTCTCAGTAAAATTTTTATCTGTGGTACTGTCTGAAACAATGAAATAATATAAGATTTAATTTCTTTGTCAATTCTCAACATATGTGTACAAAATAACATGCCTAATTTTAAATGAGATTAATTACCTTCCCACCTTTTCATCACGTCAGAACTTACTGTCATAAATTACTAGATTTTGTTACTCCCTGTACCAAAACAGTCTGTCACTCTGTACTATACAGACACAGGTTGCTACTTCTCTGTTATAATGTCTCCGTCCGAAATTGTTCACAATTGGTTTGAGGAACAATCTAGACAATTCCAATGAGTGATTTGTCCATCTAGATCACCTGACATGAATCCAATTGAATGTATCGGGGACATCATCGAAAGGTAAGCTCATGCACATCTTGCATTGGCAAACATTATCACAATTGTGGATGGCCGTAAAGGAAGCATGGCTGAATACTTCTTCAGGGGTCTTCTGAAGACTTACTGAGTCAATGCTATGTTGAGTCACTGCACTTCACGGGGAAAAAGGGGATCCCACCCAGTGTAAGGTGGTTGGTATCCCATGATTTTTGGCACTTGTGTGTTTCTTAGGTTTTTAATAATTTTTGTTTGTTTTTCTGAATATTAATTCTACTTTCCATCTGCCCTCTGCCAGTGCTTAGAACTTCCATACTTACAACCTAAATTATCTGTTGTAAGACTTGTGCCTTTCATAGATTTCGTGGAATAAATGGTATATATTTGATTTTTCCTCCTCAATCTAAAAACAAATATTCCTTCAGAGCTAGTTTCTTCCCTCTATACCTCTATTATTTATATACATATGTAAATGATTGTTTTACTTACAAAATGTTTAAATAAAACATATAAATTAGTAGGAGTGCTTTAAATGTAGTCATCTGATATTGAAGGCTTAATAATCAATAATATCCACCAAAGTTTTTTAAAAAATGGTTTGTTCTGCATTATGAAGTGTCAACATACTTATTTTTCTTTGTTTCTCCTAAATTAGAAGCAGCAACAATTGGCATACTTTTACAGAAATCACTGCTTTTCAGCTGTATTTTGTCCTTTTGTGTGAAAAATACTGCCATTTGATTTTTTTTGGTTGCTTTAATTTGCAGAGTATAAATTTTAATTTTTAATAATAATTTATAATAAGTATTAAATGTATGACTATGACTGTTTCATGGATGGATAGAGAAACTCTCAAATATTTATTTTATATTGCTTGCTATCAAGTAATTATTTTTTTCCACAAGATACTAATGTTTACAGTACAGTGGCTAACAATCAAGAGAAAATATTCTGCATTCTTATGGTAAATTTCATAAAACCTGGTTTGCTACCATTATTCAATGTCACTTTCAGACAAGATTTGGGAAGAGCCTGCTCTCTGGCAATTTGCAGATGATATACACAGTTTGTATAAACCAAAAAGCACAGACATCCTTCCATGCCGGATTAGTGATCAGGTACTTTTGTCTTGGCTGCCTTGTTCACCAAACGTAACACCAAGTGACTTTTTTGTGGACTTATATTACAAATAAATTCCCCTTCTTGATCTGAAGAGACATTTCAGAGTTAAATTAGTAACCATCATGACTGATATGCTGCATTGTATGTGGAGAGAATTGGAGGAATGAATGCAGAATGGTAAAGGGAACACATATCAAGCATTTCTTATACATGGGGAAGAGGGGGGGCAAGAGATTTTTTCTAGTTTTTTTACAAAATAAACCAAGATTCTTAAATCTATCTCGAATATTCTATACAAATTAATTTTTTTGAAACCCTGCATTAGAAAACAATATGCATGAACATGATAAAATAAGAATTTTTATGACATGTCGTCCAGAAGAGACTTGATGTATTCAGTTGCCGCATTCTTGATTTATATTGCTCAGGCTGCAAAAATGTAAGCCTGAATCTTGTAGCCGCTACAATAGGCAGCAGAACAGCCACTAGAAGCACCATTTGATTCCTACAAAAACAGCAGTAAACATACAAATCAAAAGACAGGCTAATCGACAGTTGCTGTTCATAAAGGCACATTTACTTGTGTCTACACAAATTGGATGCCACACTTTTCACTGACAAGAAGGAAATTTCTGCAAACCTGTGATGGGCCTCGGACCACTGGTGAAGAACATTAAATTTCATGATTTGATAGATAAATGTCTGTGTTATTCACAGAATGTGTTAATAAGGAATGGTTTGTACAGTTGATGAATGACAACAACTGCCCTAAGAATGTTATTTCACCAGATATAAACCAAACAAAGGATAAGTTGTATTCCACAGCTACCACACAAACTTATCTATATGCAGTAAGCACTACAATTACTCTGTTTCAGAGCTGGAATCAAGTGAAATTTTAGAACTACCATCCACAAACAGTAAAACCAGAACTATTAGTCATGATGTTGCTATAGCCATCTAGCACATGACATCTGGCCCCACACTACTGCTGTCTGCTGCCCTCAACATCCAAGTCAACTGGGTTCTAGCTGTAGAGGCCTGGTACCACCACCTGCCAGTCAATTTTATATGATTTCAGATATTGTTGTTAATATTTGTAGAACTATTAAAAATTCATTAAATTTTACATGTACAGTTAATTTTCTGCATGTCTGTGTTGACATATGGTTAACGTGACCATACGTCCTGCTTTGGGTGGGACAGTCCTGTTTTCAGGTTGTCAGTCCTGCTGTTCCTAGAAAGAGTAAAAATGTCCCGCTTTCGCAAACAAAACGACAATTTAATATATCTAACTATTAAGGTCTAAAACAAAGGATGCGGTTTTTGCTGCACGGTGCTCGAATCGGCGTATGTTCAAGTGAGGATATATTAGCCAAGATATGGGAAAGTTCGACGAGTTTCTGCTTATTTCCAACTATGTCACAGATCAAAATTCACTAGCTGGAATACTAAGAATGTTGCTGCTGAAGAACATCAGGTGGAATTATTTCAACAGTTCCATGCTAACACTCTCAACAGTACGAACTTTCATATAACCAACGAGTACGTTATGTGTCTGCCTGTCCAAAATGAGTTTTTTTTTTCTAATAAATAAAATATGAAGTGACAAAACACAGTTAAGTGTTGTAGTATTAAAAACCATTTTGATTACCAATATTAACATCAACAAATCACGTATTCCTACTTGAAAACTAGACTCGAACTGATTTGTTCTGCTGATAATTACAGAACAACTGGCTAGTTAGACATTAGATGTCAGACACTAAAGGTAAGTAACTCAGCTAACATATAATACATTCTACTTATTATATATTTTTAAAAAAAATTAAATAACTAGTAAAAAAAATTTACAAAATTCCTAAGGCATCTCGTTCTGAAAAAAAATTCCTCAGGCATCTCCCTCTGACGAAAAAGATGATAGGTCACAGTACATATGGTGCCTGCTATACACTTGCCAGCAGTGTCTTTAGTTTACCAAACATAAAAACACTATACTTCATTTTTTTTAAATGAACTTTATTTCCTTCATAAAAATAATTTGAAAATCAAGGAATGTAATTAAAATGCACTTATAGTAATAAATTAGTAACAATTTGTTATTGAAGCATTCTCCGACTATGTAACCAGTTAACATGAGCCATGTAAATTTGGTTACGAGTAACTTTCAACAATGTGTAAAGATGGTTAAAGTACATGACTTTAGTCCATCAGACCATCTAGTGAGATTGTAGTTATGCCAATGACTGTTGCAAATGTGTGGTGCAGATCCACTATTTACCTTAAGATTATGTTTACTGATGAGGTGGGGTATACAAGAGATGTTGTAAATTTCGAAAATCAGCATGCAGCTCAAGAAAGAAGTCACCACCACCACTTCTCAGTCAACATATGGACAGGTGTTCCTAGCAATAGGATAATAGGGCCATATGTGCTCCAACAGAGATTAAATGGGACTCGTTATTGGGACTTTCTTTGCAACATGATGCCTATTCTGCTGGATAATGTGCTTTGAAAGCAGCGAAAATGGAAGTGGTTCGCGCATGAGGTGCACCAGCACATTTCCACCTTAATGTCTGTCAATGCCGACATTTCAGGACCGCTGGATTGGTCATGGGGAACCCACACCATGGCTTATCTGTTATCCAGATCTCAATCCCCTAGGCTTTTGGTTACAGAGACAAATCTAGGAACTGGCTTACACCATTCCAATTAACAATGTGCAGACACTCCAGGATTGCGTCTTCAATTCATGTTAGCACATACAGGACCAACCAGGACAGTTTCAAAGAGCGCGTGTTTCCTTACTCCTAAGGGCAGAGGCATCCATTAACACGGATGGCCGTCACATTGCATGGGAAACCAAGGTAACATGGCAAGGGTGTCAGGGGAGGTGGTGGAGGGGACAAGCCAATACTGAATTTATAATCGATAATTCTCGAGATATACTGTCCCTTGAAGTGGTGGAACATCAAACTAATGAAAGGATATAATAATAATCTAAAAAAGGAGTATAGTCTTTCTGTAGGAATTTTGAATATTAGATCTCACCCCAGACATCCAGGTCACATATGTAAATTTAACCACCAGTTTTAAAATATTTTTGAATTTACGTACTTGCTATTTCATGTTTCGGAGAGTAATGTGTCATGGATGAAACAGGTTTCCAAAACTAATAAAAGAAAGTTAATCTGAAGCCTCAAACACAGTAAAGTAATAATCTTATATATATATCTCACGTCACGATGCTTGTACGAGGTATACTCCGAAACTACTTAACTGATTTTGATGAAATTTGGCTTATTGTGTGTAATTTGGTCCAATTTAAAAGATAGGATAGTTTTTATCTCAATTATTGACCTCAATATTTATTATTGTGAATTAAATGTTCATTTAATGTTTGTCATAGGACAATGGTTTGTAATTATTTGTAAGTTCCGTAAATTTGAGCGGTCTGGTGGCTCAGTCTTTAAGGTGTCTGGAGATCGAAAGTACGCCAGGACGGTACTGTGGTTCAGATTCCACATTAAACTGTAGGTCCCCTGTATTCAATTCTGGCAACGAAATTCTTAATCCATGCGTACGAAGTCGCGGGTTTCAGCTGGTATATTCATAATCTTAAGAACAAGGGACTTTTCAGTTCAAAATTAAACCAATATTTTATAGTAGGGTTATAAGACCTGAAAATTTTATTTAAGAAGTTAACAGAATTTGAAAATCTACTCACTCTGTGGTTATAAGAAAATTAAAGATTACATCCAAATAAAGATAGTAACAGAACTAAGACATATTTCAAGTAAAAGAAAAATTAAAATTAATCCGGTGATGGAAGTATTGTTGGTAAGATTAAATTGCCTTAAAGAGGTAGAGAAATATCTATAATAGTCATCCCACATATTTTAAAGATTAATAACAACTAAACGGATAAGTTTAAGGAAAAGGTTGCCATTATGTAAAATACTTCAAATAAACCATATAACAAAGTTTCAGAAAAATCTGAGTAATATAGCATACCAAGAGAATCGGGGACTTTTGGGATTCGCAAGAAGATGGTAATTCACCATGGGGAAACACTGAAGATCCAGAAGCTTTTAGAGAAAAACTATATAAGCCCCTGCAGCACCACCTGTTATAGTTAAGTCACAAGTGTTAGGTACACCAGTTGTGTCACAAATGTTCAAAGGTGTAGTACAACACTTGTGCTACATGGCATAGCGCAGCATTGGACTTAGTATAATTTTTATATTATCAGGGTGTTCAGAAATAAACTATTAATAACCGAGTAGTAGCAACATAGAAATTTTTATTGTGTCAAACAGTTCTCTTAAGCTCACTGTAATGGGATTCCAATTTTATTTTAATACTAGCTGGTACCCACGACTTCGTTCGTGATTGTAAAGAATTCGTATTGACAGCTATAGACATCTAACCACCCTAGTGCACGATGGGAGACTCGATACTATTACCACACACAAGTACCAGTCTTCTGCGCTATGTAGTTCCGGCAGCAAGGTAAAATTTACGGATACACATAAGTCTTTGGATGAAACACGAAAATATTCATGATCGACCAATTTCAAACACCATATCTCACACACTCCCTCAGTTACCGAATTTTGGCCAAGGTCGTGATCGATGGGAGACTCTGTGTAACTACCACACACAAACGCCAGTGATCTGCGATTGATAGTTTTCACTTAAAAGTGATACACCGTGACACATGCGTCTTTGGCAGAAATATGAAGTGGCCGCAGGTCGACCATTTTCATCCAAATCTTCCACACCCCCATAGCTACAGACATCTAACAACCATAGTGCACGACAACAGACACGATTCTACTACCAAACATAAACACCAATGCTCTATGCTATGTAGTCATGGTAGAAAAGTGAAATCTGCGGAGACACATGCCTTTCGTCGAAATACGAAAATATCCTTGGTCGGCCACTTACAACCACCATATCTACCACAGTTTCTGAAATTCGGCCACTGTTGTGATCGAAAGGTGACTCTGTGCTACTAGTACACACAAACGCCAGTTATCTGTGATCTTTAGTTTTCGCTGAAAAGTGATACACCATGACACTTTTGTCTTTGGCAGAAGTATGAAACTGCCACAGGTCGACCACTTTCAACCCCCATTTCTCCCACACCCTCATAGTTACCGACATATAACAACCATAGTGCACTACATGAGATACGATTCTACTACCAAACACAAACACCAATGCTCTATGCTATGTAGTTGTGACAGAAAGGTGACATATGCGGAGACAGTTGAAATACGAAAATATCCTTGGTCGGCCACTTACAACCACCATATCTACCACAGTATCACAGTTTCTGAAATTCGGCCGCTGTTGTGATCGAAAGGTGACTCTGTGCTACTACTACACACAAACGCCAGTTATCTGTGATCTATAGTTTTCGATGAAAAGTGATACACCATGACACTTTTGTCTTTGGCAGAAGGATGAAACTGCCACAGGTCGACTACTTTCAACCCCCATATCTCCCACAACCCCATAGCTACCGACATCTAACAACCATAGTGCACGACAGGAAAGACGATTCTACTACCAAACACAAACACCAATGCTCTATGCTATGTAGTTGTGGCAGAAAGGTGACATATGCGGACACAGTCGAAATACGAAAATATCCTTGGTCGGCCACTTACAACCACCATATCTACCACAGTACCACAGTTTCTGAAATTCGGCCGCTGTTGTGATCGAAAGGTGACTCTGTGCTACTACTACACACAAACGCCAGTTATCTGTGATCTATAGTTTTCGATGAAAAGTGATACACCATGACACTTTTGTCTTTGGCAGAAGTATGAAACTGCCACAGGTCGACCACTTTCAACCCCCATATCTCCCACATCCCCATAGCTACCGACATCTAACAACCATAGTGCACGACAGGAAAGACGATTCTACTACAACACACAAACACCAAAAGTCTATGTTATGTAGTTGTGGCAGGAAAGAGAAGTATACGGAGATACGAATTTTTGTTCGAAATATGAAAACGCCCTGCACTGACCAACTTTAATCATTATATCTCCCACATCCCCACAGCTATCGGCATTCGGCCAACGTTGTGCACTACAGGAAACTCCATGCTACTTCCACCCACAAACATCAGTGATCTGTGCTAGGTAGTGGTGGCTGAAAAGTGAAATATAGGAAAAAACACGTCTATTTTTATATATATATTAGATTGAGTATGTTTGTTGAAGAATAAACTGCAATCTTTTGTAGGATTCAAAGTCTACTATTGTGGTTTTGATACCAGGCTTAAACTCATCAGTTTTTTAGAATACACACACACACACACACGAGGGGCAGTCAAAAAGTTCACGGAATTTCATTGTAACTCTTTATTAACAAGAGATAAGTACACATTTACCTAATCTCCTTCAAAGAAGGCTCCTTCTGAACACACACACTTCCTCTACCGCTCCTACCATTGCTGGAAACAACGATGAAAATCCTGTTTTGGTATCTTCCGAAGTACAGCCGTCGCTTTGGTTTTGGTGTCTTCTATGGTGGCAAAACGGTTACCTTTGAGACCCATTTTCATCTTGGGAAATAGCCAGAAATCTGATTGCACTAAATCCGCTAAGCAGGGAGGCTGATGGAGGACTGGAATGTTCTTTCCTGCAAGTCATGTCTGCACAACAATTGATGTGTGGGAGGGAGCATTGTCGTGATATAATGACCATCCTCCTTGCCATTTACCGGGACGTTTTCTTCGGATTGCTTCCCTCAGTCTTTTCAAAACTTGCATGTAAAAAGGGCCGTTAACAGTTTGTCCAGCTGGTAGAAATTCTAGGTGTCGAAAAATGCAACGAGTATCACTTTTGTTTTTGATTTGACATGACGTGATTTCTTTGGCCGAGAAGAGGACATTGCATGCCATTCTGATGACTGCATCTCTGTTTCCGGGTTGTAAGCGTACACCCAAGTCTTGTCACCAGTAACAATTGTCTGAAGAAACGTCAGGCCCTCTGTGCTTTTTTTCAAAACATTCGGCTGCAGTCAGCTTCCGAGTTTCCATTTGATCTGGATTCAGCAGCTTTGCAACAATCTTTGCAGTGACACGTTTCATCTTCAAATCATCTGACAGGATTGCGTGAATGGATCCATGAGAGATTCCCACTTCTTGTGCCAACTCGTCGATGGTCATTCTTCAGTCTGATCTGATTAACTGTTTCACTTGCTCAACCATTGCTTAATTTCTGGAGGCTGAAGGTCTCCCACTGCGACTCTCATCTTCCAGCAATTCCTGTCCACCATTAAATCTCGAAAACCACTCGTAAATGGCTGTTTTCTTTAACGAATTGTCACCATAAACTGTTTGTAAGGTTAACAAAGTCTCGGAAGCAGATTTTCCTAATCTGTACATGAACTTGATGTTCACCCTTTGCTCAAACTGCGACATCGTGCCAACTGATTACCAAACACACCTACTTTCAGCTACACTGCAGTCACACTGCCTGTTATGACCTGTTCAGACCTGTCAAACTCATAACAATTGCATCACAAATGCAAACACTACAACAGAATTCCGGGAACTTTTTGACTACCCCTTGTATATATAGAGTGATTTTTTTAGTACTGACTTTCATTCTTATTCACTATCTTAAACCGTCATCTGTTGCAGTAATAATAGTAAACAGATTGGTTACTGATTTATGAACCTTGCAAACTTCATTAGGTATCAGACATATCACATCACAATCATGGTTATAGCTGACATCAATATCCTGTCATAACCCTAAGGACAGAAATGTATTATATATTATAAATGGGCGAAAAAGTTTAACATCCATAGATTTATGGTCATCTTGGTATAGAAGAAATAATGGAATAAACTATTTAATAAATGCTACTTTAAATGCTTTCAGTTATATCAAATATGCTGAATAAATGGTCAAGAAAATTACCATTATCATCATCATGGGTGAACTGCAACGTTACAAAGGAATTGGTTTCTTTTGGACCTTTCTTCTTTTGATCGTTTCTTGAGGAATCAAGTCTTCATTTGGCTCAGATTTAATTACTGGATCTAGCTGCAAAATAAAGATTTTTTTAAGTGACTTGGCTGAATATTTTACAAGTACACATTTATTTAATGACTAAAATCTCACTGATGAATGCTATCCAATAACTCTATATTACTGAAAGAACTTCTAAATTGTTAAATGGAGGGTGTTATTCTTCTAATAATATTGTTACTGTAAAATTAATACAGATCATTATTTTGATATTACTATTATTAGCTCAGCAAAGTAAATTAATAAATAGCCAATATCTGACTGGATTTTAAATCGTGTTACTCTTAAAATTGTTCTTGTAAATGTCATGCATCAATAATCATATCTTATTTTTACTTGTCAGTCAGATCAGTCTAATGTAATAGCTCTGATGATAGTAGTTAACAGGAAAGAGTTTTAAGCCAATGTGTAGACAAACAAGAATAGGGAAGTAAACTAATCGATGTTCCAGCAACCCCCAGCACAAACATGGAATCACCTGAAATATTTTGTATTTCTACTTTTTGTATCAATGCAATGATCTTACTGTCATTGATCGTTTACATTCTCTATCTTTATTAATATTTGTTGTTTAATAATATGCCATTACAACTGTTGGATATTGTTTTTATTTTTCGGATGCGTTTCGCCTCTCGCCGAGGTATCTTCAGCGTACAGTTTTGATTTTACATTTGCATTTTGAGGTGTGGTCGTTGCTCGCCTGTGACCTCAACCAGCATGTTGTTTTTTACACTATTGCACTTGGTATAGTTTGCTCTCGTGACTTGACTAGCATGATTCATGTGGTGGGTTGGGATGTGACCACATCTGCCATTTGTCTCGCCTCCCACATGACTAAGACTAAAGTCGAAATATTGTGCAATTCGTTTGTTTTTGTGTTTTTACATGTCTCGCCCTCCTGCCTTCATCTGTGGTAAGTGACGGGTAGCTGTTTATTTTCCCTATTCTATCTTATTTTTAATGATATAATCACTAATCCGTAGAATGTATGAATGAGTGATGTAAAATTATACTGCAACTTTAAACATAATGCTATTTTTTTTTAAAAAAACTAATGTACAATATAAAAATATTTTATAAAAGTTAACTTACATTTGTTTCTGCTTTACATGGTGTCTCATCTTCATCTGGCTCTTGCTTTATTTCCCTCTTAACTACATCTTTTCTGAAATTAAGATTTAAAAGTTATAAGTAGATATGCCTCTTTATGATTTTCATCACATCAAGAGGCAATAGGTAGTCTAGTCAGTTGTATGATGGCAAGATGAAATGTTCATGACCTAGTAATGAAAAAGTGCAATTTTATTTTAAAAATGCATTCCTTCCTTTAGTTCAAAGCACCTGCCCAAAATTTCTCCAACGAATGGATTTCATCCCTGAAGGTCTTAAAATAGTGATCTACAACTGCTATCACCTCTTTATCTGACTGAAAACATTTCCCAGTCATAATTTCTTTAGGATTGGAAACAGAAAGAAGGCAGAGGGGACATAATCTGATAAATACATTGGATGTTCTAAGAATCAGTTTTCCTGCTGTCACAGCATCTGTCATGAATTGTCTTGAAGGAACTTGTTTTTTTCTTTCTTTTTTAATCCATTCATTCAGTTGTTTCACAGACTTTTGTAGTATTTGCCAGTTATTATTTTTCCATTTGCAAGGTAATCAATTAAAAAACGTCACATTTGCACTCCTGACATAACCTTTCTGGCAGATGAAATTGACTTCACGTTTTTTGATGCTGTTTCATTTCTGGCTGCAGTATGGCTCCATGTCTCATCCTTAATAGCAGCAAATCAGAACACAATACTGCTATACTCCTTTACAAAACAGTTCAACTACAGCATTAACAATGTCATATACATTTATTCACCCATCATCTAATTCCATATTATACACATTCTTAATATTTTTATCTCGGTTGCAAATTTTTGTTGTCCTGCACATAGATTATCTTCAAGAGTACTATGAAAATATCTACTTGTAAATTCAGTCACCCATATATTTCCCATTGAAAATGAAGACTCAGACTCCTTGTAAAATTTTCCCAAAATTGGACGAATTTCCGTTTATGATTAACCATCCCAAACAGGTAGTTTTATAATATCATAATATTCCATTTTATTCATTTCAAAAAGACATAATATATCTATTAAAAAAGCCATATGAATAAAACACACCCGTGAAGACTACATTGCTTCAGTACGCCAGGAAAGTCTCCACGCACACATTTTTAATGTGGTTTATCACGACTTCCTACATTCAACGAAACTCTACCTATAAAGTCGTGTAACTCTTCAGGAAAAATTCCTACCTACAAAGGTATAAATCTCATTTTTCTAGTTAAGGTCTGAAGTCTCTCTGAAAATGAAGTCAATGTTTTCTTTTCAAAATAGTTTGAACTCCTTTATAGGATGTAAGCACCTTAGAATTTTGGTAAATTCTAGTTTGCTTAGCTTACAGCATAAGGGAGGGAGTAAGCTTTCTAGTATACATATAATTTTCATTGCAAGAATAGGAAGTGAGAAACGTTTCATGCAGAAGCTGATACTGCAACCTAACTTAAATAAATAAACCGATTTAAAAACAGTAAAGACCCACAACACTTAATATAAGCACTAAATAAACATTTTTAATAGTAAAGAATCCTTAAACTAACCTGGAATAGGTTAATCCATTATTATCCAACTTGTAAACAATAGATTTTTGGTTACGTGACTATTCCACTAATTCCCAACATTTTTCGATGCAGTAAAGTAATTTTATAATAATAGTAATTCAAAAGAAAGTTAAATTCACTAAAATTCCATAGTTTCAGACCGTGGAAATAACATAAATTTTTAAACACTTTGATAAACACACTTTCACTTTTAACATTTTTTGTCATATGTTTTCAGTAATTTCTCAGACTAAAAAGTAGATATTCTAAAAGAACTAAAAATCTTGTATAACATATTAAAATTTCAGAACATTTCATGCAGTAGAACAGATTTTATATGCATTTTAAAGTCATTTCGTCATCTATCACAATGAGGTAATTTCAAAATTAAATTATGATTAAACCAAGCCACCTATGTAAATAAAACAACCGTTAAAACACGTAATTAAATTCAAAGAAAATTCAGGTAACTTCACTTTTTCTGAAATAGATAACACTTGAAGAATAATGAACCAGAAACCGAGTTAACTTCTGAATCATTTCAAACCAGATCTTGTTAGACTCATAACTTTGTCATTTCACCACAGATCATAATAAAATTTACACCACTGGAATCGGGAATTTTTATAGAACACGATGATACTAATTTTATTGCGATAATTTGCAATCCAGCAGGGTTGCATAAAAATTGAATAAATTCCGATAGAAATAGGGGAATCACCACTTAACTTTCGGAATCTTTTTACCAATACGCTGGTTAAACTAAATTCATTTACAAGCAAGTTAATCATTTGAGAATTTTAACTAAACACTTTTTATGTACCTTGAAGACAAGCCTATATGCAGTTAAAGTTTGAACACCTTCCATAATCACAATCATTTTATATTAATTTTGGAAAGCGTCCGTATACATGTGGTATGCGGATGGGGGTATATAGGCAGGAGCCTAGGAGAGGGGAATGTCTTTACTCGGGGAACGTTGTGTGAAAGTAATCTGCACTAGGTATGGTGTGTGTAGGTCGGTTAGACTAAGTTATAACCGGAAATAGTTGAACTTTGAGTGACTGCATGGCTGGACGGACCTCCATGCTAAATTTTCTGACGAGCTACTGGTAATGACTTTGAACTTTTCAAAAAAAAAGGCGTATCGGCCGGTTCTCTTGCTCTCCATAAAGTGCAATTTTGTGGAAACGTTTGTTTGATTGCCTACTCAACTGTAACAGCTATTTTCTGAAATGTGACTTTGAAAATAAACTTCAAATTTTGATTCAAGTGAATTTTTTTGATTTCGTAGTAGACTGAAAACCTTCCTCAGCTTTGGGTTAAAAAAGCTTTGTTGAGTATTCCAGGCAGGCTACATGGTCATTTAAAATTATTTAGTCAAATTTAACAGATCTTTTCACTTCAAGTAAATATGCAGTTGAGGTACTAGACTCTATAGTTCACCCCGGTATAGGTATGGATCCTTACAAGGACAGTAGCTATATTAGATTCTGACTTTATATAACTATTTACTTTGATACATTCTTAAACAAATAACTTTAAACTTGATCTGCAATGTTATTGAGTTGACCTTGTAGTTCTCTAAGCAAATTTAGTTATGAAAATACAAAATTTAGATTACCTGACAAGGAGTTGGATTGTGTGCAGCTAGATCTGTTTGTGGAAATTACCAAAGGACTAGTCAGTAACTGATATGATAAGGAGCTGGATTGAGAGTCACTGGACAACAGATGGAGGGTGAAGAGAGTATTGGGAGTTTATAAGGTGTGTGTTGGTGATGAAACTTGCTCAAAGAATTAGGAGTAACACGTGTAAGGGAAATGATGACTGAGCACACACTGGAACTTCATTTCATGTGTAAGGGAGTAGGAAAATGTTCTTTTGTGGACAAGGGTGTCATGGATTGAATTACCAAGGGAAGTGATGAATAATCTATCAAAAACAATGAAGGAATTTAAAATGTTTAAATGGCAAAAGTTGACAGGAGAGGGTAATTTACACTCAAAGTATACAAGATAATAATAAATAAATAAATAGATAACTATGCAATTGCCACCAGGGCATGCATCCATCACAACTCAATTCAATAACCATTGGTACTTAGTAATTTGGTAATCAATGTTTTTAGTTTGAACAACATTCTAAGCTCAGAATCAGGTTCATAAATATACGAACTGAATTTAAACTAATTATAAAACCAAAATTATTAAACAATCAGTTACATAAATACTGCATTCGAGATAGCAGTAATCTTTAATCCCACTGCCTGAAGTTGTTATATGTATATTGCCTTTATTATTTAATTTTTTGACAGTAAAAATTATAATATATTTGTTTCTTCAAGTAATGGAACTTTTTCCCTTAATCTAAACATGTTTTTATGCTTTAGCTAATAAACAAAACAAAATCAATCTTATAACTAAATAAAAGACAAGGTAACACAACATTTTAGTTCCCTATTACCTGATTCCAAATGAAGCACATTTAATTATCTGTTTAACTGTTTATACCTTGAACCTATCATTTTCCCCCAGCAATTAACAATATTTGAGCCTTAAACATTTTATCCATGAAGTGATTATATACACATGTTGATATAGTTTTTAAATTTATTTACAATGTAGCTAATACCCTAGTGTAAATTTCACTGCTCACCTGTTATTGCATTTAATGAATTTTTCATTACTGTCTATCTGAATGAACAGAATCTTGCAATTATTTAATTTTTAATTTACTGCTTTGTTGTTTTTTAACAAGCGTAAAGAAATTTATGATGTGTTAAAAATTTACTCACATCTCTAATGTTCTTTGTGAAACTGTTTCTAAAACTTTGATCAAATCAGGTGTTAACAATGTCATGGGATTTCCTTCATGATAACTAATTTTCGAAGCCATGCATTCTTTCTCCAAGTCTTCTTTTCTAAAGGGTTCTGTTTCAACAGCAGCTATCCAAAAAATAAAACAAGAGCAATAGTACAAGGAGCTGAAAGGAAAAATATAAATGACTTTACATTAAAGTTAAATGTGAAACCAAAAACAATTATGCATGGATAAACTATTGAAATGTTACAAATTCTTACAAGTAATTCTCTTGAAAAAAGTTAGATGTATTATGACCATTACATAACTTTCTCTATATTAGGCACTAGCATACCTAATCTGGACACATTTTCCTTACCTTTAGAACATTGCAAGAGAAAATGAAATTTCACTATGAAATGATGGAATTCGCTATTATTAGTTACCAACGTTCTACAATAAACATAGAATAGATGAAATAAGTCTTCAGGGGCCGGAATAAATAGTTTCCATGCTTCCCAGGTATTGCCACATCCTGGTATGGCATTCAATACTCAGATAGCATGGAGATTAAAACAGAACAGTTTATATACACATGCATACTTCACAAATATTGCCACATGAACTAACAGTAGGACCGTACTGTCCCTAATTTTAAAGAAGAATTACTATGCTGTTTCCTCACAGTAAATTCAAGAGCACTATCTTCTGGAGAAATGCTGATAAAATAAAAACATATATCTGTGTTAAAGCACTGTCCATTTTGCATTTCAGCAACTGGGCCTTCAGCATTGTTCTGAAGATCATATTGGGGTTTGTCTACTGTTTCCTTCATAATATGATACACAATGTACTCTGAAAAAGACTTTTGTGTCTGACTGACTGCCAGGAAGCTGAATTTTCATCATTTTGTACCAATGCAGAGAGCGACTGAATGCTGGGTATATGCCCTCTGTTGTTCAATGAGACAATACATATGCTGAGAGGAAAAGAAATTAATCCTAAATTCCACAAATAAACCCACCTTTTGCTAATGCAATAGATGATAAATATGAGAAGCATAGCGGGTGACAGTGGACTGGAGGTTCGATGTTTGAGTCTTGATGAAAACCAGGTGCCCAACAGTCTACTGAGCCTGCATGCAATTTAATAACTGGGAGGGGGGGGGGAGGGAGGAAGGGGCTTCTTAGGATAACTGGATGAAATCTGGCACTTGTCAGGCCAGCATTATCTCTAGCACCAAGCCTAGAAACAGAATATAGATTTCTACCTCCATAAATTCCATCCATTGTGGCTCAGGGAAGAGGAATATCTTATATGTTACGGGTAAATAAAAACTCATCTTCCTACTTGTTTATGTGTAGATGCTATTGTGTGTGTGTGTGTGTGCATGTGAGTGTGCATGTGAGCATGTGTGTGAGAGAGAGAGAGAGAGAATCTCTATCCAGCATGTTTTCATCTCCTACAAGCTTACATGCCAATCTTTAAAATTCCATCATTATTGGTAAGCTGTTACGACATTTGGATTAAAACAGTTGAAATGTACATAAACCAAAATAGTTCTTCCCTACCAACTGATTAAAAAATGTTTTCAGGCCCTGTCCAGAATCTATTCTGTGCAGAACATCCATTTATGAAAGAACTGTTTTATAATAATAAATTTTTAATACAAACACCACTTACTTCTGGAAATTTTGGCACCTTCTAATTTATACTGTTGTATTTCAGTGTCCTTTTTTCTAACAATTTCTTCTAGGTATGTAGCTCTTGTGTGTAATTCACTGACTGCATGCAGAAGAGGAGAAGTTATTTCTTCACAAAACTAAAAAATAAATGATATATACATATATCAGTTAATGGGATCAAAAACAGATTTTCATGAAAAAAGTATTCCAAAATGCAATGGAATTTATTTTTGAGTTCTGAAATCTTGGACACTATTAGTGCTGGTGATTAAGTTTATATATATATTGTGTGTAGAACCTACAACATATACAATACAAAATGTTTGCCCATATATAGAAAAGTCAGACATTACAACACCATTATTAAATCTGAAGCCCTGTACACCAGTGAAACTTTAACACTACACAGGAAAGGTGACATAGAAAGCATTTTGAAAGAAGAATGCAAAATTATAAGAAAGATGACAGATATAGACTTAAATCTTGAAAAGCAACAGAAACACCGTCAAACCTTGCGGTAGACATGAGGAAACGAAGATTAAGATTTTATGGACATATTCACAGACTCCCAGCAACAAGACTCATTCATAAAATTGTGACGTACATAGAACAGCTAAAAACTGTGCCTTGGGTCCAGCAGATCAAAAAAAGACCTGAAAAAGCCAACATAAACTCATCAGAAATCATAGGCAGACATATGTACAAATTGGAAGTACCACCAAAGAATGAAGTCATTAAGAGATCGGGGATGAAGTGGACTGAAGAAAGGAAGAGAATCCACAGAAAAAAAATGAGAGCTGTATGAAAACTAAATCGTTAAGGCTTTGCGTGATCTGACAGGGTCCAATTACAGATAATAATAATAATACATTGTGTGAATATGGAGTAGATAATAAAACCACTTTGTTAATTCAACAAACTTCGACAAATACAACATCAAGAGTGAAATCCCTGAATCATTTTAAATTAAAACTGGTGTAAGACAAGGGGATCAACACCCCTGTTCAACCTGGTACTAGACAAGATAATTAGGGTTGAGAAACTTCAAGAGGTAGTCATCAAAACCGACCTCCAAACCTTTTATCAGAAATCATAATAAATGGACTTCAAAAGCACAAACATGAAGTCACGCATGACCAAATATGGCAATATGAAACAAGTTAAACACTTTAAGTACTTAGGGGAATTTACTGGGGATACTGGAACTGAGAAAGAGGCCCACTAAACCCACACAGAAAAACTGTGGAAAGCATATACAATTACTTGGCTACTTACAATAAGAAAATCTTTCCACCAAAGCAAAACTCCATCACTATCACACCGTTGTTCTTCCAGGAACACTGAATGAGACGGGGACATCGTTATTAACAGTAAATGTAAAAGGAATCGAAAAAAAATAGAAAGATAGATACTGAAAAAAATATTCGCCCCAAGACAGCATCTGGATGCGCAAAAGCTCAGAAGAACTGTATTCACTGACCAAATGATTCACCTCACTTGCACGGAAAAGACATATGAAATTCTACGGACATATAGTACAAATGGTTGACTTGCGACTAACCAAGAAATTTTTTTTCATTGTTAACAGACCCCTGAGGCTTATAGAAACTCAGAAGGACCTTGCAGAAGTCAACCTAGACCCACTGATATCTACACACTGTATATATATAGACAGTTAATCACTTCAGATAAATGTGCCCCTAAGATCCCAACAGCAAAAAATCTGAAACTCAGAAATGAATGGACACAAGAGAGATGTCAAGCCCACAGCAAAAGGATGAGGACATTTTGGGAACATAAGAAGAACATCAAGAAGAATAAGAAGGACAATGCAAATTAATGGTTCAACTTGCTCGTTAGTGGGGTAAACAATAAATAAAAAATATATTTTTTTACTTATGGCTTTATGCCTTGTTGACATCGAGGTCATTAGAGGCTGGATGGAAGTGGGAACAAGGAATGGGAAGAAATTCAGCCATGGCCTTTTTGAAGGGCTTTATGCCTTGTTAACATATACAATCTTTCAATTAATTATAGCCCTTGATTCTATAATATTGTCTGATGTTTTTAACACTATTTTCTACAAGGTATATTTTAAATCTTTCCATTAATAAGAGCCTGTAACTTAAATTTTGACTATTAAATAATTTCTAATTTTATATATAAAAACATATTATACATAGTAAACAATGAAACCAAAGGCACTAAGTTATGTTTACTTCATAGAGTCTTTGGATTTTTTTTTTTATTATATATATATATATATGTGTGTGTGTGTGTTGTAAGGACACAAAGGCTTTCCACTGAAAGTGGATATATTAAACATTTGGATAGGAGAAAAACCACCACTTACCATAGAAGAGGATTCCTGTGGCGTCGAAAAACGGAAAAAACACGTACACACATAGAGTAAAATTTTCGACCCTATTGCCCTTCTTCAGTAGTAGTGAGATGGCTGCATGCTGGCAGCCAACTGAGTAAGACCACAAGCCCAGTAGCTCATGGGGGGAGGAGGGGGAAGAAAACCTCATGGCGAGAGGTGAGGTCGGGGGTAGAAAGGCATAAACTAGAAAATAATAATAAATAGATAATAAACCTGTCCATAGGGACTCATCGCAGAGCCTATCTTTTTGCAGTTTGTAACTTCGAATTTTGCTCAATTTCAAATTCTTCACATATTTTGCACATACATCCTTTACTTAATAGGAAATTTAGGACCATCAGCTGACGTCTACCGTGCTTCCGTGACGGGTCCTTATGGACAGGTTTATTATCTATTTATTATTATTTTCTAGTTGATGCCTTTCTACCCCCACCCTCACTTCCTGCCATGATGTTTTCCCCCCACCATGAGCTACCAGCCTCCAACCGTCTCACTACCACTGAAGAAGGGCTATATGCTCGAAAATTTTACTCTATGTGTGTAGTGTTTTTTCCATGTCTTGATGCCGCAGGAATCCTCTTCTATGGTAAGCGGTGGTTTTTTCCTATCCAAATGTTTAATATCTTTATATATAAATTTCTTCTGTCCGTGTGTATGTCACTGAACTACTCCTGAACGATTGGACCAATTTTTATGAAATTTTGTGTTTGTGATTACGCTGATTTGAGAATGGTTTAGATTCACAATTTGATTTGCAAAAGCCCACCCTTCTCTCCTTTTACCTCCTCCCCTCCTAATTTCCTATTATTATTATTATAGAAACCCACATTTTTTTATCAGATTTCGATAAAATTTTGCATACGTATACTTTAAAACAAGGAGAAAAATAATATCTACAATTTGTTTACAAAAACCAACCCCTCTCCTCCTTTCCACCCACTTAATTGTTGTAAATGTTCTTTACACAAAGCTACAGTTTGCACCGTTTAACCGATAACCATGGAAGTTAGCACATATATGTATTTTTTCATGGGGAAGGTTTCTGACAACAAAAATAAAAAAAACCACCCCTTGCCCCCTTTACACCCCTTAATTCTTATGTAAACTCACCGTTTTTATCCAATTTTGATGGAACATTGAACAAGTATAATTTAAAATAAAGTGAAAACATTTGGTTTACAAAAACCCAACCCCTCTCCCCCTTTCAACTCCATTAATTTTTGTCAATGTTCTTTACACAAAGCTACAGTCGACACCTTTTGACCGATCACCATGAAAGTTGGCAAATGTATGTATTTTTTTCTATGGAGAACGTTTCTGAACAGAAATTTTCAAAAACCCTACCCTGTCCCCCTATACATCACTTTATTTTCATGCAAACCCATACTTTTTATCTGATTTCGATGGAATTTTGCAAACATATGCTTTAAAACGAAGGGAAAAATATTGTCAACATTAGTTTTACAAAAACCCAATCTCTCTGCCCCTTTATGTCCCTTAATTATTGTCAATGTTCTTTATACAAAGTTACAGTTTCTATTGAATTTTAAAGGAATTACGCACAAGTATACTTTAAAGCAAGCAAAAAAATACTGTACACATTAGGTTTACAAAAGCCTAATAACATCCCCCCTTTACCACCACCTTTTTTGAATTCCAGTGTTCTTTATAGAAACCCACAGTTTTAAAACCCGTCCAAATAAATCCAGCTTTTTTAAGTTACACCAGAATATTCATAAAATAGAAATGTCCTAATATTTTAATATGCACATTAAATTGTAGCTTGGACCCCAAGCTTAAATGTTCTGAAAACCCATCAAAAATCCTTATTTTCTGCATGATGCTGGAATAAACGGATATATTTCAGATACAGATTTATGTACGTGGTATGTGTCAATGTGCGGATGGTATATGTTTTGGCTATCTAGTAGCAACTTTAACAGATGGTTAGGTTAAAACGCAGCCTATACCAAAATGTAAACTGAAATTCTGTATGACAGCATCCAATTCATCCTGTTCTGGGAATTGTTTGGGAATATCAATGTTTAGTTTACTTCTGGAAATGGATGGTTCCAAATTAATGAAACTTGGTAAGCATGATTCACATCGGAAATAGTGTACAGGTAAATCAATCCTGATTAGACCGGGCAACATCGGGTAGATTTAATAACATTATTTTGCTCTTCCCACTGCCCAGATATTAGTTTTGATATTTATCTTTGCTCAGGTATTAGGTCTGAATCACTGTCCCTCTACTTCTCCTCTGTTTGAATTTACCCCCACCATTTTCTTGGACAACAGTCTTTCTGTGAGGCAGTCTCCCACCTTCCATAATGTTCTCGTTTATCACAAAAATTTCTGTATTTTTGTCATTTCTGTGTGTAAGCATCCCACATCCATCATCTAAAGGTAAGTGGTGGCCGATTTCCCAATCCTAATTTAATTCTTATATATATAGTAAACAATGAAATCAAATGCGCTAATTAGCAAAAAGGAATTAAATTAGGATAGGGAAATAAGCCACCACTTACCTTTAGATGATGGATGTGGAGTGTGAAAGCACAGAAAAGACAAAAACACAACTGATACAGAAATTTTTGGGACAAGCCCTTTATCAACAGGAGAATATTATGGGAGTTGGGTGGTGTTGGAGACTGTCTTCCAGAAAGATTGTTGGCCAGGAAAATGGGGGAGGGGGGGGGGTAACTCAAACAGAAGGAAGGTAGGGGCAGTAATTCAGAGCTAATACCCGAGCATAGATAAATATTCAGAATGATCTCTGGTCGGTGGGAAGAGCAAAATATGAAATATATATATTAAAAAAATAACAATCCAACAATAATAATTTTTAAACCAAAGACTCCATGAAGTAAACATCACGTTAGGTTAGTAGTGGTTCAGTATAGGTAGTGGGGATGGAAGCAAAGATGGGATTAAAAAAGGGTAAACATACGTAATAATAATAATGATTGGGTATTATCTGAAGTTGAGACCAGGTGGTTGCCTTGTGCCAAGTTTGTACTGTTAGGCAAGTTCCCACCTTCTGAGTTCAGAGGAGCTGTTGCTGTTAGGAAGGACTCTGATAGCCTGGACCGTGAAACAAGAGCTGAAATTATTCGAGTCATGGGCGATGGCAAGGGCAGCAACTGGTAGCTTTGGATTCCGTGTGAACACTATCAGTCGGTGGCCATTTCTTCTTATGGAAAGTGGATTTATGGTCAAACCTATATATGAAGCCAGGCAGTGGTTGCATGTTAACTGGTAAATTACATGGGAGGTTTCACAGGTGGCGTGTCCTATGATAGGGAAGCTTTCCCCTGTGACAGGGTTGGTGAAAGTGGTGGAGGCATGGTGTATGTCACACATCTTGCAGTGGGGTCTATTGCATGCGAAACAGCCTTGGGGCTGACTGTTGGGACAAGGAAGACTATGTTTGTGCACTAGAAGTCCGCTTAGGTTAGGAGGTCTGCTGAAACAAGTTCTAGGAGAGGCAGGGGGGATTTTAGGAAGAATGGATCTCATTTCAGGGCAGGTTTGTAGGAAATCATAGCCCTGCCAGAGGATTCTGTTGATGGATTCGAGGCCTGGGTAGTATTGTGTGACCAGGACTGGTTTGTGTTTGGTTTTTGTTGGTTTCGGATGACTGATGGGCTGAGTAGGTTGTAATGTTGCCCATGAAAGCTGTTTGTTCACGAAAGCCGGAGGGTAGTTATAAGAAATCAATGCTTGTGAAATACTGTTTGAATAATCTATGAGGGCCTGTTGGTTGGAGCATATGCGACTACCTCGAATGCCAAGACTGTAGGGGAGGGAACTTTTGGTATGGTATGGGTGGCAACTGTCAAAATGGAGATACTGTTGAAGGTTCGTGGGTTTGATGTGGACTGAAGAGTTGAGAAAGCCATTGGAGAGGGATAAATCCACATCCAGAAATGTGGCCTGGGTGTGGGAGTAGGACCAAGTGAATTTCAGCATTCTAAAGGTATTCATATGGTTCAGGAAATTTAGTAGTTAGTTTTCTCCATGCGCCCAAATCATAAAGTTGCCATCAATGAATTGAAGCCTAATAAGGGGTTTGAGACAGACTTCCTCCAGAACGCAGTTGGCAATTCATAACCTGCAACAATAGGGCATCCTGGATTCCCAGGTTTATGGATTTTGGGAAGGAGATAAAGGGCAGGTGGAGAGTAATAAGAGAAATTGATTGTGGGGCGAGACCTTGGAGGGACGCACTAAACTGTACATATTCTTGTATTTTCTTGTTGACAGCAGGAGTTGGATCTTCCGATAGGCGGCAGTAAGTTCTGGTGTCTGATAACTGATGAAGAGCTTCAGCCACATAGTCACTCCTGTTCATGACTACAGTGCTTGAGCCCTTGAGATCTGAGATTAATAGACATTGACACCGATTGACCGATCACCATGAAAGTTGGTACATACATGTAATTTTTCATGAAGACAGTTTCTGACCAAAAAATCTACAAAAAATATCCCTTTCTCCCTTTACAACCCTTAATTTTTATACAAACCCACATTTTTTATCAGATTTCAATGGAACTTTGCACACGTATTCTTTAAAACAAAGAGAAAAATGCATTCAACATTTTATTGGCAAAATCCCAACCCCTCTTCCCATTTCCACCCCCTTAATTATTGTCAATGTTCTTTATACAAAGCTACAGTTTTTATCTGATTTTGAATGTAGTTTGCACGCGTATACTTTAAAACAAACAGAAAAATTCTGGCTACATTTGGTTTGTAAAAGACCAACCCCTCTCCCCCTTTACCCCCCCCCCTTCCTCTTAATTTCCAAAGTTCTTTGTAGAACAGTTTTTTATCTGTTTTCACTGGAACTTTGCATACGTACATTTAAAAAAAAAATACTGCCCACATCAGTTTAAAAAAACTACTCTTCCCCTTAATTTTTGCCATACATAACCACGGTTCTTATCTGATATCAATGGAATTTTGCACATATACTTTAAATCAAACAGAAAAATACTGTATAAATTTGGTTTACAAAAGCCCAACCCTTCTTCCTTTACCCCACCTCTTTTAATTTCCAATGTTCTTTATAGAAACTCACAGTTTTTAATATAAAAATATGTATTTTCTGTGTGATGCCGGAACAAACAGATATATTCCTGATTTGTGTATCTGGTACGTGTAATGCCCAGATGGTTCATGTATCAAATATTGAGCAGCATCTTTAACAGATGTTGTCATTAGATTGAAATGCAACCTGGACCAAAATGTAAACTGACATATATCACAGCATCCAATTCACCCCGTTCTGGGAATTGTTGGGGTATATCAGTGTTTAATTTACTTCCAGAAATGGTTGGTGCCTGGTCAATGAAACTTGGATCATCCATGCTATTTCATCATTTTCTTTCTAGCATTACTAGGGGGTAACCAAAATTACTGTATATGTGGTACAAGATTCACATCGGAAATATAAAATTAGTAAATTAATCCCAATTAGACCTGGCAACGCTGGGTACTCTGCTAGTGTATGTATATAGAAGCAGTATTCCTTAGACTACATTATACTGATTATAAATACCTAAAGAAGGTTATTTTCATTTTAAATCTGCAATGTGCATCTACCATTGTATCTCACTATTAATATTTTCTTACTTAAATAAGAAAAGAAAGGGAAATTAACCCACCACATACCAAAGTGGACGGATGCGATGAGAGGGAACACTAATGCTGACAAACAACTACAGAATATTTCGGCATCTGCCTTGTTCACAAATAGAAAAACGGGCTATTAGGCTCGGAACGTGTGTGCACAACGAACGTTACCTAATGACTAACCGTGTAGTGGGGGAGGGGGGGGGGGGGAACGGCTAAGGAGTAGACTATCGATATCGGTATGCAATGTCTGAGATAATATATTTAATATATTGGCAGGCGATGGTAAAATGAGCAATCTGTTATATTTTTCAACTACTTTAAATGTTTTGTCACATTAACAACAATAAAAAACCTGATTGCGTGATGTATTTAACTAATATACTCACCACTATTGGGTCAGCTGGAGTTAATTCATACTTGAATCTAAAAGAAAATTTTCCAAACTTAGTTTCCAAGTTTAACTTTAAGATAGTATTGGTCGTGTTTAAATGAGTAATGACGGTTTCTTCATTTTTATTAAGAAGAAGCATTACTCGCTGTATTAGTCGGTCTGGTGGAGCATCAAGATTTGGATTCAGTTCCTAGAATAAAATAAAAAGAAAGTATTTACGAAACAATTTGTGTCAATTATAAGTAGTAATGTTTGATTCATACATTTCTGCTTTTGTAAGCTGTTAGCTATAGTGATTGATTGTAAAGAAAGGTGCACTGCTTGTGACATAAGATAATAGGAAAATGAAACTCCCTGGTGCAAATGCTTCAACTACTCTGATACCTTTATCAACTATTTATACCAGGAAAATTCATGGTTACATGTATCTGTATATCTCTGCCAACATTTGTAGTAAGTATTGGTTTCTTTCTATTGAATTTTCTTACTTATGAGAACTTTATTTCAATTACACCATAACCAATTACTTGTACTACTATTTCCAACAGTCACCTCAGTATCTGCACACACACACACACACACACCACACACACACACACACACACACACATCAAATGAACTAGCCAAAAACAGGACCACTTTTTGACAGCTGCCTTCTATTTCACAACAAGTATTCTTTCTATGCAGCTTGCATATAGAGGTTCTATCATTCACCTACCACATATTCTGACTGCATCTTTTGAGTCAATATTTCCTACCTGGTCCAATACTTCAAGAACTTTCTTATGTCACTTCTTAGGTATAAAAATTCCAAAACAAAACACAATAAAAAGAACAAACACATTCCAATTCATATAATTTGTTCTCTTGTGGTCTCCAATATAGCAGCCACAACCCATGACTGGGCTATTCACTGCCACCTGTAAATGAGATTCTTTCTCACTTAAATTTTCAGTGCCTCTCAGAACATGCATCAGTGGGACATGCAACCACAGCCAATTTGTGATACCCCGCATACCAATTGCTCCCCTCAGTTAACAAGACAACCTCATCATTCCATCCCACGTGGCAGACCACCTGATAAGACGTGTAAGAAGCACCTTTCTTCCATCAGCTTTACCAGAATTTGGTCGGGTAACTCAGTGATTTATACACCTGCTCTTAAAATTCAAGGTTACATGTGCAAATAATGGTGAGGTCAAGAACTTTTCAAGCTGTGTTTGATCATATGAGATACAACAGAACATTTTTTTTGTTTGGATTCCAAATTAAACTGTAGGTCCAGTCGAGAAAGAGGCAGAAAGCACAGCAAATTGAAACTCTGTAATCAGATATTAAGACCATATGCATTTACTTTCCCTCTTGCGAGAACTTACAATGCCATTTAACAATTTACTTGGGGGGGGGGGGGGGACCACCATTCTTACAATATAGGTCTGACTGAGCATCAATTATCAATCAGACTAGACTTTAATGCCTATCCAAATTGTAGATTAGCCCACTGCTGATTTAGAGCTGTAAATAATATTTCAGTTCTTCACTGTTCATAATGCACAAACCCCACTGATTACAGCAATTCTTCTGAACACAGGTGGTGTGAACTAGCACATCAAGTATGAGCCTGGTCTCAAATAAAATGTTTTCCATCTCTTTTCGTATCTCCCATCCACTCCTGAATAATCCACTTTCCCCCATAATTTATCTATCCTAAATGGAATAACTAGCTACTGTAGGTGAAATTTTCATTATATTCTGACATTTGGCAGAAATAACATTTAAATTTTTTTATACATTGGAGGGCTGTCACTGTGCATGGACCTGCTGTATAGCAGAGAACCCCTGATTTTATCTATTTACTTTGTTTGGGCATACATCTTTTTCAATATCAAAGTCTGTTTTTTGAATGTTTTCAATAATATCCCACCATCCGCAACTGCTACACTGTAGTTGTTAGTTCACTTTGGATTCCCAATTCCAATGAAGATTTTAATGTTTTGAGTTCTTCTTTGTTTTTATAAACCTTAAAACCCTGCTGTCTTCTGGAGTATGTAATGTCTTTTTGTCCTATTCTTACTTTTATTTGCTAACCCTATAAAACTATTCAATCTTTGATGGATGAACTAAACTGCCATTACCTACTTCCTCCAAAATTTATGCCAATAGTAAACAAATATACTTAAGTATTACAACACTGACAAATTGATACTTCCTGTTACATTAAATAAAAATAAATAAATAATATTTTTAAAAAAATATAGAAATTCTTTTTCAAGATGGCTTTACACCTCATCGACATACTCCTTACCTCATATCATCCACAATACTCCAACAAAGGTCTGTCCAAAGTTTTGTAACCCATTGCTCTGATTTCCCTGGTCCATTTTCTCACTATCTTCTCCAGCATATGCAATACTCTGTGCTTTTTCTCCTACAGCCACCCGAATGTGCCCTGCTCAATTCAGATTACTATTAACTGATATTGTAAGGTTTTTACACTTTATGCATTCAACAAGCAATTCGCCTTCCAGTGTTCTTAACTGGACAATAAGCTGACACTTTAGGGCAATTATCTCCATTCCATACTTAAATAGTATACACCCAACTGGATACTCTACCTATATCCTCTTTCGATGTAATCCTATTATGCCATCTGTAAACAACCTAACCTCTGATAGTAGTTTAACAACAGAATTATTAATTACAATTCTGAAGATGTCCTACAGAATTAACTCTCAACTCGATGGGCTGACGTATGATGCAATTTAGGAAAAGGGACGAGGGTAGCGTTTGGAGTATGTCAGGTCATTTTGCAATCATCTGCTTCAAATTTCCACCTATTTTTAATGGTTTATTACATTAATCTTTGCAGGGACCATATTAGATAGAGATTAACAAAATGCAGTAAAGAAAGAAGCTTTAGAATGAGCGGTGAGAAGTTATAGCTTTTGAAAGTTTGGAGGTGTGATTTCATCAAAGATGTCATATTTTTTTAGGAATATCTTCTGAATGTGGACAATGCATCACATTTTGAGAAATAACAGAGGACTTTTCAATTTATAACCTGTTACATTCAGCAGTGCATTAAAAAACTGGGTTAATTAATGTGTCAATGAGAAAAGATTTATGAAAGAAGACAGATTGTACTCGGGCTCCTAAGAGAGTAGAGGCTGAGTGAGGACTTAGGTATGGGTACTCTGATATTCACAGCCAGGAAGAACTCACTGGCATACTTTGTATGCCAACCCCTCCAACTGAGGGTTAAGCGAGGTAGTTCTGTACATCCTGTTGCAATTGGAAATACTTAAATGTGGCCAAGTTCATGATGTTATTAATATGGTGTGCAAAGAAATTTTAAAATAAATATTGAAGTTCTAAAACTGCCTATGTTAGTAATAATTCTGGTTCAGGCTGCATTGATCACTATACATATGAAATTTCTTCCAACAGCATTCACCACAGAAACTAAAGGCTGCTGTGCAAAGTATGGCCAGTAGAAAAAAAAATGTTATTTCAGGATAAAATGGGATTAATGCATTCCTTAGGCATTAGTATTAAAGAAAAAGGGTACGCGAAGCTGACAAACAGGTAGGATAGAAGTAATACAATGCAAATCGTAGGGACACATGCGGTTCTAGACCATAAGTAGCAGCCATCTTTACTATGAATGTGCTCTTCTGCATGCAGTACAAATGTTGATTCTCAAGGAGCTGTATTAGTGGAGGGTGTGATTAGGTTGAAATGCAGACTGGATCTAAATGAAAACTAGTATTCCATGGTGTGACATGGATTTTGTATGAAGAAGGTTGCTGCCATGCTGAATTCTGACTATAATGATGTCAGAGACAGCTTGAGGCATCTGTTGCCACTAATTCGTACAACAGTGTTGTGTTTAGATTAAATGACAGCCTGGACCAGAATGACTACTAATATTCCATGGTGCTTAGTGGATTTTGAGTGAAGATGATAGCCACCACGCCAAATTCTGACTACGCTCGGTCACAATAATTTAAAGCTGTACAATATCAATATAAACTGATATCCAGAAGGTGGATCAGATGCAGGCGGCCGCAGATGTCCGATAACACAACCAGTTGTTCAATGTTTCAGGTGAAGCTCGCATTTCATCAGCAGATCAATATTAGAATAAATATTGATATGATGAAGAAATGCGAGCTTCACCTGAAACATTGAACATCCGGTTATGTTATCGGACTTCTGCGACGCAGCAGTATCGCCATCTCGAATTAAACCGAAATGGTTTCCGAAATATATTTAACAGTGTTATGCTGGTCCAGGCTGTATTACAACCTAATTTCTGCTTAAAAATTATGGTTCAGGGTGTGTTACAATAGAATCACTGTTTGAAAATAGTATGTCTTACATTTGACTATATAGTATTATGACGTCATTAGTGAATGTTGTAGCAGAATCGCGATCTCCAATTGATCCCTGTAACCATATGTTTTGGTGTGGATTGCACCTTTGTTTCCTTTTTTTTAAGGCTTTCGGGTACACTTTTTCCTCAAGAGTAAGTGACAGCAAAGCAGTTAACCGTATTTTCAACTTGAATTAACTGATTTTTCTACTGGCCATACTTTGCACAGTAACCAAACTTAATTTATAAATAAAAACTATATTTTTCATACCTTATGTCAATTAAAATTCTAGGTCATGTTACATTTCATCTAAACCACAGCCTCTACTGTTACTGATGCTTGAAAATCAAAACTATCGATAAAGTTTATATTGCGATACATAGGTTATACGTAAATGCTTAATACGCAAGTGATCGAAGCTTTGATTTTCTAGTGACAATATTAAAGGAAATTGTGGTTAAGTTGAAACGCTGCGTGGACCAGAATGGTAACTGATCTTGTTACGAGGAATTTAGTTTTTATTAGTAATTCTAGCAGCTTTCATGAGCGCCATTTAGTAATGTATCGCAATGGAAAATACTACCCAAACTTCTACAGCATTAATATTAGACTGATCTATAGATGAATTATGTAATTTAGTTAACTATGTAAAATTTACATATATTTTACTGTACCTAGAGTGCCAGGATCAAGATTTCTACACTTAAACGATAATAGAACTGTCATTATAACTACTCACCCGACATCTATCTACCACAGTGTGTATGGATAATTCTTCGAACCACACACGAACAAAATTAGTGACACTAATCCTATGTCGCTCACTTGTGGTCAAGTGTTTAACGAGGTATTTATTATTAAGTTCATCCTCAACAACAAACATTCTCAATCCCCCCTGTTCCAGGTTTCGTATTTGAAAATCAGAGACAACATACAAACTAGAAAAATAAACCAAAGGCAACACAACCTTAGAGTTCAGCTACTTAAAAAAAGTCAACGTTTTCGTAATTCACTGAGAAAACGTTTGAGTCTATATCTATCATGGAGGAAGGAATATATGGAGACGAGATAACGCGAAATCCGTGAAACCTCGTGAAAAAACTGTGCCTGCCCGGCGGACATCGTAGGAGTACCAAAACATTGGGCTGTTTGCACTGTGTCAGCTGCTGAGAATATTTCATTTTCTAATATTCTAAAGTTTTCTATAATGCCAAGTTGCGATGCATATGGTTGCACAAACAGACGAGATAGGAAAAAACCTGGAATAGCGTTTCATAAGTAAGTCACATTGTAATTATCGTTCTTGAAGTATCTGACAGGCAACCGCAACATTAGTACCGTTCGCTATAAATTTATTCATTGCTCTCAATAGGATCATATTATTCTCAAATTTTTGTTGGTGTAGTGTAAACAATTAGCATATGTTACTATTTTGCACCTGAAAAGCTAGCCTTATTGTAGACAAATGTTGGAAATTTAATTTAAACGGGTCATGTTTACATCGCGACACAGTGAATATGGTATTCTGCATGCATTACTCACGTTTAAGTTTACGCTGAAATTGCACGATGAAATTGATCGTGATAATTTGTGCTGTGCGAACTACTAAACGTGATGAAATAAACTTTGTTGACGGAAATGTAGTTCGCGATGCATTTCTTGTGTTTAGATGTGTCTACATAGTTTGGTTTTGTAGCAGCAATATTAATGCAAATGTTGGCAGGTTTAAATGCGGTGTATACCTGAAGAGAACAAACAATTTATTTATTATTAGCTGTTAGCTTCTGATTTTTGAATGTACTGATTTTTCTAGCAAAATTATATGGGCCACTACCAGTACAATATCTTCTAAGTAAGCTCAGAAACTATGAGGTTTTATGAAGTATTATTTTTTTTAAAGCTCTAAACATTGACTTATGCTTTTTTTTTAAATTTCAGATATGACTTGTTTCTATTTGTAAATATGTCTGCAAGTATATTTTTAGATTTTGAAATCTTCCTTGTCAATTACTGAAATAGAATGTGAAAATATAACCTATTTGAACATCAACTAAAATTTAAGGACTGTAGAAATGAACAGTTTGTTATTCAAGTTAAAAAGAATTACCTGCTCATTCAGTTACGTCCGAATTCATCATCAAATATGGATATGGCGATAGTTTTTTTCTGGTCCAGGCCGCATTTCAACCTAACCACGTCAATTTTAAGGTACAATATCTCGAGAACTAAGCGAGATATCAAAAAATTTTATTCTTTACTTTCAGTTTCCCTCATCGAGTTACATAAGAATTCGTCATCAAATTGCGGCGCCACGGTTATCGTTGAATCCCCTCATAACCTAACAACCTCACTTTTGAGACAGTATATCTCGCGAACTAAGCGAGATATCGAAAAATTTTATTCTTTATTTTCGATTTGTATCGTCGTGTTACATAAGAATCTATCACCAAATTTGACTTTGGGGACACGTTTCTTCTGAATTTCAACCAGAAACTCCACTCTTTTGAGACAGTATATCTTGAGAACTAAGCACGATATCAAAAAATTTTATTCTTCATTTTTGATGTGTCTCGTCGAGTTACATAATAATCCATCATCAAATTGTGGTGCCACGGTTGTCTTATGATTCCCTTGAGGTTTTTGTGCATATTTCCGTGTTTCTCTGGTCAAGCAATATGGCGGCCTCCCCTCCCCACTTGTCTCCATCCGGTTTCACTCCAATATGTGGCGAAGGTCCCTTGCGTCGTCTGCATATATTCCTTCCTCCATGATATCTATCCATGTATCTATCATGGAGGAAGGAAATATTTCCTTCCTCCATGATATCTATATAAATAAAAATCAGTTGCCTTATGTATGTAAGATCATCACTTGAGAACGGCTCGACCGACTTGTCTGATTTTTATTTCATTGTGTTGTAACTATCAGGATAAGGTTTGTATGAAAGAATTTTTTTTTAAATATACCGGAAAAATTCGGGAAAAATGAAAGTACTTTTTTCTATGGACAAATTTCGTTAATTTTTTTAAAATATGTTCTTAACAGAGAAAGAAAAATAGGAAAAAGTTCCCGAAAAATTGGAAAATTCGGGAAGAACTGAAAGTACTTATTTACATGTCCGTAATAGTTCGAATAAGGTTTTTGGAGGGAGAAAAATTGAAAAAGTTGCCGGGAAAATTGATAAATTCGGAAAAAACTGGAAATGCTTTTTTTCCTGTTGGATTATTGTGCGAACTCCAGACCATGACATCATTCATTCGAATTATGGAAATGCGTAGTTATTTTTTTGTTTTGTTCCTTATGCTCCTGGGATGGAAATAACTCAATAAATGTTTTGTATAAAAAAATAATAATAAAAAAACTGGAAGATCTGGAGAAAAATTTGGAAAAAAACACGTTCCATCCTCAACTAAACTTTATTTTTGTGTTGTTTCGCTATCTATCCAACAAATGAAGTTATTTAATTTTCTTTCCATTGACATTAATTGAGGACATCTGATTGATGATATCGAAAAAGGTATTACCTCAATGACGCATGACAGCGACAATAGTTCGATGCACAAAATATTTAATCATGAGTTGAAACGCGAAAAACAGTATGATTGTTTGGCATTCAGAGAATCGGTTCGAACGAATGTTCCACTGTTGAATAGGCAACATAAATATGTGAAAGTTGTGAATGATGGGACTAGAGGAATTTTCTTCTTGGACGCTCCTGGTGGAACTGAAGAAAACGTTTTCGGTTTAATTGATTTTAGCAACGATCCACTCGCAGAATGAAATTGCCCTTGCATTTGCTTTTTCAGGAATTGCAGCTACGATGTTGGAAGGTGATCAAACAGCTCATTCAACATTCAAGTTGCCGTTGAATATGCAAAACAATGAAACTGCAACATAAAGCCTTGAGATGGACAAAGTTCTGCAGCATTGTAAATTGATCGTTTGGGATTAATGTATGATGGCACATAAAAAGTCTTTGGAGAGATTATACCAAACGATGCAGGATTAAACAATCAAAATCAGTCTGGTGGTGCGATGATCGAAATCTAAATAAAACACCATGAGATTAGTTGAGATTTCAAATTTAATGGAAGAAAATAAATCATTTGGTTAATTTGAAATTCTGACTTAATTTAACTGTGACTTAAATTTTGAACAAAATCGCATGTTTCCAAGTAGATCACATTTCAGGCATATCACACATTTCCAGCATTTCAGTAATGTAGCCTACTGCCGATAGAATTCATCTCGCATGTAAAATTTCCCACTGGCGTACTTCTGAATATTCTCCTCTTCAAATTGAGTAACCATTGACACAATCGTTAATAAATACAACGATAACTCATTTCTACTTTGTTAACATATTTTCAACAGCTTTTCACAAACAAATTTATTGGTATTTGGACAGGGCAAGGTATGTCGGATCAGCTAGTATGTGATATAAATTATGATAATATGCCAGATACACGTATAAGATTGGTAATAATAATCTTCTGGAATATGATGAAGAGAGTAATAGAGTTTGATGACTTAATAGAGATGCAAAGACAAGAAATAGTTAAAGGTGTAGAGTGCCGGTTACAGGAAGGAGTTCTAGACAGTTATGTTTTTCCCGATAATTATAGAGCAGAGAGAAGAAGATCTGGGGGTTGAGTATTTATACTAGTTCTCAAAGAATAATACAATTCGCGGGTATTTATAGATTATACTCGTTAGATATTGCGTATAGATGAATGGGGAGATTTTTTTTAAAAAAATACGAATGTTAGCTTCCTACAGCAGCGGAAAAAATGAGCGACAAAGATGTGGTCCTAGGAAAGAAATTCAGTTCATATTCAGAATTCACAGCTGGGCGCAGTATCATTACTGGTGAGAACTTCAGTTTTCTATGTGCGGACTGGGGAGGAAATTGGATTTAAAGCACAGATGGAACCATGCGCCAGTGGAAATTTTCTTAGTCATCTAATTACCCCTTTCTTATTAGTTTTAATCATTATCTAATACAATTTAAATGTTATGTTTATCTTCTTTTTTTCTGTCTATCGAGTGGTTTGAAGCAATCCTCCATTTCTTCCTATGTTGCGCCAACCTCTTCATCTCAACATACCTCTTACTACTTACGTCTTCAATTATTTGCTTTACATATTCTAATCCTCATTTACCAGTTATTTCCTTCAAACATTCCCTCCACTAACAAAGTCTTAAAATATGTAGTTATGATAACGTGATGACAATTACACCTAAATGTTTTTTGCAAAACAAAAAAACTAAAGAAAATTACAGAACTCAAAGTCTATAATAATGTGCGAGAAGGCTAAATAGGCTGATAAAAACGCAAAGAGTAGGATACAATTATAGCATTTATATAAGGAGTAAATAAAAGAGGGAAGCCAAAAGTCTAAAAGTAAAAGACTATACAGCTCTTGTGAAACCGGTTATTATAACATATGGGTCAGAAATATGGGCTTTACATAGAACCAGAACAAGCTCTCTTGGAGAGGAGGGAAATGAGGATGATAAGATGGCTACTGAGTATTTCTCCAAGGGACAGAAGAGATAAGAAAAATATCTGGAGTGACTGCTATTGGTGAAATCATTAGAGAGGGAAGATTAAGGTGGTACAGTCATTTCATGAGAAGAGGCGATGAAGAGACAATGAAAAAAAACACGGAGGATGCCTGTGGGAGGAAAGAGATCCAGAGAGAGACTAAGGCTAATGTAGAAGGATCTAGTTAAGAAGGACCTAGTGAAATTAGGACTAAAAGAAGAGGACCCTGTAGACCGAGAAACGTGGAGGCAGCCGATCCCTAATGATGGGAAAAGGTGGTGAAGAAGAAGAAGAGGAGGAGGTGGGAAGCTAAAAGCTGGTTTATGAAATATATTATTGGTGCAGGGGTGCTACTGAATGATGCTTTTTAAGATTTTGATTCTTAAGCAGCTACGACGCTGGTCGTGTATCACACGAATTCGACGTAGAAACGGAGACTGGTTGAAGAGATTTTGAGGAGTTAGAGGGTCAGAGGACACGGTTGTAGATGCAAGCAGCAAGATGCGGCGCTACATGGGTCTTTAATGAGGAGAGACAAGTGAATACTAGTTCTGATGACTGAGGGTTGTACACGGTTAACCAAGACGAGGTTTCAATTCACTCAAGCTCTCTCTCCTTATCTCACTAAGCTACAGCAGGAACTGTGAAGTGGGCACCCATAACGGGCGTCAGAGGTAATGAATGAATGCACAATTTACGAATAAATGAGCGGTGTGGTGGCTCAGCGGTTAAGGCATCTGACTGGAGATCGTAAGGTCTCCGGTGCGAATTCAGTTCTCTTGCGATTTCCAAAGGCCTTTAACCCGACGTTCACCTAAGCACTGCATGCTGTGGTTTGTGAAGTACGCTAGAACGCTTCCATGGTTCGGATTCACTACTAAACTGTATAACCTGTATCCAGCAGAATTACAGGGTAAGATGAGGCGGCTACGATAAGGGCGCAGTCAATAATAACCATATCAGCAACTCATTACAACCACACGATCCTTTACCTTAGTAAATAAATGTATGTATCTTTGTACAGGCAAAGCATGTGTCTTTCTCCGCGAGGGCGCTACTGCTTACGTTGATCGCAAAGGACTCCTACACGCAGTAGTGTCCTTCTCGAGGAAAAAGCATCCAGGATCACCAGACATAATAACTGATGTTTTAAGGTACACGTCAACAAATTCAATTATTTGGCCCTACGTTTTGTACTCCGGTATAGCAAATTAAGCCACTATCTGTTGAGTAGTTGAACTCAAGACAAACAGACATATCTTCTCATCTACGTTGACACATCACGGTTCTCTGTTTCCTGGAGCTATCTTTTGCACCTCATCATACTGTAGAAAAACGAATTTTGTCTTGTCTCTATTGCAACATCCTAATGGGCATGGTTTTGGAGAGGTACGTGCGTTTCCCCACTCACTGTATCATCTAAAGATCTACAAATCAATTCATTATTTCAGATTTATTGACAATCTCAGTGTTCCACCTATATTGGATTTACTCCCTACGTCAGTAGTTATGTCTGATGATGTTTTGTGTAAGAATCAAAACGACATAAACGATTGCTTTTGCATCGGTTAATTCATTCTTCTTGTGTCACACTAACAGTTACAAAGTCTGAGCCGTGTCTGGTGTCTTGGCGAAAGCACTTACTATGGAATGTGCTACCCCTTCGAATTATCGTCCAGGGAAGATGAGCTGCGCTGGTTGCCCGTTATCATTGTGGCAGTGTTCCTTGGGGTATGATGACTGCAGTTGCGTGTTTCAGTGTAGAGTGTTGAAGATGAAAAACGAAACAAGGAAAAGACGAAGCTTGATGCTGACAAATTCAAGCCCACTCTTTCGAAATACACCATGGGGTCAATTCTCATCCTATTCGTACGAGTCGCCATCAATAGTATCGTTTGCCATAACTCCATACGCACTATAGAGAGGTTTGAAATATAACCCAGGCCTTTAGTACATAATCTGGTGTTAGGAACCGTGCACCACCATCTGTTCTAATCTTGCAGCCAAGTACCGATAGTGAAACTCTCTTCCACCACCGTAGTTCGAGTCAGCAGACCCCGTATCATCCATCTGACACCATCATAGTGCCGCAAAGACCTGATCGAAACTACAGTTCGATATCAGAACAAACTCGTGACGAACAATGAAAATCTATTAATTTTCTTTAAATAAAATGATATGACCCTTGAACATATTTACAACCGTCAAGACAACGCAAATATTTAAAAGAATTATAAAAACGTTTGTGCATGTTGTTGGGCGCCTCGTAAGACTGTGACATACGTAGGTACCACAAAGGATTTAAGAGTTCTTAACCAACAGATAGGTACACTTTGTACCAAAAATTGTGATCAGGTCTATATAGTTTAGATTCCCCCTTAAAAATGTAGCTATTCTTCGATTACCATGTTAATTCATGCAAGACTGAGGCAAATCAAAACTCTGCCACTTGGCGATTAAACAACCTGCAAATAATGCCACACGGATTTAATATCTTCTCGAATTATCTCACTTAATTCGCTGTTTGGTACACTGAGACGCTTCTTGGATATTCGTAAGGAGTCTGTTTTATTTATTGTTTGAATCTGAAATGATACAAACTTTATTTCCTTTGTCATAATGCCATTAAAATTATTTTTATGCTACACAGTTCTAAAACAGAAGCACTTTAATCTCATTATTCCGGCCATTCTTTGAGATGTGGTAACTGTGGTGCTGTTGGTTGTGGGTTATCTAGAACTCGAGAAGAGCTTGTCGTATTTCTTAGCGGTCTTGTGTCCGTGCTGGATGGCTAGCTCCCTTGGCGTACGGCCAGCCTTGTCACGAACTGTGAGTCTGGCTCCAGACTCTATCAGCGCCTCCACCACTTTCGGACGGTTCTTACGAACCGCCGCATGCAGGACTGTCTCTCCGGCATCGTCTTGCAGCTCTGTTTCACAACCCGCTTGCAGAAGGAACCTGCGGACAGGAAATATCACAAGACTTTCTGTGACTAATGAAGTAACAATCGCTGAAATACAGGTTAATTACATACACTCTCATGTTCCTGTGTACCTGAGAAATGAAAGAACATGTGACTGAGAAGATTCCATAAACAACATCGACGAAAACATACCTTGACGGATATCATGCTACAAAATTAGCAGTAAATGCAGCTACCACTGTCAATGTAATCTTACTAAATTGATAGAATCACTGTTGTCTGAATTTATCCTTTTCTTTTTTTACAGATTTCGTTTGCCTATTTTCACATATCATTTATATCTTCCTATGCCACATATTTTTTTCATCTGTAACACTTTTCATGGGTAATAAGCAGTTGTTGATATAATTAACGTCTTCTTAAACAGATACACTACATAACTTCATTCAATATTATTAAATAGTAATTATAAGTTAAATTCAAATAAAATTTATACAGTAATCACATACACAGAACGATAAACAACCAACGAAACAAAACATTTCAAAAAGTCGAGAAACACGCAATGACTTGTTATCATAGCAAACACTCGAGATCAAGTAGGTTGGTCTTCCAAGCCTCTTCATCTGTGGATCCGAAGATAACCGTGGAGTACAATGCTAGAAGCACATAACCTACCGCAACAGTGACAAACATACCAGGAAGGGACAGCTGACATGCTGCCATTTTTCCTGAACTGTTCATGTCTCTTCTCTGCGCTGTCTCTTCTCATTCATTCGGCGATTTTCTTCAAATAACATAGTTCCATGATGAACAAGTGACCTTCAGTATGAGCGGTCAAGGGAAGAGGTTTCCCAGTTGGTGTGGTCAATGTGACACATCTTCATGCTAGCCTTGTTAGCGTCTTCAAATCGCTTCTTCTGTCCTCCAACACCCCATTTACTCTCCGTTAGCTCCAAGTAGAAAATTTGTTTAGGAATGCGAGTATGGACATTTGGACCACGTGATGGATTCTATAACTAAGACACTGGTATTGCTGCGTCTATCCTGCCATGTTATTTGAAGAATTCTTCTCAGGCATCTTGGATGATATTATTCTAGGGTATTGAGACGTCGCCTGTAGCATGTCCAGAATTAAGTAAAGTAAGGTGGGAATAACAACAGAATTGTACACAAGTATCTTAGTTGCGGTGATGAAATCTCACTTCAATTTTGAAAAAAATATTGTTTTTTTTATTTATTGTAAGCTGCTTGTAGATGGAGAGTTTTAGTTTTTTATTACATACTTGCACATTACTTCCGTCGTAGGTAAAGCTAATTCTAGATTACGATTCATAGGTCGTATTTTGAGGGATTGTAATGCTCATACGATGGAAATAGCGTAGAAAATTCTTGTACGTCAATATTTGGATTAGTGTTGTGGAGTTTGGGATCCGTATCGCAAGGGATTGATTGACGCGTTAGAGAAAGTATAGACGAGAGTCACTCGATTCGTGAGACAGACCTTACGAGAACGTCATAAAATCGATAAATAGGTTGGGCTGGGATCGTTTGGTAGACAGACAACGAAGTTTTCGTTTGAACTAATTAGAGAATATGCGTAATTCTTTGATCTACGAGTGCAATGGAATACTTCTTCCGCCAACCTACCTCGTATTTAAGTCGCAATGACAGGAGGGATAACATTAGAGAAATAAGATGCTGTACTTATACTTTCATGTATTCTTTCTTTCCTAGTGATATTCTGCGGTTGGAATGCACAGAATTTGAATTGGTGCTTAGCACCGTCTGCCAGTCACAACATTTGTGAATTTCAGAGTATGGATGTAGGTGTAGATGTAAATGAAGACATTTTCGGAATCCATCCTGCTCATTTTTTTCCTCTCTTTCTGCATATTATTTATATTTTAATTCATAAAATAACGCCAATACAACTGTATAATGTAGGTTTATTGCCGTACGCGTTTCGCCTCTCCTCGAGGCATCATCAGCGACGAATCTATTTTAACATTTACATTTTATTTACAAACTTATTTGACATAATGCTAAATTTAGCATTATGTCAAATAAGTTTGTAAATAAAATGTAAATGTTAAAATAGATTCGTCGCTGATGATGCCTCGAGGAGAGGCGAAACGCGTACGGCAATAAACCTACATTATACAGTTGTATTGGCGTTATTTTATGAATTAATTTACTCAGCAACTGCGGAAAAATGGCCTTCAACAACATTGCATTATTTATATTTGCCTGTACATGTTTCTTCTTTTGTGAATAACCCTTTTCATGGGTAATAAGAATTTGTTGATACAATTCAGGTCTTTTGAACACATTTCGTTAGACAGGTACACTATACAACTTCACTCAGTACTATTAAATAGCAATTACAAGTAAAATTCAAATAAAACTTCAGCAGTGATCACATACACGGAATGTTAAACAACCAGTGAAACAAAACATTTCAAAATGCCGAGAAACCCGCAGTAATCCGCCATATGAAGTATTTGACACATATATATCAACTGTAATACAACTTTCCCAGGTTCTGCGAAAGTGCTGAAGCTTTTTACGACATCTCCTTCCATATTATCGTTGGTTGTCTTCATACTATGTATCATCTTGGAATTTGTCTTATAAAATTTTATAAAGGACCCGTGACCCGTAGCTATATATTTCTCAGCGCTGGAGTTGAGTGTTGGCGATTATATAGAAACGTCATACATCGGTTCCAGAGGGACACCGGGCTGTAAAACCAGCTCAAACATGTTGATGTTTCTACTTGACAGATGACGTCACGTTTGTAGTGACCCCCTTCACTCCTCCTGGTAACAAATTTTCAGGCTAGGTAATTCTTCATCTCCCTCCCTATTTCACAAGTATATTGTGGAAAACACCCATCAACAGTTGTTTCAGCTGATTTTTAACCGACTTAAAAAAAAAGTTAAAGGAGGAGGTTCTCAATTAGATTTTTTTTTTGAATGTGTGTTCAGCGATATCTTCGTCAATTGTGAACCAATTTTAATGATTTTTTTTTATTTGATAGGGTATAGTTTCAAAATGGTCCCATATAAATTCGGTTGAAATCCTGTTTTTTTTAGGCCAATTAAATCCGAATTTTTGTATGCAGTGATATATTTGACTTTGCTATTTTATTAGGGAGTTTATATAACAGCTTATATGCATAAACTTAAAGCAACTTGACTGAGATTCTAAGACTTTTTTATTTTATTTATTTTGAGGCCACTCAATTTTGGAATTGAAATATTGGAAAAATATCAGTCCTCGATTGCGGGATTGCGGGATTGCGAAATCTCGAAATTCCTGTATCCGTGTTCTAGTAGTTCCATATTAATATTTAGCCGACTTGGAATTAGGTCTCATTTCGATCGAATTTTTTTGGAATATCAGATCAAACTACCCCTTTAAGATTCCCGCCGTGCCTTCGCCACCATCGCTGCTGCACCATTCACCAGTATGTCCTCTTTGGTCGGTTGTGGAATTTAAACCCACGTATATATAAAGTATTTCTTGGATAGATAATACAACTTTGTCATTTTTGTGAGAGCTTACTCTTCATACGGACTATTTAATAATATATCGTGTACCAAGCCGTACCTGTGAGCATGTATATATATATATATATTATTATTATTATTATTTGGTCGAGCCACAGATTAAAATAGCGTCTAATTTACTTCGCTAAACTGTTCCCCGCAAAAACAATTTCTGCCTCACTATGTGCTGTAAAATATTTGGAATTTACGTACGTGCTTTCCATGTCGCCTCGATCAGAAAAAAAAGTGTAGTAACTCGTTCCTCACGCTGTAAGACTGTGATCTGGGTGACAGCTGGCACCGATTCCAAAAACAGCCGATTAATGTTAAGATTTCAATAACGGTAATTTAAAATATTGTCCATTTAGATTAATTTTCTTCTGAGCTAAGTACACTGAAGAACCAAATAAACTGGTATAGGCATGCGTATGCATACGCAGAGATATGTAAACACTCAGAGTATGGCGCTGTGGTCGGCAACGCCTATATAAGACAACTGGTCTCTGGTGCAAGCGTTAGATCGGTTACTGCTGCTACAATGGCAGTTATCACGATTTAAGTGAGTTTGAACACGGTTTTATAGTCGACGCACGAGAGATGGGACACAGCATCTCCGAGGTAGTGATGAGGTGGAGATTTTCCCGTATGACCATTTTACGAGTGCACCGTGAATATCGAAAATCCGGTAAAACATCAAATCTCCGACATCGCTGCTGCCGTATAAAGATACTGCAAGAACGGGACCAACGACGACTGAAGAGAATCGTTCAACGTGACAGAAGTGCAACCCTTTCGCAAATTGCTGCGGATTTCAATGCTGGGCCATCAACCAGTGTCAGCGTGCGAACCATTCAACGAAACATCATAGATATGGGCTTTTGCAGCCGAAGGCCCACTCGTGTACCCTTGCTGAGTGCACGGCACAAAGCTTTACCCCTTGTCTGGGCCCGTCAACACCGACATTGGACTGTTGGTGATTAGAAACATGTTGCCTGATCTGACGAGGCTCGTTTCCAGTTGTATCGAGCGGATGGACGTGAACGGGTATGGAGACAACCTCATGAATTCATGTATCCTGCATGGCAGCAGGGGACTGTTCAAGCTGGTGTGGGGCGTATGTAGCTCGAGTGACACGTCTCCTGATACGTCTAGCTACAACTCTGGCAGGTGACCTGTATGTACGCATCCCGGCTGATCACCTGCATCCATTCATGCCCATTGAGCATTCCAAAGGACCTAGGCAATTCCAGCAAGACAATGCGACACCCCACACGTCCAGAATTGCTACAGAGTGGATACAGGAACAGTCTTCTGAGTTTAAACACCTCCGCTGGCCACCAAGCTTTCTATACATGAACGTTATTGAGCATATCTGGGATGCCTTACAACGTGCCGTTTACAAGAAATCTCCACCCCCTCATACTCTTACGGATTTATGGACAGCCTAGTTGGATGCAGGGTGTCAATTCCCTCCACCACTACTTCAGACATTAGTCGAGCCCATGTCACGTCGTGTTGCGGCACTTCTGCGTGCTCGCGGGGGCCCTACACGATATTAGGCAGGTGTACCAGTTTCTTTGGCTCTTCAGTGTTTAAACTTATTTTAAAGTTTTTAGTGTGTCTCTCTGAAGGCGGTTTCTTATTTTTTTAATTTTATTTTTTATTTTTTTTATATTTTTATAAAACAGCCAACTGGTGAAAGTTCAAGGATAATCTGTTGTCTGAGCGAAATGTTTTCTGGATATTACCTGACGACGTCTTCCCTTCCAGCAGCTGCTGCACAGTGTAGCGGGGTCCTGCCCGTTGCGTCTCGTGTGGCTAGTGCACTGCAGGTAGCCTCCAGCGCCCGAGCGGTGTCTTTGTCTGCCACAAGGTGCAAGGCACAGCGGCCCTCATGGTCCCGGGCAGATGGATCCGCTCCCGTCTCCAGTAGATGCGACACCAACTCAGGCGCTCCTGAATGCAACCATACAGCTTAATTAGCATCTGCCCGCAACTTTGTTCGCTTGGACTGATAGAGTAGGGGAGTGTGGGGAAAAATGGCCATTGGTGTTTTTGAGGCTAAGGGATGGTGCCATCACGAGGGAAAAATCCTAACTAGTGCAACTTAATGCCTTTAGTTACCTTGAGAAGCCCGATCAGGTTCGTGTATCATCTCTAGAAGTTATTAAAATATTTGTGGTTTTAGATGAACCTGATGTTTGGTAAATGGTCGGTTTATGAATTTGTTATCAAGAAATCAGATGACTGATCGCTTCTGAACAAAGTTCTTTTGCAAGAGTGATGTTTTTGCTGTAAGTTTCTGATCTGGTGTTAATGATTGTTTGTTTGTATTGTTAAGAAATAATGACGTTTCTATAACGGCGCCAAGTCGGGCAAAGACCTGCTTGCTGGTGGTGGTGGCCTCTGCTGCGCACGGAATCTGTTTGTTCCTTGTACAATTCTTTGATCAGATTCTTTATTATCATGTGAAGTTGAAGTGAGTGTATTAATAATAATCTAAATACAAAAGAAATTATTTCTGTTTTGTGGTGGTATTTCAACGACGGGATACTTCTTTTTCTCTGTGTCCAAAGTATATTGTCATGCAACAATAGCAGGTAAAAGCAAATGCAAAGGTCGAAACAAAGGTTCTTTGCAGATGTTCACATAAAAATGTCTCGAAGCTGCAAAAGTAAACAAAATTAAGAAAACAACAAAAGAAGGAAACCAATGCTAGATAGACATCCAGCTACCGGAGGAAATCTAACCCAAAAAGTTATTTAATGATGATAATGATCAAGAATACACACAATGCACGTACTGTAACGAAAGTTTTTCAGCTCAAGATCAAAATAACGATAGATCGAGTGCCAAATGTTTTAATGTAGGGCTCATGAACTCTGTGATGGAGCTGAAAGAAACAGCAATTCCTCCGTTTGCGAAAATTGCAATTTAAGTTCTCTTTGCCCGTTATAATTTCTATTATTTACAAGTTATATGACTTTTAAAAAATGAAGTACACTTTTCACAAATTTAGAGCGTTTTAATTATTCATTTCTGATTTTGAAACTAAGTGGCCACTTCACCCGACCATGTCGGGCAAAGTTGCCATTTGGTTACTTTTTGAAAATTGGTTATTTTAGGTACTAAATTTAATGAAAATGTAACTAAAAAATTCTGGTATGTACTAGGATAGTTGGGCTTTGTAACCCTTGATTTTGATGCCTTTAGCTGTTTTGTAATTTACCTTGAAACATGGAAAAACCTTAGCACGGCCATTTTGCACGGCTTTTCCCTACAGACCACCTTCTTAAAACAAAACGATCCACGGCCTCGTCACTGAACACAATTTTTTTTTTTTTTTTTTTTTTTTTGCAATAAGGGAGTCTACAATAAACTGTAACTTCATTCCTTCGAACAATACGATGTCATTCTAGGCTGAATTGACGTTAAATGTTTCGACTGCGAGAAGAAACTTACCTTTAAATTAATTTCTGGGTATTATAATTCCTTAACTTCTCGAAGGTACATCAAAATAAAATTTACCTTATCCTACTCTTGGGAGCACGAGCTGTAAACTAATTGAAACCAAATAAAAATCTAACAAGTAGTTTTTGCGTGAATCGCGTTCAGCAAAAAGTTATCTTAAATTTATCAGCTTTACAGTGCCACATCAAAAGCAAATGATGGGCTGTCTATTTATCGAAACTCGACCAATATCTATCAATAGTTTTAGCGTAAATATCGTTTAGGCAAAAACCATCTTCAAATTACCATTTACATTGTCACATCCAATTGAAAAATACTTTGTTTTGTCTGTGGTACAAAGGGCTGTACATCATTCAATATACAGTTTATCATTTTTTTCGAAATCGATTAAACTTAAAGATGCCATAATTTTCCCTCGGGATCACATGCTATACCTTAATCCAGCGGTCGGCAACCTTTTAACAGGCAAGGGCCACAAGGTGGCAAAACAAAGTAAAGGCAGGGCCGCAAATACACAGTAAAAATGCGAAAACTCAGTTTTCAAATTTTATCAGCACAAATGAGGATTCAAATGAAGAAAAGTTACAAAATTGATCTTACATACTAAATTCAGTGTGATGTTTGAGGTTGCATTTAAGTGGCTAATTTTTGTATGTCAGCTTTCATGTCAGAAGTTGAAATACATAATATATCTCTTAAATGCTCATCTGTGAGACGAGAAGCGATTTTTTTTTTCGATAATTGACGATTTAAAAAGTTTGCTCGCATAAATAAGTGGTTCCAAAAATTGAAATAAACTGCTGAGCAAACTTTTTCGATTCGTCAAAATCAGACGGCAAGCTACCATAAAATTTGACCAAATCATTCATCTCGTAAAAGATGTTTTTTTAGACTCTCATTGGATTGAAGTTCAAACATATTAATTTGTAAATTACTGGGTATCTACTCAACATCACATGAAAAATGGTTAGCAAAAATCATCAGTTTGTTCGAAACCTTCTCGAAATCACCAAATCTGTCACTCAATTGACCCTGTAACTCCATTAAAATGTCTTTCATTTTCTCACTATCCCAATTAAAATCAATGCCAGCCTTTAGACAATTCGGGAGTGATCTAATTTTTCTTTCATCTATGTTTTATGAAGAGCCGGTTTTTAGTTTGGAACGCTTTTACATCTATATGCATATCAGATATTAGTTTGTTTTTCTCTTGAAGCTTGACATTCAGCGTATATAATTCATGAGTTACATCTGTCAAAAAACCAAGATCTATTAACCATTGAGAGTCTGTTAGCTCTGGAACAGATTTAACTTTCTGATTCATAAAAGTATTGATTTCTTTTCTGAGATCGCACCTTTACTTAACCATCTTACTTCTGAATAATAAAGTACATCTTGATGATCTGCTTCCATTTCGGATAGAAACTCTCGGCATTGACGATGTGTCAACCCATTATTTCTGATATAGTTTACAGCGGATATCACGATGTCCATTACTTTTCTCCATGAAATGACTTTGGAACATATTCTTGGTGGATAATGCAATAAAAAATAACTGGATTTCACATCCTATCTCTGCCAATTTTGTTTTAATTCTATCCACCAGACCCTTGTTTTGACCTCTCATGTTTCTACCTCCGTCAGTTGTTAGACCAATTTTTCCCACGCTAATTGCATTGACGTCATGCCTATTCTAAAGTGACAAAACAAATCTTCCCCCATAGTCGATCCCTTCAAACTACATAACTATAGAAGTTCTTCACACACGTTGAAGTACTTTTCAATTCCACGAACAAATATTAGAAGCTGGACAGTATCTGACACATCATTACTTTCATCGGTAGATAAAGAGAACCATTCAAATTGTTGTGCTTTTTCCCGAAGTTTTTCGCATAAATTAGTGCCCAAATCTTCAGTTCGCCGGCTACAAGTTCTGGCAGATAAGCTTATATTTGCAAATTTCTTTTTTTGATCTGGGCATACCTCTTCAGCCATAGCTAAAGCACATTGTTTTATTAAAACGCTGTTGGTAAACGGTGGTTCAGACTTGGCAAGTATTTCAGCCACCCTTAAACTCGCACGTATATTTGACTCGTTAATTTGAATTTGCAGCTTAAAAACACTTTGTTGGTTCTTGAATGAAGATTTGAGTGAGTTGATTTTGTTTTTCCGGGAATCACCAACTAGGCACGCAAATTTTGCTTTATGCTCGGTATCATAGTGACGTTTGACGTTATAGTCTTTTTGTATAGCAAGGGTTTTTTGGCATATTAAGCATAGCGGCTTTCCATTGCAATTAATAAAAAAGTATAAATCTGTCCATGCATCGTTAAACACTATTTTCTTCAAATAACTTCCCCTTTTTGGTAGCCATCAGGAAAACGTATAACCAACAATGCCAAATACACGTTGTAAGAATGCCGTGTTGAAAACATGTCACTTAATTTCGCTATGTAATTGTATGAACTATCAGTATCTCACACTTACAGAACTGTAAACAAAATAGTAGGTTCTCGTAGTTCACAGAACAATAACTAAATCGTAGGTACAGGGCCGCGGCGGCGGCGCGCACACATGAAATAACTTGTTTCACAGCCAGCGCGGACGGAAGGCGGGCGAGCGAGAGAAGATTATTGTCAACGCTGACCTATTATTTCAATCACAGGAGAGGGTGGGGGAATCGTTCCCGCTCGCACTTGTCCTGCTCTGTTCGCGTAGTTCATTCGCTGCGCTGTTAGATCGCGTTCAATCTTTTATGCATTTATATTTTATTATATGGGTTTTCGATATGATTTTTATAAGACGGACGCGGGCCGCAAATAGAGAGGTCACGGGCCGCATGCGGCCCGCGGGCCGCGGGTTGCCGACCGCTGCCTTAATCTAAACCCCCATCAAAATCTGACTAACAGTTTTTAAGCGAATCGCGTTCAATGGAGAACTTTAATTTTTGTTGTGTGTAAAAAACTTGATTGGTGCACATTATGTTGTAGCTATGCGGTTGGTTTTAGAGAATTTGATTGGAACAAAAAAGAGCTATATAATAACGTGAAACATGGAACTTAATACCTTTCACAAAGAACCAAAAACTACTCAACAATATATCTAACAATCATTGATTACTGCGGCATATTATATCGCCCGAGCGACTCCACAGCCGCGCCACTAGAGCTCACATCATTGCTAGCAGGAGTGGCACCACCACGGCTGCCACCAGGGAGGGGGATGACTTCCCCCATCTATCTTCACTGCCGATATCCGTACATAAGAGCGGTCCTTTGATCAGAAATGGCAGTCAGTGAAAAACAGATTTAAGGAGATGAAGCTCTAGTTCGAGTAACTATAAGGCGCTTGATAAACTATTGTGAATTCTGTACTGATCAAAATGGCTACTGTAATAGGTACTTTTTTTTTTGTAACTACGCGTAATAAATCATTGTGAACGCCGATATTGATATAGGCCCCTCGTTTTGTTTCGGCAATTACCTGCCTTAGTACAGAAAACAATAATTACCAAATCTATCAGATCCCAGATCAGTGTATTGAAAGAAGTGTGTCATATAATTACAAAACTGACGCTGATGAATGTGATGTCTTACCGGCTAGCGCTGCACGGTGTAGTGCTGTGCGGCCTAGCTGATCGGCTGCGTGAATGTATGCTCCGTACTGCAGCAGCAGCGCCAAAATGGAAAGCGACTTTCTCTCGGCCGCCACCAGGAGCGCTGGTAGTCCTGTCGACGCCTCGACCACGTTGGCGTCGACTCCCGCTTCCAGCAGCGTCCTCATCCGAACCTCAGACTGCGTCCGGACAGCACCAATCAGGCTTTCTGGAGACATTAATAAGTGGTCGGAGACTAAAACAAGCGACCCATTTGCCACAGTACAGATGGGCCTATTGCAGTGTATGGACTGGTTTGGCTGGAATATGAAGCCAAGTAAAACAGATTCCTTTTCTATTTAATGAAAGGCGTCATGAAATGCATCGCTTTTACTATGAAACAATAGTATTGTTCTTTTTTTATTTAAAAAAAAAAATACACAAACACAGATTGTAAGGAAACTAAGACGTTAAGCATATTCCAAATATAAATTGGTTTTTGCTGTATAGGAATAATAGCTAAATGTGTGGGTCGGATGCAGAGTATCTGCGGACAACTTTTCATGTTTTTCCGAGACAACGAATGTCGTTCATTTTAAGCTGGAAATAGCTCTGGCTATCTTCCGAATGCTCCAAACTGTGTATTTTTGTAAATAGAACAACTGGGCTCCGATAACGGGGCATTCAGTAGAGAAGGCGTGAGTAAACGTCAGCTTACAAAGTTTGGTTGCACACAGCCCTACAACACTGGTCACTCATACGAAATAGAAAAGAACTTCCCTTCTCCTCAGCTAACCTGATACATACAAATGTCAGTCGGAGAGATCGTTGGTATACGACGAAGAATTAAATAAAAAGAATAAATATAACTATAACATTTATTAATGCATAATTACACTACATAGAAGAGAGAATATCTACATATTTGCGACTCATGGGATTAATTTCTTCGCAGGTCTTTAAAATCAGAGGAATAAGACATACACGCGAAAATACAACATGTTTCTCTCTTGGTAGGGGGAAAAGATTGTAACAGATGATTCTAATTTTCGCTCTCGACTGGTTTGATGCAATCCTCCATCCCTTCTTATCTTGCTCAGCATACCCCTTACAACCCACGTCCTCAATTATCTGCTTCTTATATTATAATTTCTGTCTTCCTCTACAGTTCTTATCTTCGACTGCTCCTTCTACTGACAACGAATCCTGCATGTCTCAGAATATCACCTACAATCCTGCCTCTTATTTCTGTGAGACTCTTCCACAAACTTCTTTCCTCACCCATCACAAAACCCGTTCATTTCGTACTTTAACTGTCCACTTAATTTTCAGCAACCTTCTATAGCACCACACTGCAAATGTTAAATGATAAAATAACGCCAACGCAACTGTTTTTGTAGCCGTACGTGTTTCGCCTCTCACAGAGGCATCATCAGCGGCGAATCTATTTTAAAATTTTATATTTAATATTACAAAACTTATTCTATGATGTTTAACCTAATTTGAATTGAAACATTTTCTGATTGTTTACAACTTACTATTTACATTAGTGGTATCCAGGTTCGTAACCACACATCTCTGCTTTCTCTCAAAACATGTTTCCGCAAAAACCAATTTTCTTGTCTGCTGCATTCTGGATGTAAACATTGCGTTGTTTACAAGTCAATTTAAATGATTCAGTTATTAAATACTGCTTAATAATTTGACGAACGTTTGTGTAGGATGTAGGCCAAGGTTTTTTTAATAATTGTTTATATGTGTATTTAATAGTAAATGTGTCTACCGTCTGTAGAAATGTGTTTTTGTGTAATAAACGGTCAGGTTATAGAATTCTTTTAGATGGACCTACGCTTTTAATATAAATATTGGACACTTCCATCCGTAAATTAGCGAATAATTAATATCTTGAAAATGAATTAAACAACATTCGGAATGAAATTAACGTAGAAACCAGAAAGCGTTGCTACTGCTACTTGTAACCAATGAAATGCAGGAAGCTCTTGCTTACGATCTATTACATGTTCCTTGTGGCTAACGGAACTATTAATTTCTACAGTTAATCATAAATGAGTCTTCAGCTGGTATGTCACCTATCTCACGTAGCAGGTAACTCTGATCCAAATATTGTTCCTACAGTTCAGATCTCAGTTTCACATGGTGTACAGAAGTATCAAATTGCATGATTTTGCTATTTGGAAATAGCTAAGAACATTTTTTTTTTCTGGATTTGGGTTTTCCACTCGAACGTGTAAATATTTAGAAATTTCCATTAAGGTATCTCCGTTCAGGATGCTTAGCTAAATCCTACGAGCCTCTTCGTTTCAGAGGTTTTTCAGACACATTAACGCTCCTATACTCGCCAGTATTTCCTTTTGGTGCCACGACAGTTGTTTGGAGAACCATTTACGAAGAGTGCATTCTATGAACGATATTTAAGAAATATATTTTTAAGGCTGAGATTTATGTCCATGCCATCGTTCTTAATTAGTTCACAATAGTACCAAACAAATATTCTATTCATATAAAATTCCGGTGCCAAGTTTTCAGAGTATATTTATTGTTTATGATGTACGCCAAAGCCGATTAAATTAGTTTCGACGTAAAGCCAGTCTGTGGTGTAGTTTTTTAATCTTAAGTCGAGTAATAATGAAAAAGCTTTTTGAAATTGGGAAGAAATAGATTCTTGAAACAATGTGTCTCTTTTTCTAACTTAATTTGACGCCTATTAATTGGTCTCTTGATCTAAGACAAGTATTTAATATTGACAAAGAACTTACGTTAAATAATGACAGACACAACACAATATATGAGTTAAGTAGCTGTATTTAATTGAGAGCTAAAAGAAGTAGTACAGTATTACGAACTCCATTAATAGAATAGCAGTGACTTGAGCCGATACATACGCTGAATTTTATACGCTCTGGCCTCGCATTCGGGAGGACGCTGGTTCGAATCCCCGTCCGGGCTTCTAGATTTGGGTTTTCCATGGTTCCCCATACCACTTCAGGCGAATGCCGGGATGCTACCTTCAAAAGGCCATGGCCGAACACCTTTCCGTTACTTGCCCCCGGTCCCATCCCGCCTCTAATGACCTCGGTGTCGACGAGGCGTAAAGCACTAAGTAAAAAGTGAATTTCATATTTACATTAAAAACGTGGATTCGTACTACATTAATGATGTCAGTAAATTCATTTAAATGCGAGGAGTTAGGTAAATAAAATTATTGCGGAGCTAGTATATTACTATGTTGCGGCTAGAAATATTTGTGATAGATTCATTCTGAGTTTCTTATTTCAATAGCTATCGTATATAATAAAAGTTGCAACTCATTTGCTGTGGAAAAGATGGACAATCCTAAAGTTGGGTGGCTAGAATAGTGTTTTGCACTAGATGGAGGACGTTTCAGTGAATAAGTGAATGACTACTTCATGTAAGTGAGACTGCACCTGCTGCAGCAGCCTCGTCTGCGTCGACGAGGGAGATTGTGGCGCCGTCGTTGACGCTATCTGCCGCCGCATCCAGGGGTGTCCAAAAGTCGTTGTCGGTGATCCGAGGATCGGCCCCGTGTTCCAGCAGACAACGAGTAACTCCGCTGAACAAGAAACAGTGAGTGTAATGTACCAAAATAACAGTACACACTCACAAAGAATAAGAATGTTTTTCGCGTATATTCACCTAGTCCCATTATTATTTTAAATCCCTATCATTATTTTGCACTAAAGATGTAATTCTGCAAAAACAAAAGGCCCGTTCACACTAGCGGTCAACTCAGCTCAGGTAAAAAATCGCTATACACGTAATCCAATGGGGGCATTCACAACACGCGGTCCGATCAGGTCAGGTCAGGGCAAGGCAGGTCAAACTGAAAATCGCGCCGACACCGATCGACAACGGTCAAGACTTGAGCTGACCGCTAGCGTGAACGTGCAACAGTCAGGTCAGATCAGATTAACATGGACGATGAACGACTAAAAACTTTTGCCCGGAAGCAATAAAAAACAAATGTTTGAACAGTAAGTTATTTCTGATAATTATAAAGTTGGCTAAATTTAATACGAATTCAGTGTTTTCATATTGCCAATGTAGTTAATTTATTTTGTACCAAAAGCTTCTTTACGAACATTAGCACCCAAATAAAGAATATTTGTAAAAAAAGAGCTCCTCATGTCCATCCTGAGATTCACTTTCTATATGTCATGAAATTTTATCCTTCCTTAAATAATGTGCAAAATACATGTAGCTAAAATTATGTTAGGAATTAATTCTGGAGCAGAATTAGTTTTTTAAAAAATAAATTTGGAATCTTTAAGCTAAAATATCAAAAGCATTTTCTACCACTCATCTCACATGGCATAGCCGGCGGTTAATTTTTTTTTCTCTTGATCTGATTGTGCTTGAAACTCGGAATGCATCCTGAATCGTTGTCTTTTTGATCTTGAAGTATTGTTAGCCTCTTCACCCAAAATTAGTGCGATTTTAAGTAACGTTAGCGAAGAAAACGGCATTGTTCCCTATAAGCAACTGAAATGAAATGGCACTCTCTACGATTTGATCTGACCTGACCTGACCTGACCTAACCGCTATTGTGAACGCCACTGGCCAATTCCTAGATCGTGAGCTGAACTGAGCTGACCGCTAGTGATAACATGCCTTAACACAAATAAATCTATAAACTGTAATTTACTTAGCAGCCATGAAGGTCTGATGCCTATATACAGTCGTAGTAAAATTTCTGCTAAACAATCAAATGAAATTCTAAGTCAGCCTCAAGTGTCAAGGAGAATAGTATAATAGATCAAAGTTATCTCTACACCTGGCAAGAATAATATTGATGATTGAATATTCTCAGTGTTAAATTTTGTATTCATTGTTAATTTGTTTTTTTCTTCTTAAAAAAAAAGCTGTAAAATAGTTAGGGGAACTTCGGGTAGCCCCGGACACACAAAATTAATTGCAAATAAAAATAAAAGAAACACATTTTCTGTCTTTATTTCAATCTTAAAATTAAACTGGGTACTGCAGTCATATTAATTTGAAGTTAGCAATCGTAATATGTTTTTTCAATGAATTAAATAGAAAACACTTTCTCCTTAATTTTTTGGAAACACAAAAGTTGTAGGGTAGCCCCGGACACAGTAATAAATGGTGACCTAATCGATTTTTGGCCTTTCAAAAATCACAGTAATAATGGATATCTGAAGAATCTATATAAACACAATCTTCATGGAGCCTGTCTTTG
>JARYHS010011408.1:221612254-221723257 GCA_031002005.1 Vandiemenella viatica | reverse complement strand
TACGCTCTGCGACCCCTATGCAATGTGTTTCATTAACCTGGTTTCATTGCCAGCATCTTATAACCTTGTCTAATGCAAAACGCAAATTGACACATGAAGAGCCGCTCGATTCGTGACTGCTAGTTACAGTCCTTACGTAAGTGTCACAGAGCTGATACGTGGGTTGGGCTGGGATTGTTTGGTGGACAGACGACGTCGTTTTCGTTTGAATTTGCTGGAGAATATGCGAAAATCTTTAAGTTACGAGTGCAGCGAAATACTTCTTCCGCCAACCTATTTAGGTCGCAATGACAGGAGGGATAAGAGTAGAGAAATAAGATGCCGTACTGATTCTTTTATGCATTCCTTCTTTCCTCGATCTGTTCGGGATTGGAATGCGCAGAATTAGGATAGGTGCTTAGCACCCTCTGCCACCCACAGTATTTGTGATTTGCAGAGTATAGATGTAGATGTAGAATGGCATACATTTGTGTTTAGAGACGAGTCTCGATTCTGTCTGTGGCAAAATGATAATTGAGAACATTTTCTGAGGCGTAGTGGAGAACCGGACAACCCACCACTGTGTCGACGGGGTGCTGCAACGTTCATGATACCCTTCAAATGCACCATCCATATCGCATCTTCCAATAGGATAACGCCCGTTCTCATACAGCGGCCATAGCAACACACGCCTTGCAAGGGGTATAATTTACAATTTCGACTGAACGGTCCCCAGATTTGGTCCCAACAGAGCATGTCTGTGATGCCAGGAGTAAAGACATTAGATCACATGCATTTAATTTATCATTTTTTCTGGGTATGACTTTGGATATATCTACAAAGTTTCCTGGCTATTGGGATTTTAATTTTCGGCAGTGTAACTTTTAATGCATCCACAATGTGAGTGCATCCATAATCCAACATCGTCGTGATAGCGGCAACCTAGCATTGGCAAGCTACTGGAATGCTGTTCGATCAGTACCCAAATTGTTTATAAAATTCAAATAACAAAAAAAGTTAAGATATTAATAGAAAGAAATTTTTAAAAAGTTCATTACTCGTTTGGTGAAATTGTCTGTTAAATAATAAATACAGTATAAATTAAAGAGAAAAATATTTTAGTTAAAAATATTTAAAATAGATTTTAATTTTTTAAAACATTTTAGAAACATACATACTAGCGAAATCTTTATTATCCGGTTCAAAAAATGCATACATCTTTGTCCATAAAAATTGTTTGTTGAAGTACCAAATTTATTAATTTAGTTATTTTTTAAAAATCATATAAACTTCATAAAGGTCACTACAGTTTTCCTATAAACATTAGGAAGCTACACATGAAACTTTCGAAAGAATTTTTGGATCAATAGTTTCGAAAATAAAAGGGAAATGATTTTTTTAGGTTCTTGGTCAAAAGCTTTCAGAAACCATGGAATAAATATTAAACACAAGCATTTTGTAGAGCCGGTAGGTTGGTTTGCTTGCAATTTATCCCCATGAAGATGTCGCAATCCAAGGTTGTTTCGCCAAGAAATAAGTAATTGTAAAGTATTAAACAAGGACGGCGAGCTTGCGCTGTTAGAAAACACCGGGAGGATATTGCCTGGGAAGAAGAATGCTGACAGAAAATCGAAACTGCACCTTGGCCGAAGCAAAGTGGGTCAGATGACCGAAACGGCAAGGCTCAGGATTAGCCAAAACTGCCACACCCCCCCCCCCGACTGGAACTATGTTGGGAGATCGGGGTTTACCGTACCGGGTAAACCTCGTTGTGGCGATCTCTGTATCACTATTACACATGTAACCAGCTCGTGCCGTCTAAGTTGAAGAGGAACCACCGGTCTTCCGACAATCTTCGGCATGCATCGAAGGCAGCCATCGTGCAGAAGCTGCCAGTAAGAAGATGAGCTCTATTGGGGGTAAACGGTTGGCTATGGAGAGAAATATATGAGGCCTTGTGGAGGAAGGCTACGTTGATCACCCACAACCTGTATACTACGGGTTTTAATTGAATAAAAATGCACTGGTTCGTATATCTGTTATTTCGCATCATACTCATTCATCTGAGTCATTGTAGATCATTGTGCAAATATTGAAAACTGAACCTTATAAAGAGATCATTTCACACTGATGTTATTTCCCTATAATGATTCTATGATGAAGTTTGCATCCTAAATACAGGTCGGCTTCCACTCCCAATCCATACTCGTGGTCGCATAAGCCAGATATATTTACTCAGCCCTGGCTGATCATGACAAGGATGCCAACAGAGATTGTTGGAATAAAATCATTTCTTGAGTTCCTCACTAAGACCCCTATAATTATTTTTCCAAATTGTAAGTTATAATTGTGCTAAGGATAATTAGAACTGGCTTCGTGAGCAATTGCAAATATCTGAGTTATTAAAGGTTTCAGAAGTTATGAGCGTACGACAGAGGGACAAATGAGCGAATCCGTAAAGGTGTCCATACATGATCGCTCCATCCTTCCAAATGGAGCGACGCCACTCCATTATCGTGTCGCGTGTGGGGAAATTGATGTGGATGACGTGGACTGACAGGATTATTTGGATATCCGGTCACCCCAATATCCATCAGTTTCGTCCATCATGCCATCAAGCCGACTGACGGTGTGTGGGGAAAACGACGTGGAGCGACATCAAGCCATCACTCCAGCCGGCTCGTGTATGGTGAAACCGCGCCACAACAGTTCTCATTCTGTCGCCGACCACCGAGCAGATCAACATCAGTGCCTTGAGTGGACTATGCAAACATTATACCATTTCTTTTTTGTTATAAATCTGCTATAGAAATATTTGTTATACTACCTATTAAGTATTATTTTGAATGTAGAATTGAAAATAATACAGTTTTAAATATTATTAAGTAACAATTAGAACGATATTATTATTATTAAATATAATGTCTCAACAATGTGCTGGAGATTATTGTGAAGTATAAAGACTTACCATGCTTGTAGGATCTCCAATCTTGACTACCGCACCATGATAAAATATAAATAAATGTGGCAATATACTGTATCAATTGCTAATATTATTTAAAAATAAAGAGATAAACGGCAACAAAGAACCGTGTTGAAAAAAAAAGTTTTTTTTGCGTTCTTTTTAAAGAGATCATAGTATGATAAGAATAATTTTATATGAGCCTACTTGTTTAAATATGTTGCTCTACAACATTTTCGGCCTGCTAAACTACTTAAATTTAATAAATCTGTTTTATAATGATTTTGTAGTTTTTTAAAAACTTTTCGTAATCTCACAGAGCTTATTTTTCATAATTTCGCACTTTTTTGGACGTTTATTTAATTCTCAGCATTTGTATTCAGTAATCGATAGTTTGAATATTCCTTATAATTAATTCGGGCTCATTTTATTTAGATCTTGGCATAACTAGATTGTTGTATAGCAGCATATTGTTGTTTGCTTTGCCTAGTTTTTCATTGTCGTGGCTGACTGGAGTGATGGATGATGGTGTATGTGCTACGCTTTTGGATGTCATCCATACTGAAGACATCCAAATGGAGCGATCGTGCATGACCACCTCAAGGTTCCCATTTTTCACTCAGAAGGTTCTGAACTCTACAATACTACTACCCTGCTGCTAGGTCACGGCTACAGGCGGGCTGTGGAGCTGCTGTTGTCCCGCGGTGCTGACGCAGGACTGCTTGACGGCCGTGGACGCACGCCGCTGCATCACGCAGCCAATGGCCACGTGGTGGCGGAGCTGCTAAAGGCAGGCGCTGACCCCAACGCAAGGGTGAAGTCTACAGGCGAGACACCACTTCACTCAGCGGTGCGAGACGTGAGGGTCAGGTACTGTACCCAACTGTAGTGCATAACCTCATCCGATTAATCTCGCTCGAAGGGAAAAAAAAGACTGCACGAATATAATTCCAAATACTTACAGAATTATTTTTATTTTAAAAGAGATTTTCCTCATTACAGAGGTTTTACTCCAACTTGACAATGAAAACTCGGAACACAGAACTTGACCTCATCTTCTCAAAATATTTCGATGTTGTATATCTTCCTCTTCTGCACCAAAACTTCTCATTCCTATTTGTACACTTTGGAGCCAGGTAAACATGGGCCGTCCTCTTTTCCTCCTTCCTATAACTTCCCATTCTTTAACAAGTTTTGCTAACCTAATATCTTCCATTCTTCTTACGTGGCCGTACCATTACAATCTTTTTCGTTCTATAATTTCATATTGTACATTTCTTCTTTCACTTCCATTACCCTTATAATTTCAGTATTCCTTAGTTTTTCTTTTCTTGATATTCTTAATGATCTCCAGAAATCCATTTCTACTACTTTCAACTTCTTAATATGTTTTTGTCTGGTGTCCAGGTTTCTGATTCATATAAGATTATACTTTACAATAATGATTGAAATATAATTCTTTTTGTTCTATTCATAGCATTCTTGCTCCTTTGAAGTGAATTGAGCATGCCGTTTACTTTCCGGCCATTAACAATTCTTTTATTAATTTTCATATTCCATTTACCATCTTTTCTAAAATTCACCCCAAATAGCAAAAATGATTTACCTTTTAAATCATCCAGGTCATTAGTAAGACGTTCTGTTTTTTGATAGTTAATCTTCAATATCCATTTTTTATATTCTGTTGACAGTTGATTGTATATTTAATTTGCATCCTCAACATCTTGTGCTGTGACGAACTTACAGAATTAATTTATCATAATCAAGTTTCTTTGAAAAAATATAGGCCTATATTGTCATTCGGTACCGAGACCAAATTACCAGAATAAGATTAACGTAGGGGAAAACAGAGTAGCGCCGGACGGTGGGTATCCCCCGACATTAAAAGTTCTAAGAAACCAAACACGCTGCGTCGGTAAAACTTCATTGTAAATATGAATTCTGTAGTATGCAACTGAGCTGCGGCTTGGGCGCCCAGTGAGTTCCACACTAGTGTGTGTTTTGTTCCTGGCAGAATTTTTTCGTCGCTCCTGTCAAAATTTGTTGGAGATTATTGAATATGATGGGTCAAATAAAAACATAGTATCGCATGCTCGAAAAATTCAAAAGAGTGAGATTTTAACATCTTCAACATATAAAAGATGTGGAGAGGACTGGCAAAAAAGTAAAGGTAATAGAAAGAGCGAAACGAAAAAATAAATAGTTAAAGATGCTATAAAGACGTTTAACAAAAAGAAAAGTATTCAAAGTCTTTCCGAAGCAAATGAAGGAAAACAGACATCGTACATGAAGAGATTTTTGAGAAAGACTGGGTTCAGTACTATGAAGCAAAGACAGGATCCATGAAGATTGTGTTTATATAGATTCTTCAGATATCCATTATTATTGTGATTTTTGTAAGGCCAAAAATCGATTAGGTCACCATTTATTACTGTGTCCGGGGCTACCCTACAACTTTTGTGTTTCCAAAAAATTAAGGAGAAAGTGTTTTCTATTTAATTCGTTGAAAAAACATATTACGATTGCTAACTTCAAATTAATATGACTGCAGTACCCAGTTTAATTTTAAGATTGAAATAAAGACAGAAAATGTGTTTCTTTTATTTTTATTTGCAATTAATTTTGTGTGTCCGGGGCTACCCGGAGTTCCCCAACTATTTTACAGCTTTTTTTAAGAAAGAAATTAACAATGAATACAAAATTTAACACTGAGAATATTCAATCATCAATATTATTCTTGCCAGGTGTAGAGATAACTTTGATCTATTATACTATTCTCCTTGACACTTGAGGCTGACTTAGAATTTTATTTGATTGTTTAGCAGAAATTTTACTACGACTGTATATAGGCATCAGACCTTCGTGGCTGCTAAGTAAATTACAGTTTATAGATTTATTTGTGTTAAGGCCTGTTATCACTAGCGGTCAGCTCAGCTCAGCTCACGATCTAGGAATTGGCCAGTGGCATTCACACTAGCGATTAGGTCAGGTCAGGTCAGATCAAATCAAATCGTAGAGGGTGCCATTTCATTTCAGTTGCTTATAGGGAACAATGCCGTTTTCTTCGCTAACGTTAATTAAAATCGCACTAATTTTGGGTGAAGAGGCTAACAATACTTCAAGATCAAAAAGACAACGATTCAGGGTGCATTCTGAGTTTCAGGCACAATCAGATCAAGAGAAAAAAAAATTAACCGCCAGCTATGCCATGTGAGATGAGTGGTAGAAAATGCTTTTGATATTTTAGCTTAAAGATTTCAAATTTATTTTAGAAAAACTAATTCTGCTCCAGAATTAATTCCCAACATAATTTTGGCTACATGTATTTTGCACATTATTTAAGGAAGGATAAAATTTCATGACATATAGAAATTGAATCTCAGGATGGACAAGAGGAGCTCTTTTTTACAACTATTCTTTATTTGGGTGCTAATGTTCGTAAAGAACTTTTGATACAAAATAAATTAACTGCATTGGCGATATGAAAACACTGAATTCGTATTAAATTTAGCCAACTTTATAATTATCAGAAATAACTTACTGTTCAAACATTTGTTTTTTATTGCTTACGAGCAAAAGTTTTTAGTCGTTCATCGTCCATGTTAATCTGATCTGACCTGACTGTTGCACGTTCACGCTAGCGGTCAGCTCAAGTCTTGACCGTTGTCGATCGGTGGCGGTGCGATTTTCAGTTTGACCTGCCTTGCCCTGACCTGACCAGATCGGACCGCGTGTTGTGAATGCCCCCATTGGATTACGTGTATAGCGATTTTTGACCTGAGCTGAGTTGACCGCTAGTGTGAATGGGCCTTTTTTTTTTTTTGTGCAGAATTACATGTTTACTGCAAAATAATGATAGGGATTTAAAATAATAATGGGACTAGGTGAATATACGCGAAAAACATTCTTATTCTTTGTGAGTGCGTACTGTTGTTTTGGTGCATTAGATTCACTGTTTCCTGTTCAGCGGAGTTACTCGTTGTCTGCTGGAACACGGGGCCGATCCTCGGATCACCGACAACGACGGCTGGACACCCCTGGATGCAGCGGCAGATAGCGTCAACGACGGCGCCACAATCTCCCTCGTCGACGCAGACGAGGCTGTTGCAGCAGGTGCAGTCTCACTTACATGAAGTAGTTATTCACTCATTCACTGAAACGCCCTCCATCTAGTGCAAAACATTATTCTTGCCACCCAACTTTAGGCTTGTCCATCTTTTCCACAGCAAATGAGTTGCGACTTTTACTATATAGCTATTAAAATAAGAAACTCAGAATGAATCTATCACAAATATTTCTAACCGCAACATAGTAATATACTAGCACCACAATAATTTTATTTACCTAACTCCTCGCATTTAAATGAATTTACTGACATGATTAATGTAGTACGAATCCACATTTTTAATGTAAATACGAAATTCACTTCTTATTTATGGCTTTACGCCTCGTCGACACCGAGGTCATTAGGGGCAGGATGGGACCGGGGGCAAGGAACGGAAAAGAATTCGGCCATGGCCTTTTGAAGGTAACATCCCGGGATTCGCCTGAAGTGATGTGGGGAACCATGGAAAACCCAAATCTAGATTCCCGGACGGGGATTCGAACCGGCGTCCTCCCGAATGCGAGGCCAGAGCGTATGAAATCCAGCGTATGTATCGGGTCAAGTCACTGCTTTTCTAGTAATGGAGTTCGTAATACTGTAGTACTTCTTTTAGCTCTCAATTAAATACAGCTACTTAACTCTTATATTGTGTTGTATCTGTCATTAATTATCGTGAGTTAAGAGTTCTTTCTCAATATCAAATAATTGTCTTAAAGCAAGAGACCAATTAATAGGCGTCAAATTAAGTAAAAAAAGAATCTATTTCTTCCCAATTTTAAAAAACCTTTTTCATTATTACTCGACTCATAATTTAAAATCTACACCTCAGATTGGCTCTATGTTCAAAATAATTTAATTGGCTTCAGCGTACATCATAAACAATAAATATACTCTGAACACCTGGCACCGGAATTTTATATGAATAGAACATTTTGTTGGTGCTATTGTGAACTAATTAAAAACGATGGCATGGACACGAATCTCAGCCTTAAAAATATATTTATTAAATAAGGTTCATGGAATGTACTCTTTGTAAATGTTTCTCCAAATAACTGACGTGGCAACAAAAGGAAATACTGGCCAGTATAGGAGCGTTAATGTCTCTGAAAAACCTCTGAAACGAGGAGGCTCGTAGGATTTAGCTAAGCGTCCGGAACGGAGATACCTTAATGGAAATTTCTAAATATTAGACTTTTACACGTTCGAGTTATTGCATCCAGAAAAAAGCGATACATTTCATTGCGCCTTTCATTAACTAGAAAAGGAATCTGTTTTACTTGGCTTCATAATCCATCCAAACCAGTCCATACACTGTAATAGGCCCATCTGTACTGTGACAAATAGATCCCTTGTTTTAGTCTCCAACCATTTATTAATGTCTTTAGAAAGCCTGATTGGTGCTGTCCGGACGCAGTCTGAGGATCGAGTAAGGACGCTGCTGGAAGCGGGAGTCAACGCCAACGTGGTTGAGGCTTCGACAGGACTACCAGCGCTCCTGGTGGCGGCCGAGAGAGAGTCGCTTTCCATTTTGGCGCTGCTGCTGCAGTACGGAGCATACATTCACGCCACCGATCAGCTAGGCCGCACAGCACTACACCGTGCAGCGCTAACCGGTAAGACATCATATTCATCAGCGTCAGTTTTGTAATTATATGACACACTTCTTCCAATACACTGATCAGGGATCTGATAGACTTGGTGATTGTTGTGTACTACACTACAGTAGGTAACTGCCGAAACAAAACGAGAGGCCGATATCAATATTGGCGTTCACAATGATTTATTATACGTAGTTACAATTTTTTAAAAAAATACCTAACACAGTAGCCATTTTGATCAGTACAGAATTCACAATAGTTTATCAAGCGTTTTATAGTTACTCGAACTAGAGCTTCAGCTCCTTAAATCTGGTTTTCACTGACTGATATTTCTGCTCAGGGGACCACTCTTATGTACGTATATCGGCAGTGAAGATAGATGGGGGAAGTCATCCCCCTCTCTGGTGGCAGCCGTGGTGGTGCCACTCCTGCTAGCAATGATGTGAGCTCTAGTGGCGCGGCTGTTGATTCGCTCGGGCGATTTAATATGCAGCAGTAGTCATATGATTGTTAGACGTACTGTTCAGTAGTTTTTAGTTCTGTGTGAAAGATATTAAGTTCCATGTTTCACGCAAATTCTATTACTGTTATTATATAGTTTTTTTTTGCTCCAATCAAATTCTTTAAAACTAACCGCATAGCTACAACATAATGTGCACCAATCACGTTTTTTACACACAACAAAAATTAAAGTTGTCCATTTAACGCGATTCGCTTAAAACCTGCTAGTCAGATTTTGATGGGGGTTTCGATTAAGGTATAGCATGTGATCCCGAGGGAAAATTAGGGCATCTTTAATTTTAATATGATTTCGAAAAAATGATAAATTAAGGTTAACCTTTCACTGTATATTGATTGATGTATTTCCCTTCGTACAACAGACAAAATAAAGTATTTTTCAATTGGATGTGACATTACAAATGGTAATTTTAAGATGGTTTTAGCCTAAACGCGATTTACGCTAAAACTATTGATATATATTGGTCGAGTTACGATAAATAGACAGCCCCGTATTTGCTTTTGATGTGGCATAGTAAAGCTGATAAATTTAAGATAAATTTTTGATGAACGCGATTCATGCAAAAATACTTGCTAGATTTTATGTGGTTTCAATTAATCTACAGCTCGTGTTCCCAAGAGTAGAATAAGGTATATTTTATTCCGATGTAACTTCGAGAAGCTAAGGAATTATAATACGCGCAAATTAATTTAATGGTAAGTTTCTTCTCGCATTCGAAATTTCTATCGTAATTTCAGCCTACAATGACATCATATTGGTCGAAGGAATGAAGTTACTGTTTATTGTAGACTCCATTCTTTCAACAACAAAAAAGTTGCGTTCAATGACGAGGCCGTGGATCGTTTTGTTTTAAGAAGGTGATATGTAGGGGAAGGCTAGGCTAAGGTTTGCAATGTTTCAAGGTAACTTACAATATAGCTAAAGGCATCAAAATCAAGGGTTACAAAGCTCAACTGTCCTAGAACATTTAGTTACATTTGCATTAAATTTAGTACCTAAAAATAACCAATTTTTCAAAAAGTACTCAAATAGCAATTTTGGACATTTAGCTTCAAAATCAGAAATGAGTGATTAAAACACTCTAAATTTGCAAAAAGTGTACTTCATTTTTTTAAAGTCATATAACTTGTAAATAATATATATATATTATTTTTTATCTGCTTAACGTCTCTCTAACAGCGAGGTCTTTAGAGACGGGAAAGGATGGGGGCTAAGGAATGGGAAGGAATTCGGCCATGGCCTTTTGAAGGAAGCATCCCGGCATTTGCCTGGAATGATTTGGGAAACCATGGATGCCCGAAGGGGGATTCGAACCCGCGTCCTCCCTAATGCGATGTAAATAATAGAAATTATAACTGACAAAGGGAATTTAAATTGCAATTTTCGCAAACGAAGGAATAGCTGTTTCTTTCAACTCCATCACAGAGTTCGTGAGCCCGACATTAAAACATTTGGCACTCGATCCATCGTTCTTTTGATCTTGAGCTGAAAAACTTTCGTTGAAGTAAATGCACTGTGTGTATTCATTATCATCGTCATCAATAAAAAACACTTTTTTTGGGTTAGATTTTCTGCGGTAGGTGGTTGTCTATCTGTTTTCCTTCTTTTGTTGTTTTCTTCTTTTTGTTTGCTTTTGCAGCTTCAAGTACATTTTTATGTGAACATCTGCAAATAACCTTTGTTTCAAAGTTTTCATTTTCTTTTTGCTGCTATTGTTGCATGACAATATACTTTTGGCTCAGAGAAAAAGAAGTTTCCGTTCGTTGAAATACCACCACAAAACAAAAATAATTTCTTTTGTTTTTAGATTATTGTTAAGAAACTCACTTCAACTTCACATGATAATAAAGCATCTGATCAAATAATTGCACAATGTTAATAATTTGCCAGGAACAAACAGAATCCGTGCGCAGCAGACAGAGGCCACCGCCACCAGCAGGTGCCCACTTTGTTCGGTTTGGCGCCGTTATAGAAACGTCATTCTGTCTTAACAATACAAAGAAACAATCACCAACACCAAATCAGGAACTTACAGCAAAAACATCACTCTTGCAAAAGAATTTTGTTCAGAAGCGGTCAGTCATCTGATTTCTTGATAGAATATTCATAAAATGACCCCTTACCAAACATCAGGTTCATCAAAAAAGACAAATATTTTAATAAATTCTACAGATGATACACGAACCTCATCGGGCTTCTCAAGGTAACTAAAGGCATTAAGCTGCACTAGTTATGATTTTTCCCGCGTGATGGCATCTTCCCTTGGCCTCAAAAACACCCTTGGCCACTTTGCCCCACTCTCCCCTACTATATCAGACCACGCGAATAAAGTTGCGGGCAGATGCTAGTTAAGCTGTATGGTTGCATTCAGGAGCGTCTGAGCTGGTGTCGCATCTACTGGAGACGGGAGCGGATCCATCTGCCCGGGACAATGAGGGCCGCTGTGCCTTGCACCTTGTGGCAGACAAAGACACCGCTCAGGCGCTGGAGGCAACCCGCAGCTCACTAGGGACACGAGACGCAGCGGGCAGGACCCCGCTACACTGTGCAGCAGCTGCTGGAAGGGAAGACGTCGTCAGGTAATACCGAGAAAAAATTTCGCTCAAAGTACAGATCATCCTTGAACCAGGTGGCTGTTTTTTTTTTTTTGCCTTCAGAAAGACCCACTATAAATTTTAAAATAAGTTTATACACTGAAGAGCCAAAGAAACTGGTACACCTGCATAATATCTTGTAGGAGCCCCGCGAGCACGCAGAAGTACCGCAACACGACGTGGCATGGACTCAACTAATGTCTGAAGTAGTGTTGGAGGGAATTAACACCATGCATCCTGCAAGGATGTCCATGAATCTGTAAGAGTATGAGGTGGTGGAGATCTCTTCTGAACGGCACGTTGCAAGGCATCCCAGATATGCTCTATACGTAATATTCATATCTGGGGAGTTTGGCGACGAGCGGAGGTGTTTAAACTCAAAAGAGTGTTCCTGGAGCCACTCTGTAGCAATTCTTGAAGTGTGTGGTGTCGTATTGTCCTGCTGGAATTGTCGAAGTCCGTCGGAATGCACAATGGACATGAATGGATGAAGGTGATCAGCCAGGATGCGTACGTACGTGTCACCTGTCACAGACTTATCTAGATGTATCAGGGGCCCCATGTCACTCCAACTGCACACGCCCCACACCATTACAGAGCCCCCAGCAGCTTGAACAGTCCCCTGCTGACATGCAGGATACATGAATTCATGAGGCTGTCTCCATACCCGTACACTTCCATCCGCTCGATACAATTGGAAACGAGACTCGTCAGACCAGGCAACATGTTTCCAATCACCAACAGTCCAATGTCGGTGTTGACGGGCCCAGACAAGGCGTAAAGCTTTGTGCCGTGCACTCAGCAAGGGTACACGAGTAGGCCTTCGGCTGCAAAAGCCCATTGAATGGTTCGCACGCTGACACTGGTTGATGGCCCAGCATTGAAATCCGCAGCAATTTGCGAAAGGGTTGCACTTCTGTCACGTTGAACGATTCTCTTCAGTCGTCGTTGGTCCCGTTCTTGCAGTATCTTTATCCGGCCGCAGCGATGTCGGAGATTTGATGTTTCACCGGATTTTCGATATTCACGGTGCACTCGTAAAATGGTCATACGGGAAAAGCCCCACCTCATCGCTACCTCGGAGATGCTGTGTCCCATCTCTCGTGCGTCGACTATAAAACCGTGTTCAAACTCACTTAAATCGTGATAACTGCAATTGTAGCAGCAGTAACCGATCTAACGCTTGCACCAGAGACCAGTTGTCTTATATAGGCGTTGCCGACCACAGCGCCATACTCTGAGTGTTTACATATCTCTGCGTTTGCATACGTATGCCTATACCAGTTTCTTTGGTTCTTCAGTGTACTTAGCTCAGAAGAAAATTAATCTAAATGGACAATATTTTAAATTACCATTATTGAAATCTTAACATTAATCGGCTGTTTTTTTAATCGGTGCCAGCTGTCACTCAGATGACAGTCTTACAGCGTGAGGAACGAGTTACTGCACTTTTTTTTCTGATCGAGGCGACATGGAAAGCACGTACGTAAATTCCAAATATTTTACAGCACATAGTGAGGCAGAAATTGTTTTTGCGGGGAACAGTTTAGCGAAGCAAATTAGACGCTATTTTAATCTGTGGCTCGACCAAATAATAATAATAAGATATATATATATATATACATGCTCACAGGTACGGCTTGGTACACTATATATTATTAAATAGTCCGTATGAAGAGAAAGCTCTCACAAAAATGATAAAGTTGTATCATCTATCCAAGAAATACTTTATATATACATGGGTTTACATTCCACAACCGACCAAAGAGGACATACTGGTGAATAGTGCAGCAGCGTTGGTGGCGAAGGCACGGCGGGAATCTTGATCTGATATTCCAAAAAAATTCGATTGAAATGAGACCTAATTCCAAGTCGGCTAAATATTAATATGGAACCACTAGAACACGGATACAGGAATTCCGAGATTTCGCAATCCCGCAATCGAGGACTGATATTTTTCCAATATTTCAATTCCAAAATTGAGTGGCCTCAAAATAAATAAAATAAAAAAGTCTTAGAACCTCAGTAAAGTTGCTTTAAGTTTATACATATAAGCTGTTATATAAACTCCCTAACAAAACAGCAAAGTCAAATATATCACAGCATACAAAAATTCGGATTTAATTGGCCTAAAAAAACTTATGATTTCAACAAAATTTATATGGGACCATTTTGAAACTATACCCTATTCAATAAAAAAATCATTAAAATTGGTTCACAATTGACGAAGATATCGCTGAACACACATTCAAAAAAAAAAAAAAAAAATCTTATTGAGAACCTCCTCGTTTAATTTTTTTTTTTTTAAAAGTTGGTTAAAAATCAGCTGAAACAACTGTTGATAGGTGTTTTCCACAATATACTTGCGAAATAGGGAGGGAGATGGAGAATTACCTAGCCTGAAAATTTGTTACCAAGAGGAGTGAAAGGGGGTCACAATAAACGTGACGTCATCTGTCAAGTAGAAACATCAACATGTTTTAGCTGGTTTTACAGCCCGGTGTCCCTCTGGAACCGATGTATGACGTTTCTATATAATCGCCAACACTCAACTCCAGCGCTGAGAAATATATAGCTACGGGTCACGGGTCCTTTATAAAATTTTATAAGACAAATTCCAAGATGATACATAGTATGAAGACAACCAACGATGATATGGAAGGAGATGTCTTAAAAAGCTTCAGCACTTTCGCAGAGCCTGGGAAAGTTGTATTACAGTTGATACATATGTGTCAAATACTTCATATGGCTGATTACTGCGGGTTTCTCGGCATCTTGAAATGTTTTGTTTCACTGGTTGTTTAACATTCCGTGTATGTGATCACTGCTGAAATTTTATTTGAATTTTACTTGTAATTGCTATTTAATAGTACTGAGTGAAGTTGTATAATGTACCTGTCTAACGAAATGTGTTCAAAAGACCTGAATTGTGTCAACAAATTCTTATTACCCATGAAAAGGGTTATTCACAAAAGAAGAAACATGCACTGGCAAATATAAATAATATGCAGAAAGAGAGGAAAAAAAATGAGCAGGATGGATTCCGAAAATGTCTTCATTTACATCTACACCTACATCCATACTCTGAAATTCACAAATGTTGTGGCTGGCAGACGGTGCTAAGCACCAATTCAAATTCTGTGCATTCCAACCGCAGAATATCACTAGGAAAGAAAGAATACATGAAAGTATTAGTACAGCATCTTATTTCTCTAATGTTATCCCTCCTGTCATTGCGACTTAAATACGAGGTAGGTTGGCGGAAGAAGTATTCTTCCATTGCACTCGTAGATCAAAGAATTACGCATATTCTCTAATTAGTTCAAACGAAAACTTCGTTGTCTGTCTACAAAACGATCCCAGCCCAACCTATTTATCAATTTTATGACGTTCTCGTAAGGTCTGTCTCACGAATCGAGTGACTCTCGTCTATACTTTCTCTAACGCGTCAATCAATCCCTTGCGATACGGATCCCAAACTCCACAACACTAGTCCAAATATTGACGCACAAGAATTTTCTACGCTATTTCCATCGTATGAGCATTACAATCCCTCAAAATACGACCTATGAATCGTAATCTAGAATTAGCTTACCTACGACGGAAGTAATGTGCAAGTATGTAATAAAAAACTAAAACTCTCCAACTACAATAAATAAAAAAGCAATATTTTTTCAAAATTGAAGTGAGATTTCATCACCGCAACTAAGATACTTGTGTACAATTCTGTTGTTATTCCCACCTTACTTTACTTAATTCTGGACATGCTACAGGTGACGTCTCAATACCCTAGAATAATATCATCCAAGATGCCTGAGAAGAATTCTTCAAATAACATGGCAGGATAGACGCAGCAATACCAGTGTCCTCGAAGAAGCTCAATCCCTTAGATATAGAATCCATGATTGTAAAACGACAGCTGCGATGGACCGATCACGGGGTCCAAATGTCCATACTCGCATTCCTAAACAAGTTTTCTATCGGAGCTAACCGAGTGTAAATGCGGTGTTGGAGGACAGAAGAAGCGATTTGAAGACGCTAACAAGGCTAGCATGAAGATGTGTCGCATTGACCATACCAACTGGGAAAAATTCTTCCATTGACGGCTCATACTGAAGGTCACTTGTTCATCATGGAACTATGTTATTTGAAAAAAATCGCCGACGATCAGGGAATGAGAAGAGACAGCGCAGGAAATAAAATGAACAGTTAAGGAAAAATGGCAGCATGTCAGCTGTCCCTTCCTGGTATGTTTGTCACTGTTGCGGTAGGTTATGTGCTTCTAGCATTGAACTCCACGGTTGTCTTCGGATCCATAGATGAAGAGGCATTCCGCTTGGAAGACCAACCTACTTGATCTCGAGTGTTTTCTATGATAACAAGTCATTGCGTGTTTCTCGACATTTTGAAATGTTTTGTTTCGTTGGTTGTTTATCGTTCTGTGTATGTGATTATTGTGTAAATTTTGTTTGAATTTAACTTATAATTACTATTTAATAATATTGAATAAAGTTATGTAGTGTATCTGTTTAAGAAGACGTGAATTATATCAACAACTGCTTATTACCCATGAAAAGTGTTACAGATGAAAAAAATATGTGGCATAGGAAGATATAAATAATATGTGAAAATAGGCAAACGAAATTTGTAAAAAAAGAAAAGGATAAATTCAGACTACAGTGCTTCTATCTATTTAGTAAGATTACATTGACAGTGGTAGCTGCGTTTACTGCTAATTTTGTAGCATGATATCCGTCAAGGTATGTTTTCGTCGATGTTGTTTATGGAATCTTCTCAGTCACATGTTCTTTCATTTCTCAGGTACACAGGAACATGAGAGTGTATGTAATTAACCTGTATTTCAGCGATTGTTACTTCATTAGTCACAGAAAGTCTTGTGATATTTCCTGTCCGCAGGTTCCTTCTGCAAGCGGGTTGTGAAACAGAGCTGCAAGACGATGCCGGAGAGACAGCGCTGCATGCGGCGGTTCGTAATAACCGTCCGAAAGTGGTGGAGGCGCTGATAGAGTCTAGAGCCAGACTCACAGTTCGTGACAAGGCTGGCCGTACGCCAAGGGAGCTAGCCATCCAGCACGGACACAAGACCGCTAAGAAATACGACAAGCTCTTCTCGAGTTCTAGATAACCCACAACCAACAGCACCACAGTTACCACATCTCAAAGAATGGCCGGAATAATGAGATTAAAGTGCTTCTGTTTCAGAACTGTGTAGCATAAAAATAATTTTAATGGCATTATGACAAAGGAAATAAAGTTTGTATCATTTCAGATTCAAACAATAAATAAAACAGACTCCTTACGAATATCCAAGAAACGTCTCAGTGTACCAAACAGCGAATTAAGTGAGATAATTCGAGAAGATATTAAATCTGTGTGGCATTATTTGCAGGATTGTTTAATCGCCAAGTGGCAGAGTTTTGATTTGCCTCAGTCTTGCTTGTATTAACATGGTAAGAGAAGAATAGCTACATTTTTAAGGGGGAATCTAAACTATATAGACCTGATCACAATTTTTGGTACAAAGCGTACCTATCTGTTGGTTAAGAACTCTTAAATCATTTGTGGTACCTACGTATGTTACAGTCTTACGAGGCGCCCAACAACAGGCACAAACGTTTTTATAATTCTTTTAAATATTTGCGTTGTCTTGACGGTTGTAAATATGTTTAAGGGTCATATCATTTTATTTAAAGAAAATTAATAGATTTTCATTGTTCGTCACGAGTTTGTTCTGATACCGAACTATAGTTTCCATCAGGTCTTTGCGGCACTATGATGGTGACAGATGGATGATACGGATTCTGCTGACTCGAACTACGGTGGTGGTAGAGAGTTTCACTATCGGTACTTGGCCGCAAGATTAGAACAGATGGTGGTGCACGGTTCCTAACACCAGATTATGTACTAAAGGCCTGGGTTATATTTCAAACCTCTCTATAGTGCGTATGGAGTTATGGCAAACGATACTATTGATGGCGACTCGTACGAATTGGATGAGAATTGACCCCATGGCGTATTTCGAAAGAGTGGGCTTGAATTTGTCAGCATCAAGCTTCGTCTTTTCCTTGTTTCGTTTTTCATCTTCAACACTCTACACTGAAACACGCAACTGCAGTCATCATACCCCAAGGAACACTACCACAATGATAACGGGCAACCAGCGCAGTTCATCTCCCCTGGACGATAATTCGAAGGGGTAGCAAATTCCATAGTAAGTGCCTTCGCCAAGACACCAGGCACGGCTCAGACTTTTTAACTGTTAGTGTGACACAAGAAGAATGAATTAACCGATGTAAAAGCAATCGTTTATGTCGTTTTGATTCTTACACAAAACATCATCAGACATAACTACTGACGTAGGGAGTAAATCCAATATAGGTGGAACACTGAGATTGTCAATAAATCTGAAATAATGAATTGATTTGTAGATCTATAAATGATACAGTGAGTGGGGAAACGCACGTACCTCTCCAAAACCATGCCCATTAGGATGTTGCAATAGAGACAAGACAAAATTCGTTTTTCTACAGTATGATGAGGTGCAAAAGATGGCTCCAGGAAACAGAGAACCGTGATGTGTCAACGTGGATGAGAAGATATGTCTGTTTTTCTTGAGTTCAACTACTCAACAGATAGTGGCTTAATTTTCTATACCGGAGTACAAAACGTAGGGCTAAATAATTGAATTTGTTGACGTGTACCTTAAAACATCAGTTATTATGTCTGGTGATCCTGGATGCTTTTTCCTCGAGAAGGACACTACTGCGTGTAGGAGTCCTTTGCGATCAACGTAAGCAGTAGCGCCCTCGCGGAGAAAGACACATGCTTTGCCTGTACAAAGATACATACATTTATTTACTAAGGTAAAGGATCGTGTGGTTGCAATTAGTTGCTGATAGGGTTATTATTGGCTGCGCCCTGTTCGTAGCCGCCTCATCTTACCCTTTAATTCTGCTGGATATAGTTTATACAGTTTAGTAGTGAATCCGAACCATGGAAGCGTTCTAGCGTACTTCACAAACCACAGCATGCAGTGCTTAGGTGAACGTCGGGTTAAAGGCCTTTGGAAATTGCAAGGGAACTGAATTCGCACTAGAGACCTTACGATCTCCAGTCAGATGCCTTAACCGCTGAGCCACCACACCGCTCATTTATTCGTAAATTGTGCATTCATTCATTACCTCTGACGCCCGTTATGGGTGCCCACTCCACAGTTCCTGCTGTAGCTTAGTGAGATAAGGAGAGAGAGCTTGAGTGAATTGAAACCTTGTCTTGGTTAACCGTGTACAACCCTCAGTCATCAGAACTAGTATCCACTTGTCTGTCCTCATTAAAGACCCATGTAGCGCCGCATCTTGCTGCCTGCATCTACAAACGTGTCCTCTGACCCTCTAATTCCTCAAAATCTCTTCAACCAGTCTCCGTTTCTACGTCGAATTCGTGTGATACACGACCAGCGTCGTAGCTGCTTAAGAATCAAAATCTTAAGAAGCATCATTCAGTAGCACCCCTGCACCAATAATATATTTCATAAACCAGCTTTTAGCTTCCCTCCTCCTCCTCTTCTTCTTCACCGCCTTTTCCCATCATTAGGGATCGGCTGCCTCCACCTTTCTCGGTCTACAGGGTCCTCTTCTTTTAGTCCTAATTTCACTAGGTCCTTCTTAACTAGATCCTTCTACATTAGCCTTAGTCTCTCTCTGGATCTCTTTCCTCCCACAGGCATCCTCCGTGTTTTTTTTTTTTCATTGGCTCTTCATCACCTCTTCTCATGAAATGACTGTACCACCTTAATCTTCCCTCTCTAATGATTTCACCAATAGCAGTCATTCCAGCTATTTTTCTTATCTCTTCTGTCCCTTGGAGAAATACTCAGTAGCCATCTTATCATCCTCATTTCCCTCCTCTCCAAGAGAGCTGCTTCTGGTTCTATGTAAAGCCCATATTTCTGACCCATATATTATAATAACCGGTTTTACCAGAGCTGTATAGTCTTTTACTTTTAGACTTTTGGCTACCCCCTGTTATTTACTCCTTATATAAATGCTATAATTGTATCCTACTCTTTGCTGTGTCTTAACTCTGTTGCGTTTTTATCAGCCTATTTAGCCTTCTCGCTTATTATTATAGACTTTGATTTCTGTAATTTTCTTTAGTTTTTTTTATTTTGCAATAAACACTTAGGTGTAATTGTCATCACGTTATCATAACAACATATTTTAAGACTTGCGGGATTTGTTACTTTGTTAGTGGAGGGAATGGTTGAAGGAAATAACTGGTAAATGAGGATTAGAATATGTAAAGCAAATAATTGAAGACGTAAGTAGTAAGAGGTATGTTGACATGAAGAGGTTGGCGCAAAATAGGAAGAAATGGAGGATTGCTTCAAACCACTCGAGAGACAGAAAAAAAGAAAATAAACATGACATTTAAATTATATTAGATAATGATTAAAAAATAATAAGATAGGGGAAAAAATTAGATGACTCAGAAAATTTCCACTGGAGAATGGTTCCATCTGTGCTATTAATCCGATTTCCTCCCCAGTCCGCACATATAGAACTGAAGTTCTCACCAGTAATGATACTGCGCCCAGTTGTGAATTCTGAATATGAACTGAATTTCTTTCCTAGGACCACATCTTTGTCACTCATTTTTTCCGCTGCTGTAGGAAGCTAACATTCTTATTTTTTTTTCAAATCTCCCCATTCGTCTATACGCAGTATCTAACGAGTATAATCTATAAATACCCGTGAATTGTATTATTCTTTGAGAATCAGTATAAATACTCATCCACCAGAACTTCTTCTCTCTGTTCTATAATTATCGGGGAAAACATAACTGTCTAGAACCATCACCACCTTGATATTAAAGGAGGTGCTGCTAGAACTTCTTCCTGTAACCGGAACTCTACACCTTTAACTATTTCTTGTCTTTGCATCTCTATTAAGTCATCAAACACTATTACTCTCTTCATTATATTCCAGAAGATTATTATTAGCAATCTTATACTTGAATCTGGCATATTATCATCATTTATATCACATACTAGCTGACCCGACAGACCTTGCCCTTTCCAAATACCAATTTGTTTGTGAAAAGCTGTTGAAAATATGTTAACAAAGTAGAAATGAGTTATCGTTGTATTTATTAACGATTGTGTCCATGGTTACTCAATTTGAGGAGGGGAATATTCAGAAGTACGCCAGTGGGAAATTTTACATGCGAGATGAATTCTATCGGCAGTAGGCTACATCACTGAAATGCTGGAAATGTGTGATATACCTGAAATGTGATCTACTTGTAAACATGCGATTTTGTTGAAAATTTAAGTCACAGTTAAATTAATTCAGAATGATTTATTTTCTTCCATTAAATTTGAAATATCAACTAATATCAACGTGTTTTATTTAGATTTCGATCATCGCACCGCCAGACCAATTTTGATTGTTTAATCCTGCATCGTTTGGTATAATCTCCCCAAAGACTTTTTATGCGCCATCATACATTAATCCCAAACGATCAATTTATAATGCTGCAGAACTTTGTCCATCGCAAGGTTTTATGTTTGAGTTTCATTGAATTACATATTCAACGGCAACTTGAATGTTGAATGAGCTGTTTGATCACCTTCCAACATCGTAGCTGCAATTCCTGAAGAAGCAAGTGTAAGTGCAATTTCATTCTGCGAGTGGATCGTTGCTAAAATCAATTAAACCGTAAACGTTTTCTTCAGTTCCACCAGGAGCGTCCAAGAAGAAAATTCCTCTAGTCCCATCATTCACAACTTTCACATATTTATGTTGCCTATTCAACAGTGGAACATTCGTTCGAACCGATTCTCTGAATGCCATACAATCATACTGTTTTTCGCGTTTCAACTCATGATTAAATATTTTGTGCATCGAACTATTGGTCGCTGTCATGCGTCAATGAGGTAATACCTTTTTCGATATCATCAGTCAGATGTCCTCAATTAATGTCAATGGAAAGAAAATTAAATAACTTCATTTGTTGGATAGATAGCGAAACAACACAAAAATAAATTTCCATAATTCGAATGAATGATGTCATGGTCTGGATTTCCAATTTTTCTACCTCCATTACGGACATGTAAATAAGTACTTTCAGTTCTTCCCGAATTTTCCAATTTTTAGGGAACTTTTTCCTATTTTTCTTTCTCTAAAAATCTTATTTGGACTGTTAAGAACATTTTTAAAAAAATTATCGAAATTTGTCCATAGAAAAAAGTACTTTCATTTTTTCCCGAATTTATCAGATAGATTTTCAACAAAAAAAAAATTCTTTCATACAAACCTTATTCTGACAGTTACGACACAAGGAAATAAAAATCAGACAAGTCGGTCGAGCCGTTCTCAAGTGATGATCTTACATACATGCGACAACTGATTTTTATTTATGTAGATATAGACTCAAACGTTTTCTCAGTGAATTACCAAAACGTTGACTTTTTTTAAGTAGCTGAACTGTAAGATTGTGTTGCCTTTGGTTTATTTTTCTAGTTTGTATGTTGTCTCTGATTTTCAAATACGAAACTTGGAGCAGGCGGGATTGAGAATGTTTGTTGTTGAGGATGAACTAAAAAATAAATACCTCGTTAAACACTTGACCACAAGTGAGCGACATAGGATTAGTGTCACTAATTTTGTTCGTGTGTGGTACGAAGAATTATCCATACATACTGTGGTAGATAGATGTCGGGTGAGTAGTTATAATGACAGTTCTATTGTCGTTTAAGTGTAGAAATCTTGATCCTGGCACTCTAGGTACGGTGAAATATATGTATATTATACATAGTTAATTAAATTACATAATTCATCTATAGATCAGTCTAATATTAATGCTGTAGAAGTTTGGGTAATATTTTCCATTGCGATACATTACTAAATTGCGCTCATGAAAGCTGCTTAAATTACTAATAAAAACTAAATTCCTCGTAACAAGATCAGTTTCCATTCTGGTCCACGCAGCATTTCAACTTAACCACAATTTCCTTTAATATTGCCACTAGAAAATCAAAGCTTCGGTCACTTGCGTATTAAGCATTTACCTATAACCTATGTTAGCGACATTATGTATCGCAATATAAACTTTATCGATAGTTTTGATTTTCGAGCATCAGTAACAGTGGAGGCTGTGGTTTAGATGAAATGTAGCATGACCTAGAATTTTAATTGACATAAGGTATGAAAAATATAGTTTTTATGTATAAATTAAGTTTTGTTACTGTGCAAAGTATGGCCAGTAGAAAAAACTGTTAATTCAAGTTGAAAATACGGTTAACTGCTTTGCTGTCACATACTCTTGAGGAAAAAGTGTACCCGAAAGCCGTAAAATATGTAAAAAAGGTGTAATCCACACCAAAACATAGGGTTACACTGGTCAATTGGAGATCTTGATTCTGCTACAACATTCACTAATAACGTCATAATACTACATAGTCAAATGTAAGACATACTATTTTCAAACAGTGATGCTGTTGTAACACACCCTGGAACATAATTTTTAAGCAGAAATTAGGTTGTAATACAGCCTGGACCAGCATGACACTGTTAAGTATATTTCGGAAACAATTTCTAGCGGTGTCTTGTGTTTGACTACTGCAGTATGACGATGCCAGTTCCTAGCGTAATCACGATCTCCAATAATCCCGGTAATGCACAGTACTGATTTTGCTTTAATAGCCGTCTTGAGCCGCCTGTGATGTAATTATAGTCAGAATTTGGCGTGGGGGCTATCATCTTCACTCAAAATCCACTAAGCACCATGGAATATTAGTAGTCATTCTGGTCCAGGCTGTCATTTAATCTAAACAGAACACTGTTGTACGCATTAGTGGCAATAGATGCCTCAAGCTGTCTCTGACATCATTATACTCAGAATTCAGCATGGCAGCAACCTTCTTCATACAAAATCCACGTTACACCATGGAATACTAGTTTTCATTTAGATCCAGTCTGCATTTCAACCTAACCACACCCTCCGCTAATACAGCTCCTTGAAAATCAACATTTGTACGCATGCAGAAGAGCACATTCATAGTAATGATGGCTGCTACTTATGGACTAATACCGCATGTATCCCTATGATTTGCATTGTATTACTTCTATCCTACCTGTTTGTCGGCTTCGCGTACCCGTTTTCTTGAATACTAATGCCTAAGGAATGCATTAATCCCATTTTCATCCTGAAATAACTTTTTTTTCTACTGGCCGTACTTTGCACAGCAGCCTCTAGTTTCAATGGTGAATGCTGTTGGAAGAAATTTCAAATGTATAGTGATCAATGCAGCCTGAACCACAATTATTACTAACATAGGCAGTTTTAGAACTCCAATATTTATTTTAAATTTTCTTTGCACACCATATTAATAACATCATGAACTTGGCCACATTTAATTATTTCTAACTGCAACAGGACGTAGAGAACTACCTCGCTTAACCCTCAGTTGGACGGGTTGGTATACAAAGTATGCCAGTGAGTTCTTCCTGGCTGTGAATATCAGAGTACCCATACCTAAGTCTTCACTCAGCCTCTACCCTCTTAGGAACCTGAGTACAATGCTCCTAGTCAATCTGTCTTCTTTCATAAATCTTTTCTCATGGACACATTAATGAACCCAGTTTTTTTTTATGCACTGCTGAATGTAACAGGTTATAAATTGAAATGTCCTGCTGTTATTTCTCAAAACATGATGCACTGTCCACATTCAGAAGATATTCCTGAAAAATATAATGACATCTTTGATGAAATCACACCTCCAAACTTTCAAATGCTATAACTTCTCACGTCTCCTCATTCTAAAGCTTCTATATTTACCGCATTTTGTTAATCTCTTTCTAATATGGTTCCTGCAAAGATTACTGTAATAAACCATTAAAAATAGGTGGAAATTTGAAGCAGATGATTGCAAAATGACCTGACATACTCCAAACGCTGCTCCCCTCCCTTTTCCTAAATTGCATCATATGTCAGCTCATAGAGTTGAGTGTTAATTCTATAGGACATCTTCAGAATTGTAATTAATAATTCTGTTGTTAAACTACTATCAGAGGTTAGGTTGTTTACAGATGACATAATAGGATTACATCGAGAGAGGATCTAGGTAGAGTATCCAGTTGGGTGTATACTATTTAAGTATGGAATGGAGATAATTGCCCTAAAGTGTCAGCTTATTGTCCAGTTAAGAAAATAAAGGTTTTGAATGATCATTCACTGGAAGGCGAATTGCTTGTTGAATGCATAAAGTGTAAAAACCTTACAATATCAGTTGACAGTAATCTGAATTGAGCAGGGCACATTCGGGTGGCTGTAGGAGAAAATGCTCAGAGTGTTGCATATGCTGGAGAAGATAGTGAGAAAATGGACCAGGAAATAAGAGCAATGGGTTACAAAACTTTGGACAGACCTTTGTTGGAGTATTGTGGATGATATGAGGTAAGGAGTATGTTGATGAGTTGTAAAGCCATCTTGAAAAAGAATTTCTATATTTTTAAAATATTATTTATTTATTTTTATTTAATGTAACAGGAAGTATCAATTTGTCAGTGTTGTAATACTTAACTATATTTGTTTACTATTGGCATAAATTTTGGAGGATGTAGGTAATGACAGAGTAGTTTATCCATCAAAGATTGAATAATTTCATAGGGTTAGCAAATAAAAGTAAGAATAGGACAAAAAGACATTAGATACACCAGAAGACAGCAGGGTTTTAAGGTTCATAAAAACAAAAAAGAACTCAAAACATTAAAATCTTAATAGGAATTGGGAATCCAGAGTGAACTTACAACTACATTGTAGCAGTTGCGGATGGTGGGATAATATTGAAAACAGTCAAGAAACAGACTTTGATATTGAAAAAGATGTATGCCCAAACAAAGTAAATAGATAAAATCAGGGGTTCTCTGCTATACAGCAGGTCCATGCACAGTGACAGCCCTCCATTGTATAAAAAATTTAAAATGTTATTTCTGCCAAATGTCAGAATATAATGAAAATTTCACCTACAGTAGCTAGTTATTCCATTTAGGATAGAGAAATTATGGGGGAAAGTGGATTATTCAGGAGTGGATGGGAGATACGAAAAGAGATGGAAAACATTTTAGATTGAGACCAGGCTCATACCTGATGTGCTAGTTCACACCACCTGTGTTCAGAAGAATTGCTGTAATCAGTGGGGTTTGTGCATTATGAGCAGTGAAGAACTGAAATATTATTTACAGCTCTAAATCAGCAGTGGGCTAATCTACAATTTGGATAGGCATTAAAGTCTAGTCTGATTGATAATTGATGCTCAGTCAGACCTATATTGTAAGAATGGTGGTGTCCCCCCCAAGTAAATTGTTAAATGGCATTGTAAGTTCTCGCAAGAGGGAAAGTAAATGCATATGGTCTTAATATCTGATCACAGAGTTTCAATTTGCTGTGCTTTCTGCCTCTTTCTCGACTGGACCTACAGTTTAATTTGGAATCCAAACCAAAAAAATGTTCTGTTGTATCTCATATGATCAAACACAGCTTGTAAAGTTCTTGACCTCACCATTATTTGCACATGTAACCTTGAATTTTAAGAGCGGGTGTATAAATCACTGAGTTACCAGACCAAATTCTGGTAAAGGTGATGGAAGAAAGGTGCTTCTTACACGTCTTATCAGGTGGTCTGCCACATGGGATGGAATGATGAGGAGCAATTGGTATGCGGGGTATCACAAATTGGCTGTGGTTGCATGTCCCACTGATGCATGTTCTGAGAGGCACTGAAAATTTAAGTGAGAAAGAATCTCATTTACAGGTGGCAGTGAATAGCCCAGTCATAGGTTTGGCTGCTATATTGGAGACCACAAGAGAACAAATAATATGAATTGGAATGTGTTTGTTCTTTTTATTGTGTTTTGTTTTTGAATTTTTATACCTAAGAAGTGACATAAGAAAGTTCTTGAAATATTGGACCAGGTAGGAAATATTGACTCAAAAGATGCAGTCAGAATATGTGGTGGGTGAATGATAGAACCTCTATATGCAAGCTGCATAGAAAGAATACTTGTTGTGAAATAGAAGGCAGCTGTCAAAAAGTGGTCCTGTTTTTGGCTAGTTCATTTGGTGTGTGTGTGTGTGTGTGTGTGTGTGTGTGTGTGTGTGTGTGTGTGTGTGTGTGTGTGTGTGTGTGTGCAGATACTGAGGTGACTGTTGGAAATAGTTGTACAAGTAATTGGTTATGGTGTATTTGAAATAAGTTCTCATAAGTAAGAAAATTCAATAGAAAGAAACCAATACTTACCACAAATGTTGGCAGAGATATACAGATACATGTAACCATGAATTTTCCTGGTATAAATAGTTGATAAAGGTATCAGAGTAGTTGAAGCATTTGCACCAGGGAGTTTCATTTTCCTATTATCTTGTGTCACAAGCAGTGTACCTTTCTTTACAATCAATCACTATAGCTAACAGCTTACAAAAGCAGAAATGTATGAATAAAACATTACTACTTATAATTGACACAAATTGTTTTGTAAATACTTTCTTTTTATTTTAACTGTAGCACATTTATTTTATTCTAGGAACTGAATCCAAATCTTGATGCTCCACCAGACCGACTAATACAGCGAGTAATGCTTCTTCTTAATAAAAATGAAGAAACCGTCATTACTCATTTAAACACGACCAATACTATCTTAAAGTTAAACTTGGAAACTAAGTTTGGAAAATTTTCTTTTAGATTCAAGTATGAATTAACTCCAGCTGACCCAATAGTGGTGAGTATATTTGTTAAACACATCACGCAATCAGGTTTTTTATTGTTGTTAATGTGACAAAACATTTAAAGTAGTTGAAAAATATAACAGATTTCCCCCCCTCCTCCCCCACTACATGGTTAGTCATTAGGTAACGTTCGTTGTGCACACACGTTCCGAGCCTAATGGCCCGTTTTTCTATTTGTGAACAAGGCAGATGCCGAAATATTCTGTAGTTGTTTGTCAGCATTAGTGTTCCCTCTCATCGCATCCGTCCACTTTGGTATGTGGTGGGTTAATTTCCCTTTCTTTTCTTATTTAAGTAAGAAAATATTAATAGTGAGATACAATGGTAGATGCACATTGCAGATTTAAAATGAAAATAACCTCCTTTAGGTATTTATAATCAGTATAATGTAGTCTAAGGAATACTGCTTCTATATTCATACACTAGCAGAGTACCCAGCGTTGCCAGGTCTAATTGGGATTAATTTACTAATTTTATATTTCCGATTTGAATCATGTACCACATATAAAGTAATTTTGGTTACCCCCTAGTAATGCTAGAAAGAAAATGATGAAATAGCATGGATGATCCAAGTTTCATTGACCAGGCACCAACCATTTCTGGAAGTAAATTAAACACTGATATACCCCAACAATTCCCAGAACGGGGTGAATTGGATGCTGTGATATAGAATGTCAGTTTACATTTTGGTCCAGGTTGCATTTCGATCTAATGACAACATCTGTTAAAGATGTTGCTCAATATTTGAAACATGAACCATCTGGGCATTACACGTACCAGATACACAAATCAGGAATATATCTGCTTGTTCTGGCATCACACAGAATATACATATTTTTGTATTAAAAACTGTGAGTTTCTATAAAGAACATTGGAAATTAAAAGAGGTGGAGTAAAGGAGGAAGGGTTGGGCTTTTGTAAACCAAATTTATACAGTATTTTTCTGTTTCATTTAAAGTATATGTGCAAAATTCCATTGATATCAGATAAGAACCGTGGTTATGTATGGCAAAAATTAAGGGGGAGAGTAGTTTTTTTTAAATGTACGTATGCAAAGTTCCAGTGAAAACAGATAAAAACTGTTCTATAAAGAACTTTGGAAATTAAGAGGAATGGGGTGGGATAAAGGGGGAGAGGGGTTGGTCTTTTACAAACCAAATGTAGCCAGAATTTTTCTGTTTGTTTTAAAGTATACGTGTGCAAACTACATTCAAAATCGGATAAAAACTGTAGCTTTGTATAAAGAAGATTGACAATAATTAAGGGGGTGGAAATTGGGAGAGGGGTTGGGATTTTGCCAATAAAATGTTGAATGCATTTTTCTCTTTGTTTTAAAGAATACGTGTGCAAAGTTCCATTGAAATCTGATAAAAAATGTGGGTTTGTATAAAAATTAAGGGTTGTAAAGGGAAAAAGGGATATTTTTTTTTAGATTTTTTGGTTAGAAACTGTCTTCATGAAAAATTACATGTATGTACCAACTTTCGTGGTGATCGGTCAATCAGTGTCAATGTCTATTAATCTCAGATCTCAAGGGCTCATGAACATGAGTGACTATATGGCTGAAGCTCTTCGTCAGTTATCAGACACCAGAACTTACTGCCGCCTATCAGAAGATCCAACTCATGCTGTCAACAAGAAAATACAAGAATATGTACAGTTTAGTGCGTCCCTCCAAGGTCTCACCCCACAATCAATTTCTCTTATTACTCTCCACCTGCCCTTTATCTCCTTCCCAAAATCCATAAACCTGGGAATCCAGGATGCCCTATTGTTGCAGGTTATGAATTGCCAACTGCGTTCTGGAGGAAGTCTGTCTCAAACCCCTTATTTGGCTTCAATTCATTGATGGCAACTTTATGATTTGGGCGCATGGAGAAAACTAACTACTAAATTCCCTGAACCATATGAATACCTTTAGAATGCTGAAATTCACTTGGTCCTACTCCCACACCAGGCCACATTTCTGGATGTGGATTTATCCCTCTCCAATGGCTTTCTCAACTCTTCAGTCCACATCAAACCCACGAACCTTCAACAGTATCTCCATTTTGACAGTTGCCATCCATACCATACCAAAAGTTCCCTCCCCTACAGTCTTGGCATTCGAGGTAGTCGCATATGCTCCAACCAACAGGCCCTCATGGATTATTCAAACAGTATTTCACAAGCATTGATTTCTTATAACTACCCTCCGGCTTTCGTGAACAAACGGCTTTCACGGGCAACATTACAACCTACTCAGCCCATCAGTCATCCGAAACCCACAAAAACCAAACACAAACCAGTCCTGGTCACACAATACTACCCAGGCCTCAAATCCATCAACAGAATCCTCTGGCAGGGCTACGATTTCCTACAAACCTGCCCTGAAATGAGATCCATTCTTCCTAAAATCCCCCCTGCCTCTCCTAGATCTCCTAACCTAAGCGGACTTCTAGTGCACAAACATAGTCTTCCTTGTCCCAACAGTCAGCCCCAAGGCTGTTTCCCATGCAATAGACCCCACTCCACCACTTTCACCAACCGTGTCACAGGGGAAAGCTTCCCTATCATAGGACACGCCACCTGTGAAACCTCCCATGTAATTTACCAGTTAACATGCAACCACTGCCTGGCTTCATATATAGGTTTGACCATAAATCCACTTTCCATAAGAAGAAATGGCCACCGACTGATAGTGTTCACACGGAACCCAAAGCTACCAGTTGCTGCCCATGCCATCGCCCATGACTCGAATAATTTCAGCTCTTGTTTCACGGTCCAGGCTATCAGAGTCCTCCCTAATAGCAACAGCTCCTCTGAACTCAGAAGGTGGGAACTTGCCTAACAGTACAAACTTGGCACAAGGCAACCACCTGGTCTCAACTTCAGATAATACCCGATCATCATTATTATTGTTTATTACTTATGTTTACCCTTTTTAATCCTATCTTTGCTTCCATCCCACTACCTGTACTGAACCACTACTAACCTAAGGTGATGTTTACTTCATGGAGTCTTTGGTTTAAAAATTTAAAAATGATTATTGTTGGATTGTTATTTTTTTAATATATATTTCATATTTTGCTCTTCCCACCGACCAGAGATCATTCTGAATATGCTCGTGTATTAGCTCTGAATTACTGCCCCTACCTTCCTTCTGTTTGAGTTACCCCCCCCTCCCCCATTTTCCTGGCCAACAATCTTTCTGGAAGACAGTCTCCAACACCACCCACCTCCCATAATATTCTCCTATTGATAAAGGGCTTGTCCCAAAAATTTCTGTATCAGTTGTGTTTTGGTCTTTTCTGTGTTTTCACACTCCACATCCATCATCTAAAGGTAAGTGGTGGCTTATTTCCCTATCCTAATTTAATTCCTTTTTGCTAATTAGCGCATTTGATTTCATTGTTTACTATATATATAAGAATTAAATTAGGATTGGGAAATCGGCCACCACTTACCTTTAGATGATGGATGTGGGATGCTTACACACAGAAATTACAAAAATACAGAAATTTTTGTGATAAATGAGAACATTATGGAAGGTGGGAGACTGCCTCACAGAAAGACTGTTGCCCAAGAAAATGGTGGGAGTAAATTCAAACAGAGGAGAAGTAGAGGGACAGTGATTCAGACCTAATACCTGAGCAAAGATAAATATCAAAACTAATATCTGGGCAGCAGGAAGAGCAAAATAATGTTATTAATTCTACCCGCCGTTTCCCGGTCTAATCAGGATTGATTTACCTGTACACTATTTCCGATGTAAATCATGCTTACCAAGTTTCATTAATTTGGCACCATCCATTTCCAGAAGTAAACTAAACATTGATATTCCCAAACAATTCCCAGAACTGGATGAATTGGATGCTGTCATACAGAATTTCAGTTTACATTTTGGTATAGGCTGCGTTTTAACCTAACCATCTGTTAAAGTTGCTACTAGATAGCCAAAACATATACCATCCGCGCATTGACACATACCACGTACATAAATCTGTATCTGAAATATATCCGTTTATTCCAGCATCATGCAGAAAATAAGGATTTTTGATGGGTTTTCAGAACATTTAAGCTTGGGGTCCAAGCTACAATTTAATGTGCATATTAAAATATTAGGACATTTCTATTTTATGAATATTCTGGCGTAACCTAAAAAAGCTGGATTTATTTTGACGGGTTTTAAAACTGTGGGTTTCTATAAAGAACACTGGAATTCAAAAAAGGTGGTGGTAAGGGGGGATGTTATTAGGCTTTTGTAAACCTAATGTAGACAGTATTTTTTTGCTTGCTTTAAAGTATACTTGTGCGTAATTCCTTTAAAATTTAATAGATACTGTAGCTTTGTATAAAGAACATTGACAATAATTAAGGGACATAAAGGGGCAGAGAGATTGGGTTTTTGTAAAACTAATGTTGACAATATTTTTCCCTTCGTTTTTAAAGCATATGTTTGCAAAATTCCATCGAAATCAGATAAAAAGTATGGATTTGCGTGAAAATAAAGGGATGTATAGGGGGACAGGGTAGGGTTTTTGAAAATTTCTGTTCGGAAACCTTCTCCATAGAAAAAATACATACATTTGCCAACTTTCATGGTGATCGGTCAAAAAGTGTCGACTGTAGCTTTGTGTAAAGAACATTGACAAAAATTAATGGAGTTGAAAGGGTGAGAGGGGTTGGGTTTTTGTAAACCAAATGTTTTCACTTTATTTTAAATTATACTTGTTCAAAGTTCCATCAAAATTGGATAAAAACGGTGAGTTTACATAAGAATTAAGGGGTGTAAAGGGGGCAAGGGGTGGTTTTTTTTATTTTTGTGGTCAGAAACCTTCCCCATGAAAAAATACATATATGTGCTAACTTCCATGGTTATCGGTTAAACGGTGCAAACTGTAGCTTTGTGTAAAGAACATTTACAACAATTAAGTGGGTGGAAAGGAGGAGAGGGGTTGGTTTTTGTAAACAAATTGTAGATATTATTTTTCTCCTTATTTTAAAGTATACGTATGCAAAATTTTATCGAAATCTGATAAAAAATGTGGGTTTCTATAATAATAATAATAGGAAATTAGGAGGGGAGGATGTAAAAGGAGAGAAGGGTGGGCTTTTGCAAATCAAATTGTGGATCTAAACCATTCTCAAATCAGCGTAATCACAAACACAAAATTTCATAAAAATTGGTCCAGTCGTTCAGGAGTAGTTCAGTGACATACACACGGACAGAAGAAATTTATATATAAAGATATTAAACATTTGGATAGGAGAAAAACCACTGCTTACCATAGAAGAGGATTCCTGCGGCATCAAGACACGGAAAAAACACTACACACATAGAGTAAAATTTTCGAGCCTATAGCCCTTCTTCAGTGGTAGTGAGACGGTTGGAGGCTGGCAGCCAACTGAGAGTAAGATCACAGGGCTGGTAGCTCATGGTGGGGGGAAAACATCATGGCAGGAAGTGAGGGTGGGGGTAGAAAGGCATCAACTAGAAAATAATAATAAGTAGATAATAAACCTGTCCATAAGGACCCGTCACGGAAGCACGGTCGACGTCAGCTGATGGTCCTAAATTTCCTATTAAGTAAAGGATGTATGTGCAAAATATTTGTAAATTTGAAATTGAGCAAAATTCGAAGTTACAAACTGCAAAAAGATAGGCTCTGCGATGAGTCCCTATGGACAGGTTTATTATCTATTTATTATTGTTTTCTAGTTTATGCCTTTCTACCCCCAACCTCACCTCTCGCCATGAGGTTTTCTTCCCCCTCCCCCCCCCCCCCATGAGCTACTGGGCTTGTGGTCTTACTCAGTTGGCTGCCAGCATGCAGCCATCTCACTACTACTGAAGAAGGGCAATAGGGTCGAAAATTTTACTCTATGTGTGTACGTGTTTTTTCCGTTTTTCGACGCCACAGGAATCCTCTTCTATGGTAAGTGGTGGTTTTTCTCCTATCCGAATGTTTAATATATCCACTTTCACACACACACTTATAACACACACACACACACACACACACACATATATATATATAATAAAAAAAATAATCCAAAGACTCTATGAAGTAAACATAGCTTAGTGCCTTTGGTTTCATTGTTTACTATGTATAATATGTTTTTATATATAAAATTAGAAATTATTTCACAGTCAAAATTTAAGTTACAGGCTCTTATTAATGGAAAGATTTAAAATATACCCTGTAGAAAATAGTGTTAAAAACATCAGACAATAATATAGAATCAAGGCCTATAATTAATTGAAAGATTGTATATGTTAACAAGGAATAAAGCCCTTCAAAAAGGCCATGGCTGAATTTCTTCCCATTCCTTGTTCCCACTTCCATCCAGCCTCTAATGTCCTCGATGTCAACAAGGCATAAAGCCATAAGTAAAAAAATATATTTTTTATTTTATTGTTTACCCCACTAACGAGCAAGTTGAACCATTAATTTGCATTGTCCTTCTTATTCTTCTTGATGTTCTTCTTATGTTCCCAAAATGTCCTCATCCTTTTGCTGTGGGCTTGACGTCTCTCTTGTGTCCATGCATTTCTGAGTTTCAGATTTTTTGCTGTTGGGATCTTAGGGGCACATTTATCTGAAGTGATTAACTGTCTCTATATATACAGCGCGTAAATGTCAGTGGGTCTAGGTTGACTTCTGCAAGGTCCTTCTGAGTTTCTATAAGCCTCAGGGGTCTGTTAACAATGAAAAAAAATTTCTTGGTTAGTCGCAAGTCAACCATTTGTACTATATGTCCGTAGAATTTCATATGTCTTTTCCGTGCAAGTGAGGTGAATCATTTGGTCAGTGAATACAGTTCTTCTGAGCTTTTGCGCATCCAAATGCTGTCTTGGGGCGAATATTTTTTTCAGTATCTATCTTTCTATATTTTTTTTTTTCGATTCCTTTTACATTTACTGTTAATAACGATGTCCCCGTCTCATTCAGTGTTCCTGGAAGAACAACGGTGTGGTAGTGATGGAGTTTTGCTTTGGTGGAAAGATTTTCTTATTGTAAGTAGCCAAGTAATTGTATATGCTTTCCACAGTTTTTCCGTGTGGGTTTTGTGGGCCTCTTTCTCAGTTCCAGTATCCCCAGTAAATTCCCCTAAGTACTTAAAGTGTTTAACTTGTTTCATAATGCCATATTTGGTCATGCGTGACTTCATGTTTGTGCTTTTGAAGTCCATATATTATGATTTCTGATAAAAGGTTTGGAGGTCGGTTTTGATGACTACCTCTTGAAGTTTCTCAACCCTAATTATCTTGTCTAGTACCAGGTTGAAGAGGGGTGTTGTCTTACACCAGTTTTAATTTAAAATGATTCAGGGATTTCACTCTTGATGTTGTATTTGTCGAAGTTTGTTGAATTAACATAGTGGTTTTATTATCTACTCCATATTCACACAATGTATTATTATTATTATTATCAGTAATTGGACCCTGTCGGATCACGCAAAGCCTTAACGATTTAGTTTTCATACAGCTCTCATTTTTTTCTGTGGATTCTCTTCCTTTCTTCAGTCCACTTCATCCCCGACCTCTTAATGACTTCATTCTTTGGTGGTACTTCCAATTTGTACATATGTCTGCCTATGATTTCTGATGAGTTTATGTTGGCTTTTTCAGGTCTTTTTTGATCTGCTGGACCCAAGGCACAGTTTTTAGCTGTTCTATGTACGTCACAATTTTATGAATGAGTCTTGTTGCTGGGAGTCTGTGAATATGTCCATAAAATCTTAATCTTCGTTTCCTCATGTCTACCGCAAGGTTTGACGGTGTTTCTGTTGCTTTTCAAGATTTAAGTCTATATCTGTCATCTTTCTTATAATTTTGCATTCTTCTTTCAAAATGCTTTCTAGGTCACCTTTCCTGTGTAGTGTTAAAGTTTCACTGGTGTACAGGGCTTCAGATTTAATAATGGTGTTGTAATGTCTGACTTTTCTATATATGGGCAAACATTTTGTATTGTATATGTTGTAGGTTCTACACACAATATATATATGAACTTAATCACCAGCACTAATAGTGTCCAAGATTTCAGAACTCAAAAATAAATTCCATTGCATTTTGGAATACTTTTTCCATGAAAATCTGTTTTTGATCCCATTAACTGATATATGTATATATCATTTATTTTTTAGTTTTGTGAAGAAATAACTTCTCCTCTTCTGCATGCAGTCAGTGAATTACACATAAGAGCTACATACCTAGAAGAATTGTTAGAAAAAAGGACACTGAAATACAACAGTATAAATTAGAAGGTGCCAAAATTTCCAGAAGTAAGTGGTGTTTGTATTAAAAATTTATTATTATAAAACAGTTCTTTCATAAATGGATGTTCTGCAGAGAATAGATTCTGGACAGGGCCTGAAAACATTTTTTAATCAGTTGGTAGGGAAGAACTATTTTGGTTTATGAACATTTCAACTCTTTTAATCCAAATGTCGTAACAGCTTACCAATAATGATGGAATTTTAAAGATTGGCATGTAAGCTTGTAGGAGATGAAAACATGCTGGATAGATATACTCTCTCTCTCTCTCTCTCTCTCTCTCTCTCACACACACACACACACACACACACACACACACACAATAGCATCTACACATAAACAAGTAGGAAGATGAGTTTTTTATTTACCTCTTCCCTGAGCCACAATGGATGGAATTTATGGAGGTAGAAATCTATATTCTGTTTCTAGGCTTGGTGCTAGAGATAATGCTGGCATGACAAGTGCCAGATTTCATCCAGTTATCCTAAGAAGCCCCTTCCTCCCTCCCCCCCCCCTCCCAGTTATTAAATTGCATGCAGACTCAGTAGACTGTTGGGCACCTGGTTTTCATCAAGACTCAAACATCAAACTGAAACATCCACTGTCACCCGCTATGCTGACCGACTATGCAGCTTCTCATATTTATCATCTATTGCATTAGCAAAAGGTGGGTTTATTTGTGGAATTTAGGATTAATTTCTTTTCCTCTCAGCATATGTATTGTCTCATTGAACAACAGAGGGCATATACCCAGCATTCATTCGCTCTCTGCATTGGTACAAAATGATGAAAATTCAGCTTCCTGACAGTCAGTCAGACACAAAAGTCTTTTTCAGAGTACATTGTGTATCATATTATGAAGGAAACAGTAGACAAACCCCAATATGATCTTCAGAACAATGCTGAAGGCCCAGTTGCTGAAATGCAAAATGGACAGTGCTTTAACACAGATATATGTTTTTATTTTATCAGCATTTCTCCAGAAGATAGTGCTCTTGAATTTACTGTGAGGAAACAGCATAGTAATTCTTCTTTAAAATTAGGGACAGTACGGTCCTACTGTTAGTTCATGTGGCAATATTTGTGAAGTATGCATGTGTATATAAACTGTTCTGTGTTAATTTCCATGCTATCCGAGTATTGAATGCCATACCAGGATGTGGCAATACCTGGGAAGCATGGAAACTATTTATTCCGGCCCCTGAAGACTTATTTCATCAATTCTATGTTTATTGTAGAACGTTGGTAACTAGTAATAGCGAATTCCATCATTTCATAGTGAAATTTCATTTTCTCTTGCAGTGTTCTAAAGGTAAGGAAAATGTGTCTAGATTAGGTATGCTAGTGCCTTAATATAGAGAAAGTTATATAATGGTCATAATACATCTAACTTTTTTCAAGAGAATTACTTGTAAGAATTTGTAACATTTCAGTAGTTTATCCATGCATAATTGTTTTTTGTTTCACATTTAACTTTAATGTAAAGTCATTTATATATTTCCTTTCAACTCCTTGTACTATTGCTAATAATAGTATGAATTACTCTTATGTTTTATTTTTTGGATAGCTGCTGTTGAAACAGAAACCTTTAGAAAAGAAGATTTAGAGAAAAAATGCATGGCTTCGAAAATGAGTTATCATGAAGGAAATCCCATGACATTGTTAACACCTGATTTGATCAAAGTTTTAGAAACAGTTTCACAAAGGAGATTAGAGACGTGAGTAAATTTTTAACACATCATAAATTTATTTACACTTGTTAAAAAAACAACAAAGCAGTAAATTAAAAATTAAATAATTGCAAGATTCTGTTCATTCAGATAGACAGTAAGGAAAAATTCATTATATGCAATAGCAGGTGAGCAGTGAAATTTACACTAGGGTATTAGCTACATTGTAAATAAATTTAAAAACTATATCAACATGTGTATATAATCACTTTACGGATAAAATGTTTAAAACAATCCAATATTTAAGGCTCAAATGTTGTTAATTGCTGGGGAAAAATGATAGGTTCAAGGTATAAACAGTTAAACAGATAATTAAATGTGCTTCATTTGGAATCAGGTAATAGGGAACTAAAATGTTGTGTTACCTTGTCTTTCATTTAGTTGTCAGATTCATTTTGTTTTGTTTATTAGCTAAAGCATAAAAACATGTTTAGATTAAGGAAAAAAGTTCAATTACTTGAAGAAACAAATATATTATAATTTTTACTGTCAACAATATAAATAATAAAGGCAAAATACATATAACAACTTCAGGCAGTGGGATTAAACAATTTCATGATTACTGCTATCTCGAATGCAGTATTTATGTAACTGATTGTTTAATAATTTTGGTTTTATAATTAGTTTAAATTCAGTTCGTATATTTATGAACCTCATTCTGAGCTTAGAATGTTGTTCAAACTAAAAACATTGATTACCAAATTACTAAGTACCAATGGTTATTGAATTGAATTGTGATGGATGCATGCCCTGGTGGCAGTTGCATAGTTATCTATTTATTTATTTATTTATTTATTTATTATTATTATCTTGTATACTTTGAGTGTAAATTACCCTCTCCTGTCAACTTTTGCCATTTAAAAATTTTAAATTCCTTCATTGTTTTTGATGGATTATTCATCACTTCCCTTGGTAATTCAATCCGTGACACCCTTGCCCACAAAAGAACATTTTCCTACTCCCTTACACATGAAATGAAGTTCCAGTGTGTGCTCACAGTCATCATTTCGCTTACACGTGTTACTCCTAATTCTTTGATCAATATGTTCTTTGAGCAAGTTTCATCACCAACACACACCTTATAAACTCCCAATACTCTCTTCACCCTCATTCTGTTTTCCAGTGACTCCCAATCCAGCTCCTTATCATATCAGTTACTGACTAGTCCTTTGGTAATTTCCACAAACAGATCTAGCTGCACACAATCCAACTCCTTGTCAGGTAATCTAAATTTTGTATTTTCATAACTAAATTTGCTTAGAGAACTTCAAGGTCAACTCAGTAACATTGCAGATCAAGTTTAAAGTTATTTGTTTAAGAATGTATCAAAATAAATAGTTATATAAAGTCAGAATCTAATATAGCTACTGTCCTTGTAAGGATCCATACCTATACCGGGGTGAACTATAGAGTCTAGTACCTCAACTGAATATTTACTTGAAATGAAAAGATCTGTTAAATTTGACTAAATAATTTTAAATGACTATGTAGCCTGCCTGGAATACTCAACAAAGCTTTTTTAACCCAAAGCTGAGGAAGGTTTTCGGTCTACTACGAAATAAAAAAAAAATCACTTGAATCAAAATTTGAAGTTTATTTTCAAAGTCACATTTCAGAAAATAGCTGTTACAGTTGAGTAGGTACTCAAACAAACGTTTCCACAAAATTGCACTTTATGGAGAGGAAGAGAACCGGCCGATACGCCTTTTTTTTTGAAAAGTTCAAAGTCATTACCAGTAGCTCGTCAGAAAATTTAGCATGGAGGTCCGTCCAGCCATGCAGTCACTCAAAGTTCAACTATTTCCGGTTATAACTTAGTCTAACCGACCTACACACACCATACCTAGTGCAGATTACTTTTACACAACGTTCCCGGAGTAAAGACATTCCCCTCTCCTAGGCTCTTGCCTATATACCCCCATCCGCATACCACATGTATATGGACGCTTTCCAAAAATGATATAAAATTATTGTGACTATGGAAGGTGTTCAAACTTTAACTGCATGTAGTCTTGTCTTCAAGGTACATAAAAAGTGTTTAGTTAGAATTCTCAAATGATTAGCTTGCTTGTAAATTAATTTTTACCAATACGCTATTGGTAAAAAGATTCCGAAAGTTAAGTGGTGATTTCCCTATTTCTATCTGAATTTATTCAATTTTTATGCAACCCTGCTGGATTACAAATTATCACAATAAAATTAGTATCATCGTGTTCTATAAAAATTCCTGATTCCAGTGGTGTAAATTTTATTATTATCGGTGGTGAAATGACAAAGTTATGAGTCTAACAAGATCTGGTTTGAAATGATTCAGAAGTTAACTCGGTTTCTGGTTCATTATTCTTCAAGTGTTATCTATTTCAGAAAAAGTGAAGTTACCTGAATTTTCTTTTAATTTAATTACGTGTTTTAACGGTTGTTTTATTTACGTAGGTGGCTTGGTTTAATCGTAATTTAATTTTGAAATTACCACGTTGTGATAGATGACGAAATGACTTTAAAATGCATATAAAATCTGTTCTACTGCATGATATGTTCTGAAATTTTAATATGTTATACAAGATTTTTAGTTCTTTTAGAATATCTACTTTTTAGTCTGAGAAATTACTGAAAACATATGACAAAAAATGTTAAAAGTGAAAGTGTGTTTATCAAAGTGTTTAAAAATTCATGTTATTTCCACGGTCTGAAACTATGGAATTTTAGTGTATTTAACTTTCTTTTGAATTACTATTATTATAAAATTACTTTACTGCATCGAAAAATGTTGGGGATTAGTGGAATAGCCACGTTGATCATGTGAAACACGGCTGGCCCTATTTACACACGACGTAATGAAAGTTATCGATACAGGTTCACAAGTAGATGCAATTTTTTTAGATTTCCAGAAAGCCTTTGACTCTGTGTCACACAACCGCCTTTTAGCAAAACTTCGAGCGTACGGTATATCGGATCAGCTTTGTGAATGGATAAAGGATTTTCTAACTGGTCGGTCGCAGTATGTTGTTGTTGAAGGAGAAAGTTCTTCTAATGTAGATGTTACATCGGGTGTACCTCAAGGAAGTGTAATAGGACCACTTCTTTTCTTAATTTTTATAAACGATCTCGGAGACAAAGTGAAAAGCCTTTTTAGATTGTTTGCTGATGATGCGGTTATTTATAGGGAAGTAAGAACTTTGGCCGATTGCTTAGAAATTCAGCGCGATCTGGATGTTATTTTGGCTTGGTGCGCTGAGTGGCAACTTACTCTAAACTGTAAAAAGTGCAAGACAATGAGCATAACTAACAAAAAGAATCCGATTGTTCAGAAATACGAGTTAAACAATACAGTTATTGATATGGTCGATTCTATTAAATATTTGGGAGTAACAGTACAAAGGAACATGAAATGGGACATACACATTAATTCTTTAGTAGGTAGAGCAAATTCTAGGCTGCGATTCATAGGTAGAATCTTGAAAAATTGTAATGAACCAACCATGGAGATAGCGTACAAATCTCTTGTGCGTCCACATTTGGCTTATTGTTGTGCCATTTGGGACCTGTTTCGTAAGGGATTGATCGAAAGTATAGAGAAAGTACAGAGAAGAGCCGCTCGATTCGTGACCGATGCTACAGTCCTTATGAAAGTGTCACAGAACTGATTAGTAGATTAGGTTGGGAGTCTCTGGTAGATAGACGACACACGTTTCGTTTAAACTTATTGGAAAACATGCGTACTCCAACTTTCACTCATGAGTGTAGTGAAATACTTCTTCCACCAACCTATTTGAGTCGGAAGGACAGGAAAGATAAAATTAGAGAAATAAGGTGCCGGACTGATTCTTATATGAATTCTTTTTTCCCTCGTACCATTAGGGATTGGAATGCACAGCAAAGAGATTAGCTTTGGTGCTGAGCACCCTCTGCCACCCACAATATTGTGAATTGCAGAGTATATATGTAGATGTAGAACCAAAAATCTATTGTTTACAAGTTGGATAATAATGGATTAACTTATTCCAGGTTAGTTTAAAGATTCTTTACTATTAAAAATGTTTATTTAGTGCTTATACTAACTAAGTGTTGTGGGTCTTTACTGTTTTTAAATCGGTTTATTTATTTAAGTTAGGTTGCAGTATCAGCTTCTGCATGAAACATTTCTCACTTCCTATTCTTGCAATGAAAATTATATGTATACTAGAAAGCTTACTCCCTCCCTTGTGCTGTAAGCTAAGCAAACTAGAATTTACCAAAATTCTAAGGTGCTTACATCCTATAAAGGAGTTCAAACTATTTTGAAAAGAAAACATTGACTTCATTTTCAGAGAGACTTCATACCTTAACTAGCAAAATGAGATTTATACCTTTGTAGGTAGGAATTTTTCCTGAAGAGTTACACGACTTTATAGGTTGAGTTTCGTTGAATGTAGGAAGTCGTGATAAACCACATTAAAAATTCCTGAAACCATAGTTTTCAAGACAGGAAAATGATTTATTGTTTAAGAGAAATGTAATTTTTCAGTATACATTGTGGTGGGTGCCTTGGTGGGCAAACCACGTTACAATTATCTTTCATACCTTTATGATTAATAATTGTGGATTTTTAATTTTAATTTTTATGAAGGAGTGAAAATTTATTAATTTTGCAAGAATTTCGACGTTAGTTGGAATTCAGGTAAATTGTCACAATATGACATTTATTTTCTTATCACTGGCGATTACAAGTCCGAGCGAATTTACCGTTAACATTAACACAAATTGGCAAAGTCATAAAAGCAACGCTCAGAGTTACAATTAGCCGTCATGGGCAAGCAAACAATCATATATTTACTTTTAAATATCTCAGAATCAAAATGCAAGAAATAATGACAACTGGAAACAATGAAAAATACAAGTTATGACTACCTCAGACAAAGGCATCATAACACTGTGACTTTACAGTTAAAAAGAAAATCATGGGCGCCAGAATGAACAATATATCATTCGAAAATAACTAGTTCTGGCAAATTATGCCGCTAGCTCAGGGGTTTTTACAATTACAAAGTGAGAACATGGACCTATCCTCTCAAAGCCGCTTACGGGTTCTGTTTCACGGAATGCACAATCACATGGCTTGGTCGTAATCAATTACCATTGTAGTTCTGCGTCTGATGTCTGTGATGAGTGTAGTGGACCCACGGTATGTGAGATTATCTCACAAGTCGGCTATAGGCATCTCTGGTCTGGCAATGCGCATCATCGCATTACCGGCTGTGTTGCGGTGATACGCTCGCTCCAGCAAGGCAAGCTGCAGTTAGCGAATGAAGTCAACTTTCCAAGTCAACCTCAGACTGGTGCGATCGAAGTTAGAATGTCAGCTCCTCGCTCTTCGGTCCACGAGGAAACTTCTTGCTCCGCCCATTTGTAGTCTCGAAGCTCACATACAACAAAAATTCCCAGGATTTTGAGTTATACGCTCATTTTGATTGGACCTTCAGGTCGGCACCTAATGTCACGTGATATCCTCGATATGTGATTTGGCCAAAGAAACCAACAGAAGTCGGACATATTCGGCTAAGTTCGCCGGGGCGAGAGAACATTCGGGTTTCTGACGGCAGGCTTTTCCCGCTCGGTGAGTGACCCATCCCCAGGGAGCAGTGTGTGTGGTCTGGCAAATCCCAAATCCGCGACGTCCTGTCCCCATGGCTCGGAAAGACCAAGATTAGCTTCTAGCCTACATAGCTCAATAACTCTTTAATATTCGCTTTGCTACGATACACTGTATAAGTTCACCATTTCATTACAGTCCTCACTTGGAATCTTGCGTACTTTATAAAATTACAACAAAAATCTATTCACGTGGTCGCCCAAGATTTATGTAAATTACTCTTATATTATTACATATATAATAAAAATGCACCTTGTAACGTGGCGACAGCGCGGCTCGTTACAACATCGCATAAAATTTTGAGAGATATAACTAAAATTTAAGGATTATTTTTGCAAGATTTTGAAAATTGAGGATACCATGAGGTAAACTATCAAAAAAGGCACCATGTTTAAATGAAAGTAGAATTTTTATCTGAGCATCACACATCAATTGGTTTGTAAATTTATGCAATATTTTGGCTGATATCTGGAAATGAAATAATTAAAATTCATCCTGAGATGGTGACTTCCAGTATGAGTTTATAAAAATTCAAACTATTTGGAAAACGATAGAAAAGCTGTCAAAGAAGTATTATTACAGGTAGACAGTGGAGCCCCTCATGGTCAGTTTGTAAAAATCAGTTGAGCAAGCACTACGTCAAACGGGTTTGTGTTTGGCACGGAGATGTAGGCAGGAGGCGACAAACTATACCATGACATAGTGTTTCTGGCAGCCATCTTAGAAATTTCAGCTCACATGTGAAATACTTGCAAATCCTCATGTGACTGTAAGCAGTTGGGGATTATGAGGTTGGCCTGACTCGAATCATTTATCAGTACTTGCAATCATTAAATTTGGTGAAGATTTCCGATGCCTAAAGGATTGTTCAACAATTTGTAAAAAGTTTCTGAAGAATATAGTGGTGATTTAATTTATCTACAATAGCAATGACTTTAATTTGAACTTACCTTTCCAGTTTGAGGTTATCCAATCTGGTGGTTTCAAATTTCTTTGAATGAAAAATCTAATTATCCAAAGGCAACACATCATGGTTAAAGATTCAGATCTAGCTTGTAAGTGTTTGGTACTAAGTGCTTGTTCCTGACATCCTGTATTTGGTACCCAAAATATGCATTCAAAACTGTACCACCATATTTAAGCAATGGTCTGACCAAAGTTTTGTAACCCAGTTACATCTCCAGTAAATGAAGGATTTTGAAACCATTTCCTATTACCTGACCAGTGTGTCCTAGATGAGTTTATTATCAAATGTTGTGCCAAGACATTACCAACAAGCAATTCTGATCTCTGCTTTTTTAGTGTGTATTTAATAAGCAGACTCTTCTCAGAAATTATATTCGTTCCATGTTGACCTAGAACGTTAGATATTCTACGCAGGGATTGGGCCATATGGCAAGGGAGGTGTGTACACACCACGGCTTATCACGTGATTGTAAGCCATGGTGTGTGCTTTGCCTTAGTTTTATTCATACGGCTTTTTTTAAGTAGATATATTATGTCTTTTTGAAATGAATAAAATGGAATATTATGCTATTATACAACTGCCTGTTTGGGATGGTTAATCATAAACGGAAATTCGTCCATTTTTGGGGAAATTTTACAAGGAGTCTGAGTCTTCATTTTCAATTGGAAATATATGGGTGACTGAATTTACAAGTAGATATTTTCATAGTATTCTTGAAGATAATCTATGTGCAGGACAACAAAAATTTGCAACCAAGATAAAAACATTAAGAATGTGTATAATATGGAATTAGATGATGAGTGAATAAATGTATATGACATTGTTAATGCCGTAGTTGAATTGTTTTGTAAAGGAGCCTAGCAGTATTGTGTTCTGATTTGCTGCTATTAAGGATGAGACATGGTGCCATACTGCAGCCAGAAATGAAACAGCATCAAAAAATGTGAAGTCAATTTCATCTGCCAGAAAGGTTATGTCAGGAGTGCAAATGTGACGTTTTTTTAATTGATTACCTTGCAAATGGAAAAATAATAACTGGAAAATACTACAAAAGTCTGTGAAACAACTGAATGAATGGATTAAAAAAGAAAGAAAAAAACAAGTTCCTTCAAGACAATTCATGACAGATGCTGTGACAGTAGGAAAACTGATTCTTGGAACATCCAATGTATTTATCAGTTTATGTCCCCTCTGCCTTCTTTCTGTTTCCAATCCTAAAGAAATTATGACTGGGAAATTTTTTCAGTCAGATAAAGAGGTGATAGCAGTTGTAGATCACTATTTTAAGACCTTCAGGGATGAAATCCATTCGTTGGAGAAATTTTGGGCAGGTGCTTTGAACTAAAGGAAGGAATGCATTTTTAAAATAAAATTGCACTTTTTCATTACTAGGTCATGAACATTTCATCTTGCCATCATACAACTGACTAGACTACCTATTGCCTCTTGATGTGATGAAAATCATAAAGAGGCATATCTACTTATAACTTTTAAATCTTAATTTCAGAAAAGATGTAGTTAAGAGGGAAATAAAGCAAGAGCCAGATGAAGATGAGACACCATGTAAAGCAGAAACAAATGTAAGTTATCTTTTATAAAACATTTTTATATTGTACATTAGTTTTTAAAAAATAGCATTATGTTTAAAGTTGCAGTATAATTTTCATACATTCTACGGATTAGTGGTTATATCATTAAAAATAAGATAGGATAGTGAAAATAAACAGCTACCCGTCACTTACCACAGATGAAGGCAGGAGGGCGAGACACGTAAAAACACAAAAACAAACGAATTGCACAATATTTCGACTTTAGTCTTAGTCATGTGGGAGGCGAGACAAATGACAGGGGGAAAGATGTGATCACATCCTAACCCGCCACATGAATCATGCTGGTCAAGTCATGAGAGCAAACTATACCAAGTGCAATAGTGTAAAAAACAACATGCTGGTTGAGGTCGCAGGCGGTCAACGACCACACCTCAAAATGCAAATGTAAAATCAAAACTGTACGCTGAAGATACCACGGCGAGAGGCGAAACGCGTCTGGAAAATAAAAACAATATCCAACAGTTGTAATGGCGTATATTAAACAACAAATATTAATAAAGATAGAGAATGTAAACGATCAATGACAGTAAGATCATTGCATTGATACAAAAAAGTACAAATACAAAATATTTCAGGTGATTCCATATTTGTGCAGGGGGATGCTGTAACATCGATTAGTTTACTTCCCTATTCTTGTTTGTCTACACATTGGCTTAAAACTCTTTCCTGTTAACTACTATCATCAGAGCTATTACATTAGACTGATCTGACAGACAAGTAAAAATAAGATATGATTATTAATGCATGACATTTACAAGAACAATTTTAAGAGTAACATGATTTAAAATCCAGTCAGATATTGGCTATTTATTAATTTACTTTGCTGAGCTAATAATAGTAATATCAAAATAATGATCTGTATTAATTTTACAGTAACAATATTATTAGCAGAATAACACCATCCATTTAACAATTTAGAAGTTCTTTCAGTAATATAGAGTTATTGGATAGCATTCATCAGTGAGATTTTAGTCATTAAATAAATTTGTACTTGTAAAATATTCAGCCATGTCACTTAAAAAAAAATCTTTATTTTGCAGCTAGATCCAGTAATTAAATCTGAACCAAATGAAGACTTGATTCCTCAAGAAACAATCAAAAGAAGAAAGGTCCAAAAGAAACCAATTCCTTTGTAATGTTGCAGTTCACCCATGATGATGATAATGGTAATTTTCTTGACCATTTATTCAGCATATTTGATATAACTGAAAGCATTTAAAGTAGCATTTATTAAATAGTTTATTCCATTATTTCTTTTATACCAAGATGACCATAAATCTATGGATGTTAAACTTTTTCGCCCACTTATAATATATAATACATTTCTGTCCTTAGGGTTATGACAGGATATTGATGTCAGCTATAACCATGATTGCGATGTGATATGTCTGATACCTAATGAAGTTTGCAAGGTTCATAAATCAGTCACCAATCTGTTTACTATTATTACTGCAACAGATGGCGGTTTAAGATGGTGAATAACAATGAAAGTCAGTACTAAAAAAAATCACTCTATATATACAAGGGGCAGTAAAAAAGTTCCCGGAATTCTGTTGTAGTGTTTGCATTTGTGATTCAATTGTTATGAGTTTGACAGGTCTGAACTTCATAACAGGCAGTGTGACTGCAGTGTAGCTGAAAGTAGGTGTGTTTGGTAATCAATTGGCACGATGTCGCAGTTTAAGCAAAGGGTGAACATCAAGTTCATGTACAGATTAGGAAAATCTGCTTCCGAGACTTTGTTAACCTTACAAACAGTTTATGGTGACAATTCGTTAAAGAAAACAGCCATTTACGAGTGGTTTTCGAGATTTAATGGTGGACAGGAATCGCTGGAAGATGAGTCGCAGTGGGAGACCTTCAGCCTCCAGAAATGAAGCAATGGTTGAGCAAGTGAAACAGTTAATCAGATCAGACTGAAGAATGACCATCAACGAGTTGGCACAAGAAGTGGGGATCTCTCATGAATCCATTCACGCAATCCTGTCAGATGATTTGAAGATGAAACGTGTCACTGCAAAGATTGTTACAAAGCTGCTGAATCCAGATCAAATGGAAACTCGGAAGCTGACTGCAGCCGAATGTTTTGAAAAAAAGCACAGAGGGCCTGATGTTTCTTCAGACAATTGTTACTGGTGACAAGACTTGGGTGTACGCTTACAACTCGGAAACAGAGATGCAGTCATCAGAATGGCATGCAATGTCCTCTTCTCGGCCATAGAAATCACGTCATGTCAAATCAAAAACAAAAGTGATGCTCGTTGCATTTTTTGACACCAAGAATTTCTACCAGCTGGACAAACTGTTAACGGCCCTTTTTACATGCAAGTTTTGAAATGACTGAGGGAAGCAATCCGAAGAAAATGTCCCGGTAAATGGCAAGAAGGATGGTCATTATATCACGACAATGCTCCCTCCCACACATCAATTGTTGTGCAGACATGACTTGCAGGAAAGAACATTCCAGTCCTCCACCAGCCTCCCTACTTACCGGATTTAGTGCAATCAGATTTCTGGCTATTTCCCAAGATGAAAATGGGTCTCAAAGGTAACTGTTTTGCCACCAAAACCAAAGCGACGGCTGTACTTCGGAAGATACCAAAACAGGATTTTCATCATTGTTTCCAGCAATGGCAGGAGCGGTAGAGGAAGTGTGTGTGTTCAGAAGGAGCCTTCTTTGAAGGAGATTAGGTAAATGTGTACTTATCTTTTGTTAATAAAGAGTTACAATGAAATTCCGGGGCCTTTTTGACTGCCCTTCATGTGTGTGTGTGTGTGTGTGTGTGTGTGTGTGTATTCTAAAAAACATGAGTTTAAGCCTGGTATCAAAACCACAATAGTAGACTTTGAATCCTACAAAAGATTGCAGGTTATTCTTCAACAAACATACTCAATATTAAAATAAAATTGGAATCCCATTACAGTGAGCTTAAGAGAACTGTGTGACACAATAAAAATTTCTATGTTGCTATTACTCGGTTATTAATAGTTTATTTCTGAACACCCTGATAATATAAAAATTATACTAAGTCCAACGCTGCGCTATGCCATGTAGCACAAGTGTTGTACTACACCTTTGAACATTTGTGACACAACTGGTGTAGCTAACACTTGATGACTTAACTATAACAGGTGGTGCTGCAGGGGCTTATATAGTTTTTCTCTGAAAGCTTCTGGATCTTCAGTGTTTCCCCATGGTGAATTACCATCTTCTTGCGAATCCCAAAAGTCCCCGATTCTCTTGGTATGCTATATTACTCAGATTTTTCTGAAACTTTGTTATATGGTTTATTTGAAGTATTTTACATAATGGCAACCTTTTCCTTAAACTTATCCATTTAGTTGTTATTAATCTTTAAAATATGTGGGATGACTATTATAGATATTTCTCTACCTCTTTAAGGCTATTTAATCTTACCAACAATACTTACATCACCGGATTAATTTTAATTTTTTCTTTTACTTGAAATATGTCTTAGTTCTTTAACTATCTTTATTTGGCTGTAATCTTTAATTTTCTTATAACCACAGGATGAGTAGATTTTCAAATTCTGTTAACTTCTTAAATAAAATTTTCAGGTCTTATAACCCTACTATAAAATATTGTTTTAATTTTGAACTGAAAAGTCCCTTGTTCTTAAGATTATGAATATACCAGCTGAAACCCGCAACTTCGTACGCATGGATTAAGAATTTCGTTGCCAGAATTGAATACAGGGGACCTACAGTTTAATGTGGAATCTGAACCACAGTACTGTCCTGGCGTACTTTCGATCTCCAGTCAGACACCTTAAAGACTGAGGCACCAGACTGCTCAAATTTACGGAACTTACAAATAATTACAAACCATTGTCCTACGACAAACATTAAATGAACATTTAATTCACAATAATAAATATTGAGGTCAATAATTGAGATAAAAACTATCCTATCTTTTAAATTGCACCAAATTACACACAATAAGCCAAATTTTATCAAAATCAGTTAAGTAGTTTCGGAGTATACCTCGTACAAGCATCGTGACGTGAGATTTATATATATATAAGATTATTACTTTACTGTGTTTGAGGCTTCAGATTAACTTTCTTTTATTTGGTTTGAAAACCTTTTTCATCCATGACACATTACTCTCCAAAACATGAAATAGCAAGTACGTAAATTCAAAAATATTTTAAAACTGGTGGTTAAATTTACATATGTGACCTGGATGTCTGGGGTGAGATCTAATATTCAGAATTCCTACAGAAAGACTATATTCCTTTTTTAGATTATTATTATATCCTTTCATTAGTTTGATGTTCCACCACTTCAAAGGACAGTACATCTCGAGAATTGTCGATTATAAATTCAGTATTGGCTTGTCCCCTCCACCACCTCCCCTGACACCCTTGCCATGTTACCTTGGCTTCCCATTCAATGTGACGGCCATCCGTGGCAATGGATGCCTCTGCCGTTAGGAGTAAGGAAACACGCGCTCTTTGAAACTGTCCTGGTCGGTCCTGTATGTGCTAACATGCATTAAAGACGCAATCCTGGAGTGTCTGCACATTGTTAATTGGAATGGTGTAAGCCAGTTCCTAGATTTGTCTCTGTAACCAAAAGCCTAGGGGATTGAGATCTGTATAACAGACCAATCCAGCGGTCCTGAAATGTCGGCATTGACAGACATTAAGGTGGAAATGTGCTGGTGCACCTCATGCGCGAACCACTTTCATTTTCGCTGCTTTCAAAGCACATTCTCCAGCAGGATAGGCATCATGTTGCAAAGAAAGTCCCGATAACGAGTCCCATTTAATCTCTGTTGGAGCACATATGGCCCTATTATCCTATTGCTAGGAACACCTGTCCATATGTTGACTGAGAAGTGGTGGTGGTGACTTCTTTCTTGAGCTGCATGCTGATTTTCGAAATTTACAACATCTCTTGTAAACCCCACTTCATCAGTAAACATAATCTTAAGGTAAATAGTGGATCTGCACCACACATTTGCAACAGTCATTGGCATAACTACAATCTCACTAGATGGTCTGATGGACTAAGGTCATGTACTTTATCCATCTTTACACATTGTTGAAAGTTACTCGTAGCCAAATTTACATGGCTCATGTTAACTGGTTACATAGTCGGAGAATGATTCAATAACAAATTGTTACTAATTTATTACTATAAATGCATTTTAATTACATTCCTTGATTTTCAAAATATTTTTATGAAGGAAATAAAGTTCATTTAAAAAATGAAGTATAGTGTTTTTATGTTTGGTAAACTTTAGACACTGTTGGCAAGTGTATAGCAGGCACCATATGTACCTTGACCTATCATCTTTTTCGTCAGAGGGAGATGCCTGAGGAATTTTTTTTTTTTTTTTTTTTCAGAACGAGATGCCTTAGGAATTTTGTAAATTTTTTTACTAGTTATTTAATTTTTAAAAAAAAATAATAAGTAGAATGTATTATATGTTAGCTGAGTTACTTACCTTTAGTGTCTGACATCTAATGTCTAACTAGCTAGTTTTTCTGTAATTATCAGCAGAACAAATCAGTTCGAGTCTAGTTTTCAAGTAGGAATTCGTGATTTGTTGATGTTAATCTTGGTAATCAAAATGGTTTTTAATACTACGACACTTAACTGTGTTTTGTCACTTCATATTGTATTTATTAGAAAAAAAAACTCATTTTGGACAGGCAGACACATAACGTACTCGTTGGTTATATGAAAGTTCGTACTGTTGAGACTGTTAGCATGGAACTGTTGAAATAATTCCACCTGATGGTCTTCAGCAGCAACATTCTTAGTATTCCAGCTAGTGAATTTTGATCTGTGATATAGTTGGAAATAAGCAGAAACTCGTTGAACTTTCCCATATCTTGGCTAATACATCCTCGCTTGAACATACGTCGATTCGAGCACCGTGCAGCAAAAACCGCATCCTTAGTTTTAGACCTTAATAGTTAGATATATTAAATTGTCGTTTTGTTTGCGAAAGCGGGACATTTTTACTCTTTCTAGGGACAGCAGGACTGACAACCTGAAAACAGGACTGTCCCACCCAAAGCAGGACGTATGGTCACGTTAACCATATGTCAACTCAGACATGCAGAAAATTAACTGTACATGTAAAATTTAATGAATTTTTAATAGTTCTACAAATATTAACAACAATATCTGAAATCATATTAAATTGACTGGCAGGTGGTGGTTCCAGGCCTCTACAGCTAGAACCCAGTTAACTTGGATGTTGAGAGCAGCAGACAGCAGTAGTGTGGGGCCAGATGTCATGTGCTAGATGGCTGTAGCAACATCATGACTAACAGTTCTGCTTTTACTGTTTGTGGATGGTAGTTCTAAAATTTCACTTGATTCCAGCTCTGAAACAGAGTAATTGTAGTGCTTACTGCATATAGATAAGTTTGTGTGGTAGCTGTGGAATACAACTTATCCTTTGTTTGGTTTCTATCTGGTGAAATAACATTCTTAGGTCAGTTGTTGTCATTCATCAACTGTACAAACCATTCCTTATTAACACAGACATTTATCTATCAAATCATGAAATTTAATGTTCTTCACCAGTGGTTCGAGGACCACCACAGGTTTGCAGAAATTTCCTTCTGGTCAGTGAAAAGTGTGGCACCCAATTTGTGTAGACACAAGTAAATGTGCCTTTATGAACAGCAACTGTCTATTAGCCTGTCTTTTGATTTGTATGTTTACTGCTGTTTTTGTAGGAATCAAATGGTGCTTCTAGAGGCTGTTCTGCTGCCTATTGTAGCGGCTACAAGATTCAGGCTTACATTTTTGCAGCCTGAGCAATATAAATCAAGAATGCGGCAACTGAATAGATCAAGTCTCTTCTGGACGACATGTTATAAAAATTCTTATTTTATCATGTTCATGCATATTGTTTTCTAATGCAGGGTTTCAAAAAAAATTAATGTGTATAGAATATTCGAGATAGATTTAAGAATCTTGGTTTATTTTGTACAAAAAACTAGAAAAGTCTCTTGCCCCCCCCCCTTCCCCATGTATAAGAAATGCTTGATATGTTCCCTTTACCATTCTGCATTCATTCCTCCAATTCTCTCCACATACAATGCAGCATATCAGTCATGATGGTTACTAATTTAACTCTGAAATGTCTCTTCAGATCAAGAAGGGGAATTTATTTGTAATAAAGTCCACAAAAAGTCACTTGGTGTTACGTTTGGTGAACAAGGCAGCCAAGACAAAAGTACCTGATCACTAATCTGACATGAAAGGATGTCTGTGCTTTTTGGTTTATACAAACTGTGTATATCATCTGCAAATTGCCAGAGAGCAGGCTCTTCCCAAATCTTGTCTGAAAGTGACATTGAATAGTGGTAGCAGACCAGGTTTTATGAAATTTACCATAAGAATGCAGAATATTTTCTCTTGATTGTTAGCCACTGTACTGTAAACATTAGTATCTTGTGGAAAAAAAATAATTACTTGATAGCAAGCAATACAAAATAAATATTTGAGAGTTTCTCTATCCATCCATGAAACAGTCATAGTCATACATGTAATACTTATTATAAATTATTATTAAAAATTAAAATTTATACTCTGCAAATTAAAGCAACCAAAAAAATCAAATGGCAGTATTTTTCACACGAAAGGACAAAATACAGCTGAAAAGCAGTGATTTCTGTAAAAGTATGCCAATTGTTGCTGCTTCTAATTTAGGAGAAACAAAGAAAAATAAGTACATGTTGATACTTCATAATGCAGAACAAACCATTTTTAAAAAAACTTTGGTGGATATTATTGATTATTAAGCTTTCAATATCGAACGACTACATTTAAAGCACTCCTACTAATTTATATGTTATATTTAAACATTTCGTACATATGTATATAAATAGTAGAGGTATAGAGGGAAGAAACTAGCTCTGAAGGAATATTTGTTTTTAGATTGAGGAGGAAAAATCAAATATATACCATTTATTCCACAAAATCTATGAAAGGCACAAGTCTTACAACAGATAATTTAGGTTGTAAGTATGGAAGTTCTAAGCACTGGCAGAGGGCAGATGGAAATTAGAATTAATATTCAGAAAAACAAACAGAAATTATTAAAAACCTAAGAAACACACAAGTGCCAAAAATCATGGGATACCAACCACCTTACACTGGGTGGGATCCCCTTTTTCCCCCGTGAAGTGCAGTGACTCAACATAGCATTGACTCAGTAAGTCTTCAGAAGACCCCTGAAGAAGTATTCAGCCATGCTTCCTTTACGGCCATCCACAATTGTGATAATGTTTGCCAATGCAAGATGTGCATGAGCTTACCTTTCGATGATGTCCCAGATACATTCAATTGGATTCATGTCAGGTGATATAGATGGTCAAATCACTCATTGGAATTGTCTAGATTGTTCCTCAAACCAATTGTGAACAATTTCGGACGGAGACATTATAACAGAGAAGTAGCAACCTGTGTCCGTATAGTACAGAGTGACAGACTGTTTTGGTACAGGGAGTAACAAAATCTAGTAATTTATGACAGTAAGTTCTGATGTGATGAAAAGGTGGAAAGGTAATTAATCTCATTTAAAATTGGGCATGTTATTTTGTACACATATGTTGAGGATTGACAAAGAAATTAAATCTTATATTATTTCATTGTTTCAGACAGTACCACAGATAAAAATTTTACTGAGACAGTGAATCATGAAGTCTTTGAAATAAAATTATTTTGTTAAACTTAAGATTCACCAGTGCAAGTCATATGATGAGAGCCAGTTGGTGATGTGGCGCTCAGCCTGTTATCTTTTAATTCAAAGCAAGATTTAATGGAGAACAGACCAGTGTGTTTAACGTGATTATGTAACTGTCAAAAGTAGTAAGTACAGAATAGGTCTGATTATAACAATATTAATAATAAGTGAGTAATAATGAAGCACGTGTATGGTTCAGTATCTCTGTGGATCCAAGAGGAACTGGGGTGATAAAATGTTGTTTGGTAAAGTGAGTCAAACTTCACCTAGCAATCTTCAAGTAGGGTGTGAGGAATGATTGCTTTAAGCAATGTTGTAACGTGATTGGAATGGATGTTTGGAGTAAAGCTTTCTTTTGTGGGGCTACTGTCATCTGGATATTTGCATCTTCCCATGCCATGAAGATTCGAGAGACTAGTAAGTTTAGGATTCTGTTCAAACAAATATATTGTATGTGGTAGGTCAGGCAGCAGTTACTTGGCTCAAAAATCAATGCCTGACATGTTAGGTTTCAGACTCTGTTCCATTCCTCTCAAACATTGCACCTAGTTGCCATACATGTGTCTTATTCTATTGTTTAGTTACAATCAAATTTACTATAGACACATGTAGAGTGCTAAGCATTTTGTATTTAGAGTATCTGGAATAAAATTATGTTAGTATACAGCAAAATACTTTCAAAATAAAACTTCTTGCTCATATTCTCCAAAGCATATTGAACTGGTGTCATATACTTTGCTGCCACAAGGTTGGATACCTTTAAAATGTCTAGGTTTTTAGAATTAAATAAGAAAAGAAAGGGAAATTAACCCACCACATACCAAAGTGGACGGATGCGATGAGAGAACACTAATGCTGACAAACAAACAACACAATATTTCGGCATATGCCTTGCTCACAAATAGAAAAAACGGGCCATTAGGCTCGGAACGTGTGTGCACACCGAACGTTACCTAATGACTCATTAGGTAACGTTCGGTGTGCACACACGTTCCGAGCCTAATGGCCCGTTTTTTCTATTTGTGAGCAAGGCATATGCCGAAATATTGTGTTGTTTGTTTGTCAGCATTAGTGTTCTCTCATCGCATCCGTCCACTTTGGTATGTGGTGGGTTAATTTCCCTTTCTTTTCTTATTTATATCGCCTAGAAGCCGCTTCCATTTTCCTTAGTTGCATCATAGGTTTTTAGAATTATTAACTTTAAAATTTATATTTAAATGCAATGTGGTTATTCATTGGATATTTGGGAAGGATAAACTTCTTGAACAAAAAATAACTAAATTGAAAGACATAAACACTGATTCAGTAGCAAAGTTGATGCTAACAAAAGAACTAAATTTATTGAATGTTAAAAAATGGAAAACTGTTTCAAAATACAGGTGTCACACAAGTTAAACTAATATGAGAAAAGAATTAAGTAGTTCATGAGGGTATCACTTCACAATGCAAAAGAAGTTACTTAAGACATGAGAGCATGAATCACACATTCATTGATGTTAAGCAACGGGATAGCATAGTCGTGGAACTGCTAGCGTAGCACTTACTGATATAATCTTGTCCATCATTAAATTCAATCTATTGTCCACACAAGCTGTCCCGCTAACTAAGTCCATATGATTGGAGAAATTGTACCGAATTTGCAGTAGTCATACCTTGGATTTTTTTTTTTTTTTAACTGCTTAATGTGTCTCAACAGCGAGGTCTTTATATTCCTCCTATACCTTCAAAATTATCACTTATTAGATCAGTTGCACATTCTGTAATAAAAACTGTTCACGGTCTATCCTCTAACTGATCTCAACACATCTACATCTTGCGCCAGACTGCCATGATGCCTTCTGAATCAGCCTATCTGCTCTCTACTGTTAATCATGTAAATTGGCTCTGCCAATTGCTGACCACCTCCTCCAAGACCTACCCTGCTACTTTGGCGCCATCTCACAATATGTCTACAAATATGTCACAGTCCTTTCAGTGGATATTACCAGTTGTCTGAGACACAAGGTACAGTGCCAAAAGCCCAACACGCTATCGATGAAGAACACAAGATAGAGTTTAATAAGACAGTTGTGCTGTCCAAAGGTTTTACCTCCTGAAACTTTGTTATTAGTGAGGTCTTGGAAAATCAGCATAATGATGATAATACCAAAACGAATAGTGGGTATAAAGCCTGGAAACTAGTTATAATTCATCTCCAACAAATAATTTGGCAGATCATCACACCAAGACTCGCACAAGAGTGTGAAAGACGTAGAACTGACTTCAGTGCAAGCCACAGATTATCATAGTGTTTTCTCGACTCTGGCTAGACACCATTGAAGATTACCACGCAGCAAAATGTTGGGAATATCTCCACTCATACCAAGTACTCAGAGTGAAATCACAGAGCCAGCATTATTACCAGAGACAAGTTACATCTCTCAGACTTCCTAAGCATTGCTCAGGAGAACACAATCAGCCAATAGACTTGGCTGAAGTCTTGTCATCACTCATCAAGAATTTTCCACATCAAAGTAAAAAACCACAGCTGCTCACAACGATGTTCGTGCTGCTCCACAGCCATGATGCCTTCCCTGAAACAGAGCTGATGAACCATTCTCCTCTCCACTATCATTAGTGGTCACGCATAAAACAAATTTACTACTAAGTTAGATTGTTTACCATACTCGATGTTGCCATTCACAAAACTCAAATACTCTTTTATTTTCTCCACACGTCTTAATTGGTAAGATCCCCCACTGAATCAACTTTAATCCTGACCTCACTTTATTATTGCCACATGATTTATTACATTTCCTCTTGTCAGTAACATGGCTTCCTGGACCAAAAACTGTAGAAGATACTAGTTTGTTTTTCATATGTGAAATCTTTCATTTATAAATTGCTTGACTGAGCCTACACTCATATTTATTTTGAAACATCTCAGTGGAGTCCTCCAACTCTGCTCCGCAGTTTGCTACAGAAACCTTTCCTTTGTATGCTATTGTGTGTGCTTAATATGGATGGAATATAAGCATTCAGCCAAAGTCAAGGTGCAACAACCATCTTTCCCTGGCTTTCCCTAAAATTGTATTCATGCAAAGTAAAAGTGTTACTTAGCATTACCCATGTCCAATTCCTTATTTTCCAGTGAAAAAAATATAGCAGTCCTCTATTCAACAAGCTGTTACATTGACACTCCATATGTTGGGATGGATTTTTTTTTTTCACCACCCATTTTTTTTCTTTGTGATCTTTAGTAAATACGAGGTGCATTCAAGTTCTAAGGCCTCCGATTTTTTTTGTCCAGACTGGAAAGAAATAGAAACATGTGCATTGTTTTAAAATGAGTGTGCACTTGTTGTTAATATGTGACAAAGATGGCAGCACTGTACGACAGATGGAACTCTAGCGACAGCGTCGAGAATGAGAACTGTTTTAGATACTTAAAATGGCAACATTTTCCTTCCTTGAACAGCGTGCAATCATTCGTTTTCTGAATTTGCGTGGTGTGACACCAACTGAAATTCATCGACGGGTGAAGGAGACATGTGGTGATCGAGTTATTGATGTGTCGAAAGTGCGTTCGTGGGTGCGACAGTTTAATGAAGGCAGAACATCATGTGACAACAAACCAAAACAACCTCTCTCGCACAAGCCGGTCTGACAACATGATCGAGCAAGTGGAGAGACTTGTTTTGGGGAATCGCCGAGTGACTGTTGAACAGATCGCTTCCAGTGTTAGCATTTCCGTAGGTTCTGTACACACAATCCTGCATGACGATCTGAAAATGCGAAAATTGTCCTCCAGGGGGGGTGGACCACAATGCACCCGCACATCGGGCTAACGTTATGCAACAGTTTCTTCGTGAAAACTGAAGTGATTTGTCATGCTCCCTACTCACCTGACCTGGCTCCTTTTGGCTGTTTCCAACAATGAAAGACACTCTCCGTGGCCACACATTCACCAGCCGTGCTGCTATTCCTTCAGCGATTTTCCAGTAGTCAAAACAGACTCCTAAAGAAGCCTTCGCCACGGCCATGGAATAATGGCATCGACATTGTGAAAATTTGAAGGTTAGCAGGGAGATTACATCAAGACGTAACACCAGTTTCATAGTTTTCTGGCAAGTAGTTAGTTAGAAAAAAAAAATTGGAGGCCTCAGAACTTGAATGCACCTCGTAATTCTACAAAATTGTATTATATTTACTTTTGTATAAAAAAAAGTACATACTATGTACAAATTTGAAGTCTCAAACCTATTCTATTTAAGTGTTCGAGGCCTGTGGCAAACAGACTGAAAGTTCCATTTTTCATTGGGTATGGAATTCTATAAAAGTTTTTATGGTATGTTGGATCATGAGTTAAAAATAAGTTTGGTTCTTGTTCTAGACTGAACAAATTGATTATTGGTTATGTGCCAGCGATTGAATTAGTATGGGGCTTGTAAGACCCAAGGCTGACACCGGGGTTATAGTATCGCCTTGGTGACTTAACCAACAGTTCATGTAGATGGAAAGTTCTGTGGAATTTTCACAAAATAATTGGAATTTGACCATGAGGGCCTAATAAAACTCAACTTGAATGCTTGAAGGTCGCCACTAAATCTGTTTCTAAACCACAAATCTAGAAAAGGTTCTTCTACTAAATTATAACAGTTCACTTTACTCGGAAAATTTGAAGTTTATTTTTAAAAAAGTCACAATTTCAAAATTAACATTGTTCAGTTGAGTAGGCGACCGAACAAACATTTCCAAAATGTTGCAGATTGTGGAGAGAAATTACCAACCGAAACAAAAAAACCTTTTTCAGAATTTCAAAGTTCTAACAGACATTATTCTCGCAGGCTATCACTCCTAAGTACCAACATGGCCGACACTGAGTGAAAGTTTCCACCAACTGCCTACCCGCTCCAGCCCAAACTATTGCAGATTATCTTCACATAGCGCTCCACGGAAAAGAAAAGATCAAGCATTATGGCGTAGGGGTCCTTTTATAGGAATGACCAAAATCAGTGACGTAAGCAACTGTATCACATCTGTAATTTATTTGACGATCCAGATTATTAAAAATGATTAAACTTTTACAATGTCTAGACTTATCTACTAGAAGTCCAATGGCAGTTTCGTGAAAAATTAAGAGTAATTAGTTTTTAAGTTTTATTTAATTCCGCATGGTGGTACAAAGCTCTGAAGTAGGGGATTAACCCAACCACAAATGCTAAAACTTTTTACTAAAACCATTATATATTCAGGATCGTCTTAATCAGGGCTGTCTACTGATATAAATTTCAAATTAATATTCCTTTTAGTTAAAAAGCTTATTTTTTTCTCTTAATTAAAACTGCTAATTAAATTTTGCCAAATTATTTAATTTTACTACCAAAATATCAGAAACTATGCTGACTATAGCTGGTGATAAAAGTTCAGCTATCGCTTTACTCGATTTAAAGACATTACAAATCTTAGAATTTTACTTTTCTGATCGCACGTTTCGAAACATGAAAAAACCAGAATATCTCTTAAAATGAACGTTTCTCGATAGGATAAATACACTTTAAAATGATTTTTATGGTGAATTGTCACTATGGGAAAGATTACAGGAGAATTCCTTAAAGTTGACAATTACTTTTTCTCGAAATTTCTAAGTCCAACTTAAGCGACTTTACGACACTTCACCACTAGGGAAACTAGAATTTGCCAAAATTCTAAGGTGCTTACAGTCTGTGGTACAGTAAGTTACATGTGGTGAAGTTTCCTCAGAACATTCCTGGCAATTATTAAATTCATGAAGGACTGACTAGAGTTGTAGACAAGTAACTCATGTAGAATTTGAAATATGGTGCTGTAGAAGGGTGCTCAAAATTAAGTGGACAGGTATAGTTTGAAATGAATGTTTCAAAAATGATGGGTGAAGAAAGAAATTTGTGGAAGAGTCTAGCAGAAAGAAGAGAGAATGGAGGGTCATATTTTAAGACATGCGGGTTTGATTAATTTGTTAGTGGAACCGTCGAAGGGAACTGTAGAGAAAGCCAGAGATTAGAATATATGAAGCAGATAATTGAGAACATGGGTTGTAAGGGGTATGTTGAGATGATGTTAGTGCAAGAAAGGAATGGACAGAGGATTGCATCAAACCAGTGAAGAGACTGATTAAAAAAAACACACTTCATATTTAATAAATTTCAGAAATTATCTTTTTCTTTCATGTTCATAAGGCTTTAATATTATTGTAGATCCAGAATCTTGGCGTCAAGTACTCAAGTTAAGTTAATCTAATGCCGCAAGTACCTAACACTAAAGACATAAAATGTTTGACTGGCTCTTGAAGGATGTATGTAAATCATTCTCAGTATGTGTTTTGTTTCTTTGGCTGCAGTCATGATAACTATTAAGTTACCAATCAGGTAATTTATCAGCTAGATGCAACAAGTGTAATCGTGCATACAGTATATTGCTGCAAAGCCAGTTATACCTCATTCTTTGTGCCATCTATGGTTTCTAACTATTTGGCAATTCTCGATCCTTCCCAAATCTATATCGACCACACACATAGCAAGCCTAACCGAAATCATTCTTGTGAAATATCTTGTTGATGTATTGGTTTTTATTTTTCCATATCATTTGAAATCTTGTTTAATGAATGCTTCATTGGGTCAGCCATCAATGGATTTTAGAGGAAAGGCAACCTAACTGATTCCTTATAAACATTAGTTCTTTCATCTAGTGTGAGAGACATTAACCTTTGTTATAACTAATGCAGCCAGGGTTGGACTATAATGTCATGAACATTTTGTCAAAAATGTGGATGCAGCTACAGCTGTGGGAACGTTTGTCTGTTTTTACATTTCTCAGCTGTCTCAATCGGTTTTAATTTTGACATCCAATGAGAGCTGTCAAATGAGACTATCGAGTGCTTTAGCTGCACTGAGTTGGAAATTATACTAAACACAATTTACAAATGTAGTGAAACAATGTAAAAATGACAAAGAACATTTAGAGTACAGTTTGCTGAGTGAAGACATGTGTAACTGCAGTATATTGAAAGACTTAATATTTTAATGTTGTCTTCGTGGGTTTGTAGCCAGACGGTGTCGATGACACGTTTTCTGTTTATGACACTATTCACCTGCAAATGCATTAAGACTACGAGGTGTGTACAAAAAGAAACCGAACTAATTAAATAGCGCGCCAATGGCTGTAGATAAAATTCTCTGACTTCCGTGCACACTAGTGACATCACTCGGCAAGAGATTGCCTCTTGTTGCACTACGGTCGCTGCATTAGTTTACGAGTGACAGCCGGTTGAGTGAGGTCGTGCGCAGAGTGCTCGTCTGATTTGTGAGAAAGCAAGAATGAAGGAATTAGAGGAGCAACGCGTACGTGTGAAATTCTGTGTTAAACTTGGGAAAACTTTTACCGAGACACTTCAAATTCTTAAACAAGCATACGGGGATGACTGCATGAGCCGAACACAGTGGTATGAATGGTTTAAGCACTTTAAGGAGGGCAGGAGTTCGGTTACCGATGATTCAAAATCTGGTCGACCCTCCACATCAACAGACGACCTCCATGTTGAGAGGGTTTGCACTGTGATTCGTGAAAATCGCCGTTTGACTGTCCGTGAGGTTGCTGAAGAAGTTGGCATAAGTGTAGGCTGTTGCAATCACATCCTGAGAGAAAAATTTGGAATGCATCGTGTCAGTGCAAAACTAGTGCCCCGCTTGTTGACGGACGAGCAGAAGGAGAATCGAGCTAGGATCTCTAAGGAGTTACTTGAAAAAGCAAATGAGGATGAAAACTTCCTCAAGAACATCATTACAGGCGATGAAACATGGGATTATGGGTACGATGTGGAAATGAAGAGGCAGTCTTCAGAATGGGTGGGGAAAGGATCTCCTCGACCAAAGAAAGCGCGGATGAGTCAGTTGAACATCAAGGTGATGATGGTCATGTTTTTTTTATTGAAATGTAGTTGTGCACCATGAATTTGTACCACATGATCAAGCGGTAAACAAGGAAGTCTACCAGAAAATTCTGACACGATTGAGAGATGCTGTGCGTAGGAAAAGGCCTGAACTGTGGGAGAATCAATCGTGGATGTTGCATCATGACAACGCACCCGCTCACACATCGTTGTTTGTCACAAATTATATGGCAAAACATCGCACTCCCGTTGTGCCTCAGCCACCCTATTCTCCAGACTTGGCTCCGGCAGACTTTTTTCTCTTCCCAAAACTGTAAAACACTTTAAAAGGACATTATTTCCAGACCATAGAAGAAATTCAAGACAATTCGACGAGAGAACTGCGCGCCATCGGAGAAATTGCGTTCCAGGAGGCGTTCCAAAACTTGAAAAAACGATGGCAATGGTTTATTGATATTGAAGGACAGTACTTTAAAGGGTAAAGTGTGTAAAAGTTAGTATGAAGATCGATAAAGCAATTACAGCAGAAGTTCGGTTTCTTTTTGTACACACCTCGTCCATTGCACTGACATTCAAGAAAAATCTCTAAAGCTGCTTTCATAGCTTTCATGAACCAGTGGCTTACAATTCTTGGTCTTTTCTCTTTTCAGGGTTTAGTGCAAGAGATTTGCTGACTCCTAGTCACCAAATTTGACATTAACTTGCAACACTTGAGCCAGTTCAGATGCTGATACTTATATAATCGACATGTTACCCTCTTCTGGTGTGCTTGCTACTTTCCATCATGTACTATGATGAGGTAGGTAGTTACATGGGGGAATAATAGAATGAAATATGGTTTTGATATAGTTTTGATTTCAGGGTTTATCAGGTGTTTGTAAGAGTTTGCTTGCAAATATATTATTAGATTATCCAAAAAACAAAAATGCTATATTTGAACCTACCCCTTCTGATTTTGGTGCATCAAAAGGCTATAGGTTTGAGGATTTCTACTACGATAGATGAAGGAAGTATGATATGGAATTGAAAAGGTTATTTGAGGGAGCTCCATTTCCAACCAATGTTAAGTTCTCAAGTTCTAAGACTATAAAATAGCAGTGTCCTATAATACTTATTTCTAATTATGATCATGTTATGGATAATGTTTACAAGAGAAGTTTACTGAGCATATATGCTGATCGTAAATTTTGGCTTTCTCCAATAAAGGTCGATATTACCCACGATTTTCTGACGTCAGATTTGACAATATTATTATTCGTGTTGAACAAGCTGGATTCTGTCCCAGTAGGACCGTAGTGATCAGGTCCTTTCTCTTACCACATACTTGGAAGTAGGTTATCAGAAGAAAATGAAAATATATCTGTATTCCTAGATATTTCGGCAGCCCACAATACAGTTTGGAGAGAGGATCTCCTTCTCAAACTGATCAAGCCAGTTACTTGCAAAAGATAATCTCTTTACTGGAAAACATGATAAGTAACTGCCTGTTCTAGATGCACACTGAGTTCAGCATGACCAGATTTCACAAGCTAAATAATGGTCTACCACAAGGCTTGGTTCTCTCCCCTATACTCTTTAAAATATATACTCATGACCTGCCCGACAGTCTCTCACAAATTTGCATATGCTGATTATATCATCCTTACAGTGCAAAGAACTAACTTCGCGGAGGCTGAAGAAATCCTGACTCGTGACCTTCAGGAAATGGTTTCGTTCCACCTTAGCAACAGCCAAATATATTGTTCAGAGATCGGATGCTGAAGTATAACATTACCCCAAAATTCCTGGACCTCACTTACAAAAGGCACCATCAGAATACAGCTGCCAAGCTTAAAAGTCAGAACAATCTACTTTAGCGGCTAGTAGGAATTTAATAGGGACCTGATGGGAATTGATTAAGAACAACCACCCTGACCTTGGTTTACTCTACAGCTGAATACTGCTCCAACATGTGGCCTAATAACTCTCACACAGGGCCGCCGTAAGCGGGCGTGCAAGGCGTGCACCGCACGCGGGCGGCAGGTCGAGGGGGGGCGGCAAATCGAGTGATCGACAGTCGCCGCCTCGGGATAGTTGTCATTCCATTGACGCCGCGACGAAATTTTGCAGCATATTATGGAGCGGGCGACCTTTTTTTTTTTTTTTTAAGCTCAACAGCTGCTTCAGGCGGCCGGCAACACTCGGTGTGGAAACAATGGGGGCGGCAAATAATGTTTGAAGGGGCGGCAATCTCACATTCTTTTGACCCAGTTCGGAAAATTCCTAGATCCACCACTGGCTGTAGTTAGATAGGGGGCGGCATAATAGGTATTGCACGCGGGCGCTCGAACAGCTAGCGGCGGGCCTGCTCACACCCAGTTGTTAGATGTTCAATTTTGCCAAACAATGCCCATCATAACTGGTAAACTTCTACCTACACCTATCCAATGGCTGCTGATGCTCAGTAACATCTCAGTAACATCTTATCAGAAGGCAATAGGTCCTAATCTAACTGTGGTCGAGAATTCTAAACAATGTGGTTCTTCCCATCCATGAAGATATTAGAGAATACAACATACAGTTGAAGTCACTTCGCACTGCCTGGAAGACTGCTGTCAGTCTAACATCTAACTCCTTCAGCCCTACAGATAGATGGACAGCGGAATGGACATCGTCAACACAACACAGTATAGTGCAGATTAGCAATCCCCATTCAAAATCACCAGGATTCAACTTACTGCAGTCAATTTGGTGTAAATTAAATTTTATTATATGTGGTATGAGAAGAACTGCTTCAATTCTCCACACCTGGGCCTGCACAGATTCTCTGTACCGTGACTGCAGAGTAGTTTCACAAACTGTATCACACATTGTGCTGTGCCTTTTTTGGTAGTCTGGAAAACTTAAATGCTTGGAGCACCTCAATGTCATATTACAGTGGTTATGACTGGTGATCCTGTCATAGTGGCCTCACCACCTTCCAGCTGTAGGCATTGTCTGCTCAACTATGTATACCGGGTGCTTCAAAAAAATGTATACACACTTTAAACTATTGTTGTTTTCCCGCTCTACAAGGCTAGTGTTATATTTCTTCGCCAGGTGCCAGCATAATCGTCCCTCTATGTTATATTATCAGTTGGAATTTGTAATATCAACATGGGGGACGTACGTTTGAGTTTTGAAGAACGTAAGCAGGTTATTAAGTGGTACTGGAAGTTTGAGAATGTAAATGAAGTTCAAAGACAGTGGAGAAGGGAGTATGATACAGAACCACCTTCAAGATTAACAATTACACGCATACGAGACAAGTTCGAAGTTCATGGAACAGTGTGTGATGTGCAGGTCGGCCTCGAACAGCTACAAGTGATGAGTCATCAATGGCAGTCTTGGAACTGTTTCAACGCTCTCCTAACAAATCTTCAAGGCAAGGGGCACGTGAAAGTGATGTAAGTGCTAGCAGCGTGCTACGCATTCTGAAGAGAGGCAAGTATCGTGTTTACATTCCAAGGCTGGTGCAACAGCTAAGTGACGACGATCCAGATAGAAGGTTGCAATTTTGTGAATGGATTCAGGAGATGGTGATACGTGAACCGGGATTTATGGGTAGCATCATTTGGTCGGATGAAGCCCAATTCAAACTTAATGGAACTGTCAATAGGCACAATTGTGTTTACTGGGGTGAAGAAAATCCTCACATTACAATTGAAAAAGCTGTAAATTTGCCAGGTGTAAATGTGTGGTGCGGTTTGTCTTCAAGGGGACTCATTGGACCTTTTCGATTTGAAGGCACTGTAACTGGTATTAATTACCTAACAATGCTTGCTGATTCCATATTTCCTGCCATTCGTGCATTATACGGTAATGATGATTTTTATTTTCAACAAGATGGTGCTCCGCCACACTATCACAGGGACGTACGAGCTTACCTGGATCAAAATTTGTCGGGCCGGTGGATAGGACGCAGGGGGCCAATCGAGTTTCCAGCACGCTCTCCAGACCTTACACCACTGGATTTCTTCTTGTGGGGCACAGTAAAAGATGAGGTGTACAAACGTAAACCACGTAACCTAGACATTCTTTGGAATGAGATTCAAGCAGTGTGTAGAGAAATCTCATTGGACGTTTTGATACGATGTACAGAATCTGTGGTGACTCGTACTCAGAATTGTATTGATGCTGCAGGTCACCAATTTGAACAGTATTAACATTTGTTGTTTATGTTTGATTTACATTGGACTTTTAGCTTTCTATTTTCCTGAAATTTAACTTTGTAGAACGGTAAATAAATTTTCTATGGAAGTTCAAAGTGTGTATACATTTTTTTGAAGCACCCTGTATATATGTATAGTTTTTTAAAAGAAAGTTGTTCAATAATTTCAATATAATTGTTGTTGAGTATTATGAATGTCATGTAGCATCAAATGCTAAATAAATAAATAATCGCCGGAAAGTACTGATGTATCGATCTGTGTGCAGAATTTGGATCCAAAATTGCATTGGTAAGGAACATATATTCATATTGTTTATAACAGTCATCAAGATCCTAAATTTCATACTTTGCTGGTTTTGATTATGATCCAAAGTTATGGTTACTTTTAAAATTTAGTATATTTGAGTTTTGGAATGGAGCTTGTGAGAAACTTAAAGGACTATCTGACATTTATCAAAGCTTTATTCTTTCATGTTATAACATGACGGGCTGTCCCCACATTATAAAGTGCATTTTTTATTATATAAATCATAATGTTAGAGTAATTTACATAAATCTTGGGTGACCACCTAAATAGTTTTTTTTGTAATTTCCTAAAGCACACAAGATTCCAAGTGACGACTATAATGCAATGATGAACATTCAGTGTATCTTGTTAAAACGAATATTAAAGAATTATTGAGCTGTGTAGGCTTGAAGCTAACCATGGCAACAGGAAGTCGCGGATAAAGAGTTTCGCCGGATGACACATTCTACTCCCTGGGGATGGGTGGTCAACAAGGTCGCTCACCTTGCGGGAAATGCCTGCCGCCCGAGCGAAGAGTTGTCCCCGAACTTAGCCGAATATGTCCGACCTCTGTGAGATACGTGGGGCAAATAAGATATCGGGGATATCACGTGACATAGGTGCCAATCCAAATGAGCATATAACTTAAAATCCTGAGAATTTTCTGTTTAATGTGATCTTTGAGACTGCAAGGGGTGGAGCCAGAAGTTTCCTCGAAGAGAGAAGAGCGACAAGCTTCATTTCGATTCTATGCTAGTCTATTCTGTGGTGGACTCTGAAAGTTGGCTTTTCTCGCTAACTGCCAAGTCCGACTCCTGGTGTCGGAAATCTGACGCTGACGGCTTGATGGTGTGGCTCCCACACGGCGACACAGCCAGTAATGCGATGATGCGCATTACCACTAGGAAGTGCTGTAGCCACCTTTTGAGACAAGTCTCACATACTGTGGGTCATCACCGAACACAGCAGACATCAGACGCAGAACTACAATGGTAACTTATTATGACCAAGCCATCTGATTGTGCATTCCATGAAACTGAACCCTTAAACGTCTTTGAGAGGATAGATCCATGTTCTAACTTTGTAACTGAAAAACCTCTGAGCCAGCGGCTTAATTTGCCAGAACTACTTATTTTCGAATGGCATATTGTTCATTCGTGGTGCCCATGATTTTTTTGAAATGTAAAGTCACAGTATTATGATAGCCATGTCCGAGGTCATCTAACTTGTACTGTACATTGTTTTCAATTATTATTATTTCTTGCATATTAATGCTGAGATGGATTTAAAAGTAAATACACAATTGTTTGCTTGCTCATGACGGCTAATTGTACCTCTGAGCGTTGCTTTTATGATTTTGCCAATTTGTGTTAATGTTAACGGTAAATTCGCTCAGACTTGTAATCGCCAAAGAAAATAAATGTCATATTGTGACAGTTTTCCTATATTCCAACTAACATCGAGATTCTTGCTGAAAATAAATATTTTCATTCCTTCATAAAATCACAATTAAAATCCCCCTTTATTAATGTTAATAATTAATTAATAAATATTAACCATAAATAATCATGACCACCAAGGCTCCAACTACAATGTGTACATATTACAATTTACGATGTTTGTTCTGAGAACTATGGCATCATTGCAAAAACTGGTATAAAAAAAATATGAAAAGATGAAACTGTCGACGAATCTTAAAGGTATGGTTGATAAATTTTATTCTGTTTTTGGTTGTAATGGTAGTGTTGATGTTAATGTGGTTAGTAGTTCAGAAATTTTACACAATGTATGTCAAAAATCCAACGATCATTCACCATAGAAGGGTTGTCCATCAGAAAGATCATATTTAGGATCTTGGAGATTACTAATACAACTGTAACTGGTAACACATAGATACAATATAAAATACCGATGTAATCTCTCAACAAAGAAAATTACATTCCAACTTCATTATTAAAAACAAGACCTATTTTAGTTGTTAATACAATGCAGCCATGTGAAAACTTCAATAACTGGAAATTTGTAGTAGGACCTATTGATAATTCTTATTATTCACAGACTGGTCAAATGATATATTGAATGTAACACACATAAAATTTTATTATAAAGCAACTTTTGTATTTAAATTTGGTACTCATTCTCCAAAAAAAACATTGTGAAAGGACTTATATTTTGTTTGCAGATTCACTGCCCTATCCTAAACATGCTACACTGATCAATAGAAGAATAGGCAGTGAAAGTAAATTAATATATAAATACTAGACGGCCCGTGCGAAAATTTCGCGAATAAAATGCGATGAATAGTGAGGTTGAATGCTTGTAATATACTGAAAAATAGAACCGTAATTTTGTAACAAATATATATATATTTTAGTGTAATAGGTATGCATCAAAATACTCCCAACATATTACGAAACAGTTAGGAAAATTTAAAACACTCTGTATTTATGAAAAACTGTCACTGACCTTAACAGAATAAAACCAACCTGAACAAAATGTACACAACATATCAACATCTCTGAAATATTTGTTGCTGTGCGAATAAAATGTTTACATTGGAATTGTATAGCAAAATTACAGTGTTTCCGTAACAGAAAAAAAATATCCAAAAAGCTACTTATTGAATAAAACAAATTTACTGACATCTCTGTGATATCTCCTGCTGCAATTTAGGGACTTGGCTCTCAACAGTCTCATACGCGCTACCACTTTAAGCACCAAATTACGGAAAATTTTTCCTTAATTTATGATTTTACCTAGCTGGAGACCTTAATTTTTAAAACGATATGTCATTTATCAATTTCGGCTAGGTATTGAAGAAGGTAAATGGCTTGTAATAATAATAATAAAAAAAAACACTTTGTATAAATAATATCGATACTTTTGCGCTTTAGGGGTCGAATTCCAAAAAAATTCCTTTTATAAAATATGGTGTGACCGCAGCCACCTTGGTCTTTAAAATGATACCTCATTTAGAGATTTCGGTTAGTTATCAAGCGAGGTAAAAAATAAAAAAAATTGAGAAATGATAATATTTTTGCCCCTTAAGGATTGAATATGGAGAAAGTTGTTTCTTAAAATATGATGTGACCATAGCGGATAATTTAATATTATTGATTTTGGTTAGGTATCAAGGAAAAAAATAGCTGGAGACAGAAAAATGAGTTTTAAAAATATTAATACTATTGCCCTCCAACGTTAGAATTTTAAAAAATTTCTTTCTTAAAATGTGGTAACGGAACCGGAGACATTATGAAGACCTACATCTTTTAAATGATACCTCGTTTATCAATTTTGTTTAATTGTCAAGGGAGATAAATGGCTCGAGATACAAAAAACGCATTTTAGAAAAATTGACATTTTTCCCTTAAAGTTCGAATTACGAAAAAATCCTTTCTTAAAATATAATGTTACCACGGCGGAGACCTTATTCTTTAATATGATACCACATTTATCTATATCGGTTAGATATTAAGGGAGATAAATCGCTCGTGACACAAAAATGCGTTATACAAAAATTTATACTTTTTCACTTTAAGGATTGAATTCCAAAAACATTCTTTCTTAAAACATGATGTCACAAAGCTGAGACATTACTCCTCATTATCCTACTTCATTTATCTATTTTGGATAGATATCCAGGGAGATAAATGGCTCGAGATACAAAAAAACGCATTTTAGAAAAATTGACACTTTTGCCATTTAAGGGTCGAATTACGGAAAATTCCTTTGTTAAAATACAATGTTACCACGGCGGAGATCTTATTCTTTAATATGATACCTAATTTATCTATATCGGTTAGATATTAAGTGAGATAAATCGCTCGTGACACAAAAACGCATTGCAAAAATATTGATACTTTTGCCCTTTAAGGATCGAATTACCAAAAATTTCTGTCTTAATATATGACGTCACTAAAGCGGAGATCTTAATCTTTAAAATGATACTTCATTAAATGATTTCAGATAGGTATCCAGGGAGATAAATGACTTGTAACACAGAAAACAGCATTTTAGAAATATTAACATTTTTGCCCTTTAAGGGTCGAATTCCGAAAACTTGATTTCTTAAAATATGATGTGACCAAAGTGGAGACCATATGCTTTAAAATGACACCTCATTCATTGATTTTGGTTAAGTATGACAGAAGATACAGGCTTGTGACAAAAAAATACCTTATAGAAATAATATATATGATGGGACAAATAACATTAGTTTGACTTTTTTACAGAGATTAGTTGGGTATAAAGATTTGTGGCCCAAGTACATAAAACATATATTGTTTTGTTCTAAATTTGAAAATTGTAAGGAACCTAAGGCTGCATACGGGGTTATAGTATCGCCTTGGTGCCTTAACTTACACTCTTGTAGACTCACAGTTCTCAGTACATCTGCTAAATAATTTTGATTTAATTTGACCATGTAGCCAGGAAGACTCAACTGAATGCCTAGGTTGCCACTATATTTGTTACCCACAAATAGAGAAAAGGGTTTATGCTAACAACTGAAGCACACAAGTTCACTGTTAGAAAACTCAAGGTTTTATTTTCAAAGTCAAAAGTTAAAAATAGCATTTACAGTTGAGCAGGCATATCGAACTCTCTTTTCCAAAAATTGCACGTTGTGGAGAGAAACTTTGAACCGACCGAAACCCCTTTAGCAAATTTACAAGTTCTTAACAGTCATTGAAGTTACGATTTAACACGACACGATCTAACATGGTTGAACTAGCCCACATGGCGAGTTACAACCAGCGCGACGAAAGACAGACCGAAACAGACAGCAACCGACAAGAGACCAACAGAAACAGACCACCGGTCAGAACAGACCACGGACAGCCACAGACCGGCTCTTTTATCGAAACCATGAGAACCAGTGACGTCAGCAAATGTATCACATCTTTTTGCTTCCGCGTAGCTCAAAGAGTACGAAACTTATTTGAAGATCCCGACTATTAAAAATGTTCAAACTTTGATAGTATCTGGACTTATCCACTAGAAGTCCGACGGCAGTCTCTTGAGAAATTTAGAGTAATTAATTTTAATGTTTTAGCTGTTTAAGACTCCGCGTAGTGATACATTCAAATTCGGGTAAAATCCCTAAGTGTTCTAGAACTTTTTACGCGCGTGCCCAACAATCTACGACAATCTGTTTTACAAAAACTTAATTTCCGGACAAATGCTTAAACTTTTTATGAAAACCCATATATGTATGAAATCGTCTTGATTAGGGCTATCCACTGATGTAAAATTTAAATTGATATTTCCTTTAATAAAAAAGCTTATTATTTTCTCTTAATTAAAATCACTAATTAGACTTTACCAAATTGTTTAATTTTACTTCCAAAATATCGGGGATAGCGCTGACTACAGCTGGTGATAAAAGATCAGTTGTCGCTTTACTGGATTTAAAGATACTGCGAATCTTAGAATTTCACTATTCTGATCGCGTGCTTCAAAACTTGAACAAACGGGAATATCTCTTAAACTAAACGTTTCCCGATATGATAATTACACTTTAAAATGATTTTTATAACGAATTACAACTGTGAGCAAGATTACAGGGAAATTACTTAAAGTTGAAAACTGTACTTCTCGAAATTTCTAAGTCCCGCCAAAGCAAAACTAGAATTTGCCAAAATGCTAAGGTGCTTACATGCCCCCTGAAGATTGAAGTTATTTTCCAAAGAAAACTAACTGAACATCTTGAAAAAATAAAAGAAAGAAAAATTTAAAATCCCCCAAAAGAAATTAACTATTCCCATAAAAATGAACTATCGCATGTCGGTTCGGTTCTTTCTCTCCACCATTCATACTCCAAAAATTCTTTTAACAATACCAAAAACTTTAACCTTTTTCACTCAATTACTACAAAAGGTTTAAAAACTCATTCATTCTCAAAATATCAATATTAATGCAAAAATTATTAAATGTCATACAATTATGACCAAATAACAAAATGTGAAATTGTCACAAAATATTACATGTGTAACATAAATAATCACCAAATTGTCAAAATATCAGACAAATTATCAAAATACGAAACAAAGTGTTATAAATACAAATTACAAAAATTACATTGAAAAGAAAAATATTAACATAATGACATCATGTTTTGTTTTCAGAAAAGTAGATAGTAGTGTGTATGATATTACAAAAATAGACATAAAATTGTTGTTTGAACAAATATTATACAATTCCATGTAAGGAAAGTCTTTCGTTTTCTAAACGTCTTTGTTTTAATAATGTTTTATTTTGTTTAGGCCTTAAACTACCACTTTCCCTTTAAACACTTATCACAGAACTCCCTAAAATGGGTGAAAACCCAAGTCCTGTAACGGGAGCTGACAGTAAGGCTCGCAAATTATACAAAGCAAAAGCCTTAAGGCTAGATCTGCCGAGAAATGTCCATTTTCCCCGGTTCCTGTCGCAGCAGGAGTGGCCTGGGGAACTCGGTCAGCTAGCTTGTCTGTGAACATACAAATCAGAAAAAAAATAGTGGGAATTAGTGGTGGCCAAACTGTTCTTAAACACTAACATGTACATAAGAGAAAAATTTAATGAAAATACAAAAGTAAATGTACAAGTAGGTTAGTAAATACAATAATGTTCCAACGAGTTGTTGGGAAATGAAATAGTAAATAATGATCTTTCTTTGCAAAGGAAAATAGTTACAAATAGTAAGTCAAAGGAAATGAAAATATTACTCATATAATGCATTAGGAATAAAGTTATAAAAGTGACAAATACGTCTTATAATTAAAGTAAAGAAACACAAATTGCACTTGGTTCTTGCCAAGTTAATGGATCACTTCAATTTAACAAAGTTATTATAATAATACTGAGTATAAAGCATTGTAATTATTTACCAAGTAATTCCCCCATAATGGGAGTAAACATCCTAAGAATGTATAGGAGGAAAAATTATAAGGAAACGTAGTTTCCAATCAGCAGTACACTGCTGTGTGAAGTGAGATTAGTTCCCAAAAACAAAACTTAACTATGCTAAAAATATGTAGGGGAAAACTTATAAGTTTCCAAGCAGCAGTACACAGCTGCGACAAAATCGGGGTAGTTAGTGGCAACAAAGTTGCGAGGAACCAGTACACTGGTTCATAGTGACAAAATCTAGGTAAATACTTCTACATGTAGGGGGTCCTTAAAGGATGGGCAGCCCATGGCTGTAAGTCCTATGACCTAAGGGGAAAAATATAGGAGAAAATACATAGGGAACATCTTCTCAGTGTAGGGAAATATTATTGTTATCATCTCAAAAACCTGGGTACCACTTGTAAACCCATGTAGGTGTATATTTTAATTAATGTAATGGATTAGTGTAATACAGTGTATGGAGTATACTTTTACCTCCTATAATCCTCATTTACTATGTAAGGGGGCATAAAATTCAAAATCATCTATAGTGGAAGGGATATATATATCTATAATTAATGTTGGGTTGCAAAGGGTAATGGAGCATATGTATGCCTCCTATCATCATAAACGTCAAATAATTCTCTAGGTGCAAGGAACAATCATCTTGCTCTATCCAAGTCTTCCAATGTTACATCTTATTAAAAAAAACACAAGGGTAAATATCTACTCAAACAAGTTCTCCGTTCCATCTTCCACAATGAAAAACAAAACTAAAATCAACCTCGAAATCTCATCTTAGAAAGTACAATACTTGTAAACAACTTAGTTGTGTCAGCGCAAATCTCCTTCGAGTATGTTGGTGTACTGTGTTCTATGTTTCTCTTAATCCTAAATGTATGTGTGAACAACGACAGTGGCGCCTATTGGGGAAATGTGGTGGGCTCGTGCTGTTCCTGTACAGTCACTCTCAATGTTTGGGGAATGGGGAAATGTGTCATGCCCATATATGAGATGTAACAGAATGTCATTTAACAGGAAAACCTAGATCTCTGCTAAGCCTGCGGAACTGAATCAACACAGGAACAGAGTCCTGACTATCCTACTGCACCTCCTTCACGTTCATGCACAAAATGAGGTCACCCTGCGTGTTCCAATTGCAATATAATATATAAATGAGGTCATCTCCTCAGTGGGTCGATGCCTAAAATGCCATAATGCATATAATAATATTGTGGGATAATATTAAGGGATTCGCAGGCAAGTCTTCGCTTCCTGGCCCAAGGGTAATGATAATAATAATGGGACAGAGTAGGAATGCCAATAATAATAATAATAATAATAGGGATGGATCGCAGGCAAGTCTTCGCTTCCTGGCCCAGGGGTAATAATAATAATGTAGCATTCCCCCCTTTTTGGTACTTCTTCTCTTCCAGCCTCCCCCCCCTTCTTTTTGTAAACATAGAAACACAAGTAAAATCTCCATCCCTTATTCAACAAGCACATCTACTCCTTCATCATCACAAATAAATTTCCCTCTTTGACAATCTCTCTCAGCATTTCTCAGCTTCATCTCCAATGCATCAAATCTCTCATCAAACCCAGCCCGGCAAATAACTTCCCTAGGTAGCTGGTTACAAAATAATATTTGGATGTATACCAAAGAAAAAACAAGTTCAAGCAAAAGTTCAAGCTCCCATATAACCTTAAAAATTACCATCAGCTTCATGAAGAAGTCAACAAAACCCATATGAACTATAGCAAAAGGGACAAAATAAACAAAATCTCTGGCAATATTTACTGTATTAACTGTCTTACTACTATGAATGTTGTTGCCTATTTGTGCAAACTCTGAAAAAACATCAACTAACATATACACCATAACATGTTGGAATATTTGTGTGGGACCCTGTATATCAAGGGCAAATATTTTAAGTTTTATGACATTCCTCCTGTCATCAAACAATGCATTCTCATCTGGTGGGAAAGGGTGGAGGTTGCTTTTAATCTTGGGTCCCCTCCCAAAACAAATTGCTTTCAGAATACTGCTCTCATCGTTTGGGGGTAAGGGGTTCAATCTACTCTTCATTTTAGTACCCCTCCCAAAACATTGATAACTAGCCACTAAATCTGCTTTCTTTCTACCCACTTTCCTGTGCTGGCATACTGTGGGGAAGAGTGTAAGAAATGCCCAAAGTTTCTGAAAATTATAAGGGCCTGGTAGGCTAAAGGGTTCACTAGGGAAAAAATCTACAAAGGTGGGTGAGCCCAATTGAAGGTGAAAAGTACCTGAAATCCAATCAGTCATCTCAGGTGAAAGGTTCTTGAATAGTAATGCACCCAAAACAATTTTGTTAAAGATGCAAGGTTCCCACCTGGGAAGGGAATGGCAAAGTAAATCACTGTTGATGTTCTGAGGGAACATTTTGGCCTGTAATTGCCCATTCAATTTGTCTACATATGTGGGCTTCCTTATTCTTGACTTCTTAAAAACATTGCTAGTAGGGGTATATGCACAAACAGCATCAAATATAGGATCTACAGCCTGGGTATTAGAAATCAGCTGATCTGGGGGGTCAAGTACTAAATCAGAACAAACATCAGTCAGTGGAGTTGCAGGGGATATCATCTTTTGCTCAGCTGAGGGCTGGGGTAGGGTGGGTATGGCAGGTTCAGCTATGTCTTCTATCATCTGTTCAGTTACCATATGTTGCAATGAGGGCAAAACATGTTCAGTTTCTTTAACAACTAATGGTTGAGGATAGCTGGTTGTTACTATATCAGCTGTGAAATCAATTAAGTCCTCACTATTCCCTAAGGTTTCCAATATGGAAATGTTATCCCCAAGAATATCAGAAATCAACTGTTCAGCTGGGGTGTCTACCAAATCAAAACAAATATCCACTTCAGGTGAAGCCTGTGTTTCAAAATCAATAAGTGGGGGTATCACCGGTTGTTCCTCAGATGGCTGGGGTATATTAGTAATTGCCGATGCCTCTGTGTCTACTCTTAGATCTACTAGGGGTGGTGAATCTACTGTAGGATCATTAGTATCGAAAGTCTGCTTGATTTCCTGGTTCCAACGATCTAGCATATCATTTTGTCTGGAAAAATGTTGATCTAGCTTATCATTTATAGTGGCAAAATATCGATTGATTTCCCGTTCTACCTGGTGGAAAAATGACTGTACATCCACAGTAGGTATGTTGGGTGTGGGTGTTACAAACTCAGTTGTACAATCGACCAGCTGACTAGTAGGTTCTATTGGTGTTGGTAAAAATTCTCTTTCCTTAAAAATATTTTGAGCTGGTTGTGCTGCTGTAATAGTAGGCTCTGTGACAAGGTCAACAAGCTGAGCCACAACAGTTGGTTGCATTATAGGCGAAGCATGCACTACTGCTTCCTGTAACAGTTGATGAAAAGCATGTTCTCCTACCTGAACAGCTGTTAATGGTTCTGGAAATTCTTTCTCAGTGGGTGTGAATGTCCCTGCTGGGACTATTTGTTCCTCCTTGGTACTTAGATTAGTTGTGGACATAGTGCCTGTAGTGCTACTAGGTGTAGGAACAACATCATTTGCAATCACCTGGTCATCTGAAAAAATACTGCTAGCATGTGGTTGCAGCTGTTGGTTTTGAATGAGGATTGGCTGAAGGGAATGTGGTTTTGTTTCCTCAGTTGGCTTGGATTGAGATTCTATATAGGCAAGCCTAGTTTGAACTACTTTCTCAGAAAAGATTTGAAAATTTGAAAGGACTTTGTTAATTGTTTTAGTGTTGTATTCTATCAATCCCTGGATATAAGTGTTGGCTAAATTATACAACTTCTGAACGTCTTGTTGAATAGGCCTGACCATGTCATTAATAGTTTGTAGTACATCAACCTCCACTTTTGAAGGTACATCTTCTAAAAAAGCCCTAAATTCTGTTTCAACCTTTTGCTTGTATTGCACTAGCTGATCTAAATACTCACTTATGTAATTTCTATTCCAACAATCACGATCATCTATGTTCTGTTTAAACGGAACAACAAGTTCTTCCAACTGATTTGCTGGAGAAATTTTTGAGAAATTAACAATGTAGCAATCATTTGCACGCTTTTCTGCAGAGTGCAGATGATCTGACAGTGAGTTGAATTTAGATTCTAAAAAATTCTTAGCCTTCCTACAGCAAAACCCGACATCAATAATGAAGAAACTAATTTCGGAGTAACCGAAATAATGAACATGAGCAACTGTTAATAGTGCAGTTTTTTTTTCTTTCAGGGATAATATTAATGCCTTGACTTCGTCAGATTCAAACAATGGCCACTGAAATTCTAGGTTGGTCTCCAGCGGAATGTTAGTAGCTGGGCAACTGTTTACAAATGCCATGATGACTAGTAATACCTAGCGTTATAATATTAAACAAATTGCACATAAAAAAACCACGGAAATTATCAAAAACTTAAGTCTAACCTGAAAAATCACTCAATATATGTTCATTCCCGGAAAGCACTGGTAATCACAACAAAGCAAAGATGAACACTGTATCAGAGAGCCAATACTTGAAAATTTTTTTTACCAAAAACCGTCTGCGGTGCGATGTATTTAACATCAATATACTCTTTGCACTGAAGTTAAACAGAAGGAAAAATATGGCCCCTCTGCGATAGGTAAACACTTTGCGCACAAAGTAACCAAGAAATAGAGTTGAAAAGTTACGTTCGCGCAGAACAAGTAAAGGACAATTTATTGTAATGGTCTGCCTCAGTAAGTATGAAATGATTGCAACGCAATAATTTAGTGCACTGTATGAAATGCTGTTGCATATATGGAGGCAGTATTATAAAAAAAATATTCACTTGAAGGTCTCGAAGAAATGTTGGAAAAAGTTTTTACTTAACTTGGTTGAAAGCTGCCTGATGAGCTGCAGCATATTGGTCTGCCGTTGTCGGAGCCGCGGGAAACAGCTGTTGGTGTGGTCAGTCCCCCGGGCATGTCTCGTAGATCCGCTATGACGCCGGACGGTAGACGGCGTGAAGTCGTGATGCCCCCGCGATGTACCATGGCGAAGCGACGCTCATCTGGTATCGGGTGCTGCATCAGGCCTCAGGAAGCGGGCGGTGTCGTAGTCGTCGAAGTCATGATGGAGGTAGTTGCCCTCGTGCCGGTTATTCCCCGAAGTTCCAAAATTTTCTCGTAGCACAAAGGTCGGTAAATTATTTCTCCACCGTTTGAAATTAATCAAACGCGAGCCTTACAGTCCCATGTAAGGAACAAGGTGTGCGCCGAAATGTACGGACGACACAAGATTTGTTTAACCTCCACAAATCGGAGGAAAGGTTGTCACTGTTCCATTATGAAAACCGAAAAAAAAAGTTCACTGGTGGAAAAATTTAAAGTTTATGACACGAAGTCACAAGTTCAAAATTGCATTTACAGTTGAGCAGGCATATCGAACTCTCTTTTCCAAAAATTGCACGTTGTGGAGAGAAACTTAACCGACCGAAACCCCTTTAGCAAATTTACAAGTTCTTAACAGTCATTGAAGTTACGATTTAACACGACACGACATGGTTGAACTAGCCCACATGGCGAGTTACAACCAGCGCGACGAAAGACAGACCGAAACAGACAGCAACCGACAAGAGACCAACAGAAACAGACCACCGGCCAGAACAGACCACGGACAGCCACAGACCGGCTCTTTTATCGAAACCATGAGAACCAGTGACGTCAGCAAATGTATCACATCTTTTTGCTTCCGCGTAGCTCAAAGAGTACGAAACTTATTTGAAGATCCCGACTATTAAAAATGTTCAAACTTTGATAGTATCTGGACTTATCCACTAGAAGTCCGACGGCAGTCTCTTGAGAAATTTAGAGTAATTAATTTTAATGTTTTAGCTGTTTAAGACTCCGCGTAGTGATACATTCAAATTCGGGTAAAATCCCTAAGTGTTCTAGAACTTTTTACGCGCGTGCCCAACAATCTACGACAATCTGTTTTACAAAAACTTAATTTCCGGACAAATGCTTAAACTTTTTATGAAAACCCATATATGTATGAAATCGTCTTGATTAGGGCTATCCACTGATGTAAAATTTAAATTGATATTTCCTTTAATAAAAAAGCTTATTATTTTCTCTTAATTAAAATCACTAATTAGACTTTCCAAATTGTTTAATTTTACTTCCAAAATATCGGGGATAGCGCTGACTACAGCTGGTGATAAAAGATCAGTTGTCGCTTTACTGGATTTAAAGATACTGCGAATCTTAGAATTTCACTATTCTGATCGCGTGCTTCAAAACTTGAACAAACGGGAATATCTCTTAAACTAAACGTTTCCCGATATGATAATTACACTTTAAAATGATTTTTATAACGAATTACAACTGTGAGCAAGATTACAGGGAAATTACTTAAAGTTGAAAACTGTACTTCTCGAAATTTCTAAGTCCCGCCAAAGCAAAACTAGAATTTGCCAAAATGCTAAGGTGCTTACAAAATTCTGATATAGCTACATTGTGTGCATTCTTTTATTCAGTATTATATATATAGTACCTCAATTTAAAAGAAATTTTACTACAGCTGTTTGTTCTGTATTTATAAGTCTGTACACTTACTTTTCTGTATCATATTACTTGATAAACAGGCATACATATTACAACATAAACAGAAAGTGTGTTATGAATTTAAATGGCAATGTAAGGCAAAAGGTAATGTAAGACGTCATTGCAGCTGGCGCAATATATTGAGGTGTGAAGGACATGTATTATTCATTTAAACATATCTAACGGCATAATTTGAAGGATACATTTCTCAAGGCCAAGAACCTGTTTGGTTCGGTCAAGCTAATTATGTCATCAAGGTCGTTCTGGCTCGAACGAGTCTGGACTTGTAGAGGGAGGAGGGATAGCCAAGGACGTGGTTGGTAAAATATGCACGTGGGTAGTTATACCAGAGTGCGCATCAGGCATAGCCACTTCGGTGTTGGACTTTGATACTGAAGAGCCTCAAGTCACTGACCAGCCCTGACACTATAGTTTATGCCACACTTAAGTGTCTGAACCTCATGACATAAACTCAAAATGGCAACTTGGGCCTCCTCATACTCTACATGTGTAGAAACAATATGTTCTCAATTTGTCATGACAGATCCTTTGATGTATAAACAATAAATTGTAATGTATACTTTCCTTGTTGTGTAACTCTATATTCAGGACAGAAGATTCAAGCAATTGACAGGATTTTATATACTGCGTTGTTGCTGCCTTTTGTATCATCCTGGTGAAAAATATTTTTAAAATGTTCCTGTTTTTGATATACCTTAAAAACTTGTGAAATTTTCTGAATTTTGCTGTGTACTAAGTTCTTTATATTATTTTTAAATTTTCTTTGGTTTTTGAATGTTGTTGCCAGTTCATCAGAAAGCCACTTGATTTTCAAAAGTTACACATGAGGTTACCAATTTTGCTCTTTTACTTGGATTTTTAATCTTTTCGTGATTAATTATTTTGGTGAGAGAATACTGGTTAAATTTATTTTTCAGTGAAACAGTTGCAAGTATTTCAAAAGCATTTTTATCTTCATACCTCTGACATGATATATATCTGATATGAGAATTGAGTCTTCCCCGGCCTATATATGATAAAAATTCTTCTCAGGTGTTCTGCCGGATCAGTTCTTCCTTGTGTGACCTTTTCTACAACAGCATCTGTTGTCTTCATCAGTCAAAAAGGGTCAAAGTTGACACTGCGTCAGCAAGACACAAACTGTGTATGCCTCGCGGGTTCGGCTCATATAAATACCCCTCGGTTGGTGGATGCATGTGAAGCTGCTACTGGAGCCGCTCTCCCATTGGCTCTTTTCCAGTGCACATGTCTATTGCGCTGCAGTTGCAGATCTTGGATGATGCGCTTTCAAGCTTCCCTTAAAAAGAGACAGGACTTCTCTCTTTTTAAGTGGAGCATGGAACACGCAAGATCTGCAACAGCAGCACAATAGACATGTACGCTGGGAGAGAGCCAAGACGCAACTGTCTGTTATGGGCTGTCTATGAGGCCAGACGATGTGGCAGCCGAGTGGCTTCGGCACTAGCCAGTGGGAGAGCAGTTCTCATGCTGACCAACGGGAGAGTGGCTCCTGCAGCAGCTTCACATGCATCTGCCAGCCATGGGGTATTTATATGAGCTGAAACCATGAGGCATGCTGTGTCTTGCTGTCACAGTGTCAACTTTGACCTTTTTGCCTGATGAAGATGACAGAGGCTGTTGTCGAAATGTCGTACATGGAAGAACTGATCCAGCAGAACACCCAAGAATAAATTTTTTTCATGATACATATCAGTACTCCTCCTTTAAAGTTATAATGCTGGCAGGTGAATTATAAATGGCAATAGATGTGCCAGAGTCATTAACATACATGTGACTGTGTTGATTATGGGCACTTGTGTGGGTTCAGTCACATATTTCTATTTAAGTACCTTTTTCAAAGACAAATTAAGTAATTCTATACATGTGACATGAATATAATCTTCTGGTTAACAATGTTAAGAACACATAGCTGCTGTTTAAATATTGAAATGATCTTTATAGTTATATTTTTAGAACCATTATTTTCTGTACTTCTAGGTCCATAGGAAAAGAATATGTGTTATTTCTGCTGTAGGGTGTACAGATCATGATGGTACTAGTTGGTAGGTCAATATCCTTTACACAATGCTGTAAGGAAAGAAGTGATTGGCAAGTTTTTATGATGTGCACACTGATTATGAGATCTGGGTGAATTAAGAGTATCATCATTGACGGGTTGCAAACCATAGTGGTACAAGAGGCGAGAGAAATGTAATCTAAGTGCAGCAAAGCACAGGTCCTGTGCTTATCTTTAACCAAGACAAGCTATTGCTATGCCACACCATCTATCCTTCGGGAGTAGTAACTGCGTGTCTTAGTAATTGCTGTAGCCTGTTCTAACCGTAGAGGTACAAGTGACAAAATGACAAAGAGACATGCTAGCAGAGTATTAAGTTATCAAGAAATGATTAGTTTCATGGAACATGCTGATAATTCCTTGGAAGGTACATTTTTTCTGTAAATAATAGCATAATATTTTTATAAAACAATGGATGAAAAGTTGTTAATTTACAGTAACTTTAAATTCAAATTTGGTTTTCTACTTAACCCTACTTTTCATACCATTTGTATGGGATTTTGGTGTTGACTTTTTGTGTGTTACAAAAATGACAGAAAATGATTTCCTGTAGATATAATATTTTTTATTTATTTTGTCTTGATGATGTATTTTAGAATAAACCAATCATTACATACACTTTTTTTTAATTGTTTGATCTGGTTTTGATTACATGTCACATGACATAGTACCTTATCTTGAAATATTATTTAAATTGAGTCTGGATACCTGCTACTTACCACAGGACTGGAAAAGTGCAATAGTAGTAACGGTACTTAACGAGAGGTGACAAATAGAGTTGAGAATTACAGGCCAATCAGTTTGTCATTAGTGGTAGGTAAATTAATGGAAAGATTGATATGCAACCACATCAGATATATATGTGAGGAACGTAAGTGGTTTTCAAGCAGGCAACATGGGTTCAGGCAAGAATATTCATGTTGGTTAGATATATGGAAGATATTTCAGATGAAATGTACAAGGGAGGCCAAATTGATAGTGTAGCACTAGATCTGTCAAGAGTGAGCCATAAAATGGTAGTAAATAAGGTAAAAACTATTGAAGTGGATGAGAAAGTGATTTGCTGGGTAGAAAATTTTTTAAAAGGTAGAAAACAGAAAGTTAGGGTAGGAAATGTAGTATCAAAAGAAGTGGAAGTAAAAATGTGAGTGCCGCAGGGTAGTGTATTGGGACCATTGCTATTCTTTATTCTAACGAATAACTGTGTTGATTGTTTACTATCAGAAATTAGATTGTTTGCAGATGACATAATGCTATATAAAAGAATCAAAATGATAGAGGATTGCTTGCTGAAGACTTGACATGTAAATATCTTGGCATTACATTTGGTAACAAGCTTAAATGGGCAGGACACATTGGACAGGTGGTAGGAAAAGGTTTCAAAATTCTGCACTTGTTGGAGAGAGAGTGATGAGGGGATGTACGAGAGAAGTGGGGGAGTTGAGTTACAGAACTTTGGTCAGACCATTGCTCGAATATGGTAGTGTAGTATGGGACCCTCATTTTATGTATCAAATACAGGAGTTGGAGAGGGTGCAAAAAAGGGCTGCTAGATTTGTTTCTGGAAATTATCACAGAATGCAATCAGTGACGGATATGATAAAGGAGCTGAAATGGGATTCATTGCAAGACAGGAGGAGGATGAGGAAGGGAAAATGTATAAATTTTTCAATAACGCATTTTTGTGTCACGATTGATTTATCTCCCTTAATATCTAACCGATATAGATAAATGAGGTATCATATTAAAGAATAAGGTTTCCGCCATGGTAAAATCATATTTTAAGAAAGAAATTGTTCGTAATTGGACCCTTAAAAGGCAAAAATGTCAACTTTTCTAAAATTCGTTTTTTATGTCTTGAGCAATTTGTCTCCCTGGATATCTAACCAAAATCGATAAATGAAGTAGGATTATGAGGAGTAATGTCTCAGCTTTGTGACATAATATTTTAAGAAAGAATGTTTTTGGAATTCAACCCTTAAAGGGAAAAAGTATAAATTTTTCAATAATACATTTTTGTGTCACGAGTGATTTATCTCCCTTAATATCTAACCGATATAGATAAATGAGGTATCATATTAACGAATAAGGTTTCCGCCGTGGTAACATTATATTTTAAGAAAGGAATTGTTCGTAATTGGACCCTTAAAGGGCAAAAATGTGAATTTTTCTAAAATTCGTTTTTTATGTCTTGAGCAATTTGTCTCCCTGGATATCTAACCAAAATCGATAAATGAAGTAGGATTATGAGGAGTAATGTCTCAGCATGGTGACATAATATTTTAAGAAAGAATGTTTTTGGAATTCAACCCTTAAAGGGAAAAAGTTTAAATTTTTCAATAACGCATTTTTGTGTCACGAGTGATTTATCTCCCTTAATATCTAACCGATATAGATAAATGAGGTATCATATTAACGAATAAGGTTTCCGCCGTGGTAACATTATATTTTAAGAAAGAATTTTTCGTTATTTGACCCTTAAAGGGCATAAATATCAGTATTTCTAAAATGCGTTTTTTGTGTCTCAAGTCATTTACCTCCGTTGACAATTAACAAAATTGATAAACGAGGTATCATTTAAAAGATTAAGGTCTTCGGTTCTGTTACCACATTTTAAGAAAGAAATTTTTAAAAAAATTTCTGTCATGAGCTATTTATTTCCCTTGATACCTAATCGAAATCAATAAATGACGTATCGATTTAAATATTAAATTATCCACTATCATTACATCATATTTTAAGAAAAAACTTTCTCCAAATTACACCATTAAGGGGCAAAAATAACATCATTTCTCAAAACTTTTTTTTTACCTTGCTTGATAACTAACCGAAATCGATAAATGAGATATCATTTTATAGACCAAGGTGGCTGCTTTGGTCACACCATATTTTATAAAAGAAATTTTTTGTAATTCGACCCTTAAAGGGCAAAAGTATCAATATTAGTTATAGAACGAGTTGATTTTTAAAATTTTTGTTTTATTATATGCCATTTATTTCCTTCGATACCTATCTGAAATCGATAAATGACATATCGATTTAAATATTAAGGGCTCCAGCTAGGTAAAATCATAAATTATGAAAAAAATGTTCAGAATTTGGTGCTAAAAGTGGTAGCGCGTATGAGACTGTTCAGAGCCAAGTCCCCAGATTTCAGCAGCGGATATCACAGAGAAGTCAATAAACTTTTTTTATTCAATAAGTAGTTTTTCGTATATATTTTTTTCTTTTACGGAAACACTGTCGTTTTGCTATACAATTCCAATGTAATCATTTTATTCGCTCAGTTACAAATATCACAGAGATGTTGATATTTTGTGTGCAGTTTGTTAAGGTTGATTTTATTCATCCAAGGTCAGTGACAGTTTGTCATAAATAAAGTGTGTTTTAAATTTTCCTAACTGTTTCATAATATGTTGTGAGTATTTTGCTGTGTACCTATTACACTAAAAAAAAATATTTGCTAAAAAACTACGGTTCTACTCTTCATTATATTACAAGCATTCAACCTCACTATTCGTCGCATTTTATTCGCGAAATTTTCGCATGGGTCGTCTAGTATTAGATAAACTGTTTTACTCAAATAGCTTATTTTGACACTTGTACCACTATTTTCTGCAACCCATCAATTAATCCTTTTTTTATCAGGTATAAGAAAAGGAGAAATTTTAATTGCAGATTAGGGAGTTATGGACTGGAATAGATTATCAAGAGAATTTAAAATAAAAATATGTATAATGAAAAGTAGGTGCGTATGGAAACTGCGACCAAACCATAAACTCCATCGATATTAGTAACAAGTCAAACTAAAAAAGGCCAGAATGTGGCACACGCCCATGTACTGAAACTTCTTGCATATAAGTTTGAGTTGAGTCTAAGTATGTCTCCCATCATTGACCACTAGAATCTTTGGTTTTATTCCAAAGCTCTTTTTTTTGTTAACAAAAAGATGTTTATCATTCCTAATCCTGTGTTCATCACTATAATAATCAATAAATGGCTTCAGTGCAGAATACATTTTCTATGTTTAAAAAATACTATAAAATTTTTTATTGTTGATAAATGAAATACATTTTATTTTTGAAGGATTGATAAACGCTTGTCTTCACGGAGGTAAGCTTCCATTGAAAGATACTTTGCAGGTGCTGTTTCACGAATACGATTTAACCGAAGTTCTAAACAATGGAGGTAGAAATTGGTTTTGTTCACATAATCAAAGTATTCTTCTTCTTGCTCCTTTGTTAAATTATCCCTTTCCTCTTGATTCCAACGATGTCTTGCTTGTAGTACTTGCATTTCCTGAAAAGAAGAAATTACAAACATTGATTGAGAGGTTTTCACTTCTGTCTGGTGGCTGAGTGGTTAAAGCATCTGACTGGAGATTGAAAGGTCCCCGGTTCGAATCGCTGCCTCGGTGGGGATTTTCGTTGGCAATTTGACCTGACCTTCACCTCTGGCACAGCTTGCTGTGTAATGTGACATATGCCAGAACACTTTTGTGGTTCAGATTCTACGTTAAACTGTAGGTCCCCTATTTTACAAATTCTGTTCCAGTCTTCATTCAGCCTTTATTTTTATGAAGTTAATAAGTGAGCTTAAGTGCCAAAACTATGTTTAGTAAACCTCTGGAGTATCCTTACACTATCTGAAATTTCAGTATTTGGAAATAAAAGTGATGGAGCACCTCATTTCACTACAAGTACTATAGCTACTTATTTCCTCCCAACATAAACTCATAATGATTGTTACAATTTCATATACAGAACTATCCCAGGCCCAGACTCCATTCTTCCCCTACATATGACACCCTGCCAGCCTCAGGGTACTTAAATTCAGGCACCTTTTTTGTTTATGCTCCCATCTTCCCTTTCATTACCATGCATATTTTTTATTCATTGGTAACTTCCATTGGCTGGTTGATATCACATAAAATCGATTGTACACAGATTGGTATGTTTTACTTTGTATTTCTCTCATTCCCATACAATGAGGTAAATTAGATTGTCACCTTTTTTTACCACATGATGTGTTCAGTTAATGTGAATACCTGCAATTAATATCATGCAGAAAAGCTATATACATGGCTGTAAACATTTAATCTTTTGTATGGTATCTAGTCAGATTAAAGGAATTAAAGAGACATGAGAATGACTAATGAATGAATGGAGGCTTACCTAGTGTATTAACTGTATAAAATATTCTTGAGTCTCCTACTGCAGTAGTGTGTAAATATGATGTGATGTTTTGAGTCAGAGAATGATTTCAAAATTGAACCACTCTCCTGGTGGGAGGCCCAGGAATGCAGAGTGACTAATGTTTTTGTTATTATATCAGTTGCCAAGCACGGTGATGCAGTGAGAAGCTTTTGTGGCTAAAGTCAATAGTTTTTAAGCTGACCAGATGGTGCCATATCTTAATGTGTCATACCCGGTTTGGCACCACCTAGAATGTAGAAACTACAAACAATGGAGTTGTTAGTCTTGCTTTTAGGAGTAGTGGAGTTCAAAACCAAATTGGACCATTTAGGTTACAGTTATCCACATATTCATTTATTAAGTCACTTCAGTCTTAAGAAGGATTCTTATTATATTCCTTTAGACTGGCCTACACATAACATCTTGATTGATGTTTAACTTGATCAGGCAAGACATCGGTTAAAACTGACCAAAAACTCATGTCCACATTCTTACATTTTTAACTTCCATCTTTAGCTCAGTTTTATTAAAAGCATTACTGCTAGTGGTTATTTCACTATGTCTGATGGAATTAAAAAGTAAAAATGGTCTAGAAAATGGTTTCTATGGAGGAAAAGGTTCTTTCATCTGAATTTGCTTTGGGAATTACGTCATGAACCTGTAGACTGGCTTAATTATTTATGAATGATTAGGGACCCTTTTTTGAAATTGCTATCATTTATAATCCAAAAAACAAGGCACTGCTGTGAGAAGGAGAATCTCACCTCTTGAGAGACTGACTGCTATTTGTAGTAACAAGTAGAAGCTCCGAAGATCTTGAGTTCACAGCTGTAATGTTGAAACCAGGAAATATACGCAACATTCAACTATGAAAATGTGGACTTGTCCTGGAATATGCGAAACGTGTAAGAGATACCTTCAAGATGTACTTTAATAACCAAAGGTCAGGACATTTGCAGGGCAACACCATAACGCTTTAAGGAAAATTTGATAAAATAAAATAATTTTGAAGACAATTATTTCTTTAATTTATATTTGGAACAACTACTGTCTGACTATTAAATAAGGCTACTTTATTTTTATATGTACAGTTCTGTTAATTTGCAGCCGTTAACAACTTACTTCAATTTCGGAATCATCCTCTGAATTGCTAATTTTTCTCTTGGGGTATCTTTATAATTTAAGAATAAAAAAAGGTCAAAATTCCGCAGAGAAGGTTTGTAAATACTATCGGTACCTGAACCAGAATGTGCCAACTTCTTAATTTTTTGCAACCATTTATGAATCACTGAACAAAAATAATTCATTATTTTTTCATATCTGTTTCCCTTGTATCTCCAAGATACACTTCTTTGTGTTTATCAAACAAAGCCTATGCTTGATTTTCTTGTCTCAGTTACTGTAGTCATCTGACTTTATCTTGCCCTATACAAGTATGACTAGTATACAACACAATGAATTCTGTAAATGAGTCATGTGATTACTGTCGTAGATTCAAAAAATTCACCACATAAGATGTTTCTGAAAATAAAAATAAAATAATAGTTATTTTAGCTCTGTTCAAGCTGAGAGGTGATTAAAGATTGAAGGGAAAACGTCAGTCAAGACAGAAAACAATGCTCCCCCAATCAAATTTCTGGAAGCCGTCCGTCTTCATTCAGTTAAGGTAAAATGTCCGTTTTGGTGTCCGTGCACAATGTTTTGTCTGATATTTTTACTTCATCGAGTAAAATGTCCATCAAGACATTACGTGTAGACAAGGCTTTAAACTATTATGTTCTTATCTAAATTCTAGTTCCTAAGAAAAAGGCAACACTATCTGTCAGAGTAATAGTGTTGATAAAAAATGCCAATAGAGTGAAATGTACATTATGTATTACTGATGTGACTTTATGTGTGCAGTCAGATTTCAGAGCCTTGCAGCAATTATTTCCTTAAAAAATTAGTATAAAGCTACTGCAAACTGCAATATAGACTGCTATAAATACTGAAGCCAAATTCATTAGCTTCATGTGGTGTCATGAGCAATTATTTTCCAAGCTGTTTCTGTGATATTCTATGATTTATGAGTAAGGATTGCATACAGGTCTCTAACACTCTAACAGACCAGACTCTATTTTAACTGCTTTACGTCTCTTTTAACATCAAGGTCTTTAGAGACGGGAAAGGATGGGGGCAAGGAATGGGAAGGAATTCGGCCATGGCCTTTTGAAGGAAGCATCCCGGCATTTGCCTGGAGTGATTTGGGAAACCATGGAAAACCCAAATCTGAATGCCCGGACGGGGATTCGAACCGCCGTCCTCCCGAATGCGAGGCGAGAACGCTAACCGTTACACCGCCCCGCTCGGTCACATCACAATTGAATTGGGGAAAAAGATACCTCTAGGTTCTGTATTAGGTCATCTGTTGTTTATAATTTACATTAAATACTGGCTGCTTGTGTTTTGCAGATTATACAATAATACCTAAAAAAACCTCTGTAATTATTCTTCACATCAGTTAGTAGGTAATTTTTATCATTATTATTTTGACAAAATACTGTGAAACTAAATTTTGTCAAATCTTTAGAACAATGGTGTTTGTGTGTGGTAGTGGCATTATATCTCCTATCATGTACTATGTTGGTTAGACTTCGGTAGCTATGGGGGTGTGGGAGGTATGGTGGTTGAAAGTGGTCGACCTGCGGCACTTTCATATTTCTACCAAAAACGTATGTGTCATGGTGTATCACTTTTCAGCCAAAACTATCTAGCACAGATCACTGGTGTTTGTGTGTGATAGTAGCACAGAGTCACTTGTCGATTAAAACGTTGGCCGAATTTCGGTAACTGTGAGAGTGTGGGAGATATGGTGGTTGAAATTGGTCGATCAAGGATATTTTCGTATTTCAACCAAAGACGTGTGTCCGTATATTTTACTTTGCTGCCTGAACTACATAGCGCAGGTGGCTGACATTTGTGTGTGGTAATTGCGTTGAGTCTCCCATCGTGCACTATGGTGTTTAGATGTCGGTAGCTGTCAATCCAAATTCTTTATAAACACAAACAAAGTCGTGGGCACCAGCTAGTTATAACTAAACTGTACCTTTTTTACTTAAATGCATATATAGACCAAATTTTGCTGTTCAAACAATTTCATCGGTAAATGAGCTTAGTATAATGAGATTAGTATATTTCATGTACCTGTTCATTAATACTGAATGGAAAAAGTTTCTTTTTTTTCTTCTACTAATAGAAATAAGGTGCTGAGAATGCAGAAATGTGTAATATGGATTGTAAAATAGGGCCTAGAAAATCATAGATTTACGTTCAAGCAGTTAGGAATCTAAATATTTTTAGTAGCCAAAAATTTTTTTCTTGTGAGAAACACACAACACTAAGAATACAATTATCATTTATCAATCACAGCCACAGTTCTTTTCATGGCATCATAGCTAGCTATTTTCGACTTTGTTGCTACTAATTATCCATTTAGTTACTTTGCCCATTTTCTATTCCTGCATTATGGAAAACTGTAGATTGCCTTTACCTGGTAGATTATCAAGTTAGAGTAGGTGCTTATGACTGGTAGGTAGCAACCTTCATAGCATATAGAAAAAGTTGATATTGATGTATTTAATGAATGATAGCGAGTATCAGGGAATACTGTACTGAGAGTGAGAATGAACAGTTGCAAGGATTAAATCTACAATGTTAATAATGTGAAGAACAGTCTAAGAAAGGCACAAAAAAAAAAAAAAATTGTTGAAGAAGACAATCAGACTTTTTGTAATAAAATAAAACTAGTATGAAGTATTGTAATTGGTTGCGATTGTGAATTACTATAAACTGTTGTATTTAAAAATATGTGAGATATTTAAAGTTGATCAGCAAATTTGGTATTTATAAGTAGTTCAAGGCTGTTAACTGATTTTAGGAGGACAAACTATTAAAGGAAATAAAAGGACAAGAATTTTTTCCTTGTAGGAGGAGGACAAAAATAGTTGAAGGTGAGTCTACATTAGTCATTTTGAAAGATAATGATGACGAAAATGTGCTCACTGACTTGAGAGGAAAGACGATAAATCAAGCTAACAAAACTTAATTATATTTATGTTAGAAGTCAATTGTAAGTAGATGTTGCAAAAGTAGGTATTTCCAAGAAGCACATCAATTCAGAATCTATAAACTGCATACTGGAACTTCAATCAGTAGGCAGCCAGCTACCCTTTAGGGGTGACCTTCCCAATAATCCATTATATATGCAAAACAGGAGATTATTGCATGGCAAATTGCAAATCTGTACTTACAGAACTTAACTACTGCCTACAATCTTCCTAACAATAATAAAATTGATATTTTATTATTATTATTTATTCTCTATGATTTGTTGAGCCTGTTGTATATCAGTTAACACTTTCCTCTTTCAAACCACCATCAGAACTTGGAAACTGGAAAACTATGAAGGAGACGAAATAAGCTATTGGTATTCACAGGTTATCTGTATCATTTAATACACCAATAGGTAGTGATTATTATGCATCATCATCATTGGTGCACAAGTAATATGGTATACAACTTATGTAATTATGTGATTTTTTTTAAATGATTGGGTTTATTGCACTTTCATGAGGTTACTTTTCAGACAATAGTAGTGATTACAAGAAAAGAATGAAAAAAGGAATTGTGGAATACTATTTTTATATGTATAACAAAATGATATACTCATCCTCAGCACATAAGAATCTGGTGAGAGGCCTCATCATGATAGCAGTCAATATTGCCATGCTAAGCTAATTATAAATATCTTAAATATGGTACAAATCTGTTCTTACCTATAAATACCAGTAAAATTTCTTTCTTTGTAAGATACCATCTTACAGAATGTCATGGTTCCCTCACTGGGCAATCTAACATTCTTGAAACAAATGCTTAGTTTGGGCTACAGACCTTCTTATCAACAGTAGCTACATGACATTTATTCATTTTATTTTATACATATTGCATCTATGAAACTGAAAATTAAATCATTTCATCCAGACTACTGTGTAAATATATGTTTCAAAAGTCATAATCTAATTTAAATTCTTTGTTTAGCAACTTCAACTAAAACATTCTGTAGTAATTGATTTCAAGTATAAGGGAGTGTAAAGTTTTCTTTTGTTGCCAAGGTAGTCGGGGAACGGAATACATTACGAAGGGAAATGTCGAACGTTTACCTGTAGCAATGTAGTTTAAATTCATTATGAGCAAATATAGGTGGGGTTGAAAATACCCTAAAATAATTTAAGATTAAAAGCAAGTCTTGAAATACAGAAGTAGGTGGGTAGGAAAAGTTCCATCAACTCAAATAAAAATTATGTCTTGAGGAATACCCCTTTCGGCAGCTTATATTACAAATTTTACATTGCTGTTTAAACATAATATTAAGTAAAGACTAAAAAAAAATACTTTCTGGCTAGAAGAAAACTTATTCAGCACAAAAAAATCATATTCATTTTGGCTTTTACTTAATGTAAACGCTATCAATATGAATGATTCATACTTGGGTAGCTAATCCAAAACTAAACTGGATTAGATATTTTGAGGACACAATATCCATTCAAACTAACCTTCAAAAATATGGTTTGTATATTTGTAGCTCTGTCAACAAGCAGTTGTTTATAGTCAGAAAGACATTCCTCTCTCAACTGTAGAGCTTGTTGGCGAGTAAGTTTTTCTGGGTTCCCGATCCGAGCCAAGAAAGGTGCAAGGTAATCAGCCTCTGCTTCAACTTCTTTTATTTGTTTTTCCAGTTTCTTTTGATCCTGAACATATGTCATAAGATTAATGTAATTGGTATTTAATAATTCTTATTGAAAAATACATTATAGTGACACATTAAAATAAAATAACAAGAAAACACTGTCAGTGCAGGGTTTTGCCTCTAAGCTTAGTCTTAACTGTGACCGTAATGTTGCCTAAGGAGAATAGATTGTTAGTTAACTATCCCGGTCGCCATTTAATTGGATAACCTCAATTAGAAAAGGTAGGTGATGAATAATAAAGTTCACTGTACCCTCAAACAAATTCAAAGTTCACTGTATTCTTCATAAACATTTTTACAAGTTCAATACACAATCTATTGGCATCAGATATTCGTCTCCAAAATTAATGTTGCAGGTATAGATAAGTGAATCAAGCCAGGTCAACCTCCTTGAACACATGATGACAGTTAAGTGAGAATTTTGCAACTACTGCATACACTTCCAAAATTTCTAAGATGGCTGCCGAAATGGCGATACTTCCGGTATCAACTTGTCGCCTACCCCTGCATATTGCGCCAAACCACTGGCCAACCCAACATGGTGACTGCCCAAGCAATCACAGCAAACTGACCATTTCCCCACCAGTGGGGTCTGTTTTACAACCGTGGCGTGTAAACTAACCTACTTCCACATTTCCAATGACATCATCAAATCTTTATGGAATAAGACTTCTCTCTACCAACTTTAAATTTTTACAGTATACAGTTCCGATTGTAAATGTTAAAATATAGCCTAGTCGAAATTTCTGTATCTATGACATTTTGGCTGTAAAAAAATATTTTCGTGAATAATCTTGAATTGTCTCTCCAGTCTAGAGTATTTGAGTTATCAAGCTGAAACAAGCTTTAAAATAATTCACTCCTCATCCTCTACCTAGTTACAATTTTATAAGTTGGTGAAATTAAAACAGCTGAATTTAAATCATTGATATTTCCCAAAATATTGGAGTTACAAGCCCAGAAGTTATTTTAAAAGATTCTACATCAAAAGTCGTGACACTGTCCCACTACAACAATGTTTCTTTCATAGCTTTCCTATGCTTTCGAAATTTAGTTAACTTTTCTCCCAACTTTAGTTTGACCATGTCCTCCACCGGAAGTATCGATTTGCACGTATTTATAATGTATTGTTTTTTTAACCAAACTATCGCACATATTCTAAATACAATTAGTGTTTTGTGCTCAGAAAAAATTCCCCTTTCTTTTAATTATACTGCCCTTTTTTGATTTATATGTGTCACTAAGCACTTGTCTGATGAAATATTAATTTCCTATAAAAACAATACTTAACTTTTTACTATTCTCTTCAAACTTTTACCTAATATGCAATAAAAATTAACGCAGCTTTTGAGATATGAATTATTTTCCTATCTTTAAACTGTGGCATCAGGAATTTTTTTTTTGTCCGTTTACTACTCCTTACGAAATCAGGAAACTTTGATTTAGGAATGCCGATATCTCTTCAAGAAAATTTCTACCTGCAAAGATGCTATTCATGGCCTAAAGTACCTGTGAAAATGAAAATAAGCCCAACTGTATTATATGGCAATATTTATATTACATTCTAACCTCATATCACCATTTACTTGTACTTGACCCTTGAAATACTTAATAAAATGTCTTTAAACATGATATGCAATGTGATTGGAGTTAACTTGACATTCTTTAAACAAATTTTGGATATAAAATGACAAAGTTTGTGTTATCTTACAACATATTAAGTTATTTGTTTTCAAATTAAGTTCAATATTTTTAAAGATGTTACACTTGAGGAAATTATATTAATAAAAAATAAAGTGTTCCTTACCTTCTCTTTCATACATTGTTTTGCTTCCCAGTTCCTTTCACGGTCAAAAAGTGTAATGTACAAACTTGGAGTACATGTTTCTATAGCTCTTGTGTGAAGTATTTCTGAAACCTATTATATGAAATGCACCACTGGTTATACAAACTGAGTCATAAGCATTAACAACTAAAAAAAAATACGGAAAAACTTTCAACTACTGGAACATTAGAAACAAATCCACTAATAAGCAATTTTAAATTAAAACAGAAATAGGAAGAAACCATTACTTGTGACAGCTAATGTTCTAAATTGGTAGGTCAATGTAAAATGAAGATAAATGCTGAAAAGAAACAGCTTATTAGTTACACAGATAAAAAACAAAATGTTTTTTTGTGATTATAGGGTGGGAACAGATTTTCTTGTTGAAGGCTTGACATAACATCTGATAAAAATCTCAAGTGGGTAAGAGGTGAACATTGGTGAGAAGGGAAATTGCTACTGGTACACGTTTCATTGCAACTTTTGTCTCTGTGAGAAGTGCCACCAAAGTGTTTGCCAAATAACTGAGGAAATGCAATTAAAAGATATTTTCAACATTTATTTGCAGTTTGTTATTATTTTACCCGTGTCTGACTATCCTCAGTTGAATTTTTCTACTAGGAAGTATGATGCCCACATTTTACTTGATTTTGCCCAGTAGGTCAATTTTTTTTAATGAAAGCTGTGAGCAAGAAAGTTTTGAAAATATACAGTCTGTTTTCCTTTTTACAAAATTGCTTACACTAAGTGCAATAATCTACACCCCTCCACGGTATTGGCCTTTTGGACCTGTGTAACAAAGTAATTGGTTTTACAGTATGAAAGAACTGGATTCCAAAACATTAGCAACGTGTGGAAAGAAAGTTCTGCAGCAAAGCTCAGCACAAAACATACCATTAAATTCTTAGAATAAAAAGTTGAAGAGATGTATTTGTATGAGATTTATAAAGAAAAAAGTGAATATTGGTGAATTAATTGGTTAAAAAAATGGGATGTAAATTGAGTATGAAGAAGGATAACATTAATAAATCATGTTTTCAGTTAGTTAAGATTTATTAAGAGATAATTAGAGTAAAGTTTAGAAATGTAGCAGTTGGAAAGATTGTTAAATTACATTTATCAGATATAACAGAATGTACTAAAAATATCTTAGATCCATGTGCTGATAGTTATCTCTTTGCTGATGATCTGAATGTAAGTTTTAGTGCCAATTCCTCCGAACTTATGAATTCAGCAATAGAAAAAGGTTCTTGAATTGTTGAGGACTGGTGTACTGTGTCTCAATAGGATAAAGTACAGAATATAGAAATAAGTTATATTAAGGATGATATCAACCACATAAATGGTGTTAAGTATGTTAAGTTTCTTGGATTCTCAATAGACTGGTGTTTAAGTTGGAATAAGCATATACAAGCAACAGCTTCTAAATTGTGCCAAGGGATCTATATGCTAAGAAGACTGAGGTCTATAGTAAACGAAGGTGTATTGAAAATGGTTTCTTATGCTCAAATTCATAGTCATTATTCATATGGTGCATTACTGTGGGGACATCAGTCTTCTGCTCTAAGGCTATTCACACTTCAGAAAAAAGCAGTGAGAATTATAGGTAACCTTCCTTCTTGTAGTCACTGTAAAAATACTTTTCTTCATCTTGGAATAATGACTCTATCAGCTATATTTACCTTTCAGTGCTTAATGTATATTAATGAAAATATGGGTGTGAGTCATACTTATAGTACTGGGAATAGAGATAACATAGGTTTTTTCAGGTGTGGATACAGATGCACTCAAGAAACATATTACTATGTATCGATCAAGCTTTTTAGTGCCATATGAATGAGAATAAGATTACTTCCAAACAAAATGTTCAGGAATGTAATAAAAAAATTACTTATTGATAATGGTTTATATAAAATTGAAGACTTTTATGAAATAGCGGCTAAAATTGTTAGGATCGTAATGGACATATAGGTTTATTAAAAGAAAATTATAATATTTTATTGGAATTCATTTCAGTAACAAGCAGGCCAGTCTTCGCACGCGCCGAGCTGAGCGCAGTATTGTTTGTTAGCAATGTGCTGAGACATTGACTCGATCGATATTACTAGTTGGAACTGACTCTCTGACGTCAATAAAGTTCACCTCCGAGGTAACAACAAATTATTAGCTCTCACTCTGTGGGCAGTCATCGACGAGTAGATAGCTCAGTTTCTGCGGGTAGCTTTCATCAGCCAGTATGGGTTTCTAACAGTGAAACTGACTCTCTTCGCTCAAGTCTGTTCACCATGTAGGCCCTGCAAGATCATGGGGGCGGCATACCATCAGCCACTTAGCTTGCCATCCAATCATACAACAATCTATTAGTCTACGAGTTATTACTCAGTCAGATGCAATTAGCATCTTAGATAGGCACTGTCGGGAGGATCCTCGCAGTCATGTTATCGACTGTATGTTCACGGCTTTCAATGACTTTAAATGGGACCTCATAACTGCTAGATGCCTATTATCATTCATAATAGGATAGAATCTCAGTTGGTCATCTAACACGTACCAGCCTTCCCCTATCCTGGTTGCCGAACTTACTAATCGGCTGGTGTCATATTATTCCTGACAAATTACATCTTATTAATTAGCCTACAAGACGTAAGAGCTCAAGATCATCAAGATAGAAGAGACTTCCACAGCTGCAAGAACGCCACGAGGTTATTTAAACTCTCCTTTAGAGTCCCACCACAGTTAAAGTTCACAACGAACCCAAATCTATCCCTCGGCTACGCTGTCAGACAGATAGGACTCTTACAAAATGATGTAAAATTGGAATATTTATAATTCATTGATAAGGCTATTTGACAGTATTAAAAATATATTATAAATTGTTGTCATTCTCGTAGATTAATGCTTCAGGAAGCTATTTTTTTTTTTTTTTTTTTAAATAAAAGTGGTTATTTTTAACAAAAAAGCAAAATAAAAAATAGACTTTTCTCACCTCTGGTCACATGACAGAAAACGCTCTAGGATTGGTGGACGCTTGAGTGACATCAACGTCTGTAAACCCTGCGGTTGTGTATGGAGCGTTTAATACTATCCAAGCTTTCAACTATTTTTTATTGTTTGTTGCTGGTCATTTCCTATTATTAATGAAATTTCATTTTGGATGCAAAATCGAGAAAAATTTGTAATAGACTACAGCAGAAAAATATTTGTATATGATGGAAGACTTGACATGGAAAGAAGATGATGGTAAATTAAAGAAAATAAAGGGTGGCAATGCCACTGAAGAGCTTCCATTGGCTCTGAGGATCAGTAAGCATTGTGGGAATGCAGTGGTTATATGTAGTACTGAGATTAATGATGGTGGCAAAAAAGATTTCAGAAGATTGGTAGTAGTATTGTGCTGACCTTCAAGAAGGGGAATAAAGTAAATGTTATAATGACAGAGAAATTGTGACATTTTGTAAAATTCTTCCCCCATAACTCCTATATTTGATATATATGTTGCGAGTTCCATACTATCCCACCATAGTCACCAAAAGAATTAATCAGGCTTTTGTAATCCAGTTTCCTTGCTAGACTTGTACATTTTCTCACTGTCCTATTCAATAGTTGCAGTAACCACTCTCTGTTATCTCCTTTGCTGAACTGAAATACCATGTAAACCAGCACCAGAGACCAGACTTCTTCATTGAGCAAAAAAATATTTATTTCAGACAGAAGTAGTTAAAACTTAACCCATAGGCACATCTGGTCTGCATTTGAATATTGACCTCAAACTCATCGAATGCATGACAACAAGGCAAATTTAGTCAGCTCTACTAACCCATGGCACCAGATCTATGTGAGTCAAAAAACTGTCATATATTTGACGATTACAGAACTAGATTGGGTCGAAGAAGCTGTGATTTCATGGGGTTTGCACTTTAAACCCCCCAGCATTTGCTCCACAAATGGAAATCATCAGCAAAGTTGAGTAGACCTTCTGTAGAGTACCAGCAGACTTCACTGAAGAACTCGTATTAAAAATGTGTCACATTCTCCATAAGGCTGATTCTGAAAAGAAGAATACATCTGCGTCAGAGTGGAGAGTGCTAAAGGAACTGCAGGAGAACAAGGATGTTGTCATTATTACTGCAGGTAAGGACAATGCCACTATTCTCATGGCAATGGAAGACTACAGGCATAAAATTATTCTGGAAAATGAAACTTATGAAAGGCTGAATGAGGCAGATGATTCAATAATGTCAGAAGCTAAAAAGAAAATTGCGCCTCTGAAAACTTCAGGTCTTCCACAGGATATTATCAAAAAACTTCAGCCCCAGCTGCAGTGCCTCCCAGGTTAAATGGGCTGCCAGAAGTACACAAAGGAAGGATCCCATTGCAACCTACAGTGAGTTTACCAATGTACTTTCTATCAAAACATCTCTCCATAGCCCTGAGCCAATTAGCAGGGGAATGTACTGACCACATGTGGAATTCAGGGGGGTGTTTTGGTATGCTGCAAGTAACAAATGACATCATGGTCGATTGTGAGATGATGTTGGTTGTAACGAGGATTTGTTTTGGATAATACATTGGAGTTGCTAGACAACATTTAGAGCTGCCGATGGTGGATCTTTTCCACCACATGGAGACTTCAACTTCATTTTCAAAATCAATTATTTTAAACAGCATGACAAGGTCACCTCTTTCTTCAATATGTTCATGGAACATATCCAGGACATGGAAAGTGTGACCAAATTGTTTTTATAGATATGAGGATGATTCTTGATGTGGCTGCACAGAAGAGGAAAAACTAGATTATTTCCTTAAACATTTTATGGAATAAATTAAAGTATCAAATTTACAATAGATGCTGAATAGGAGGGTTTCCTGCCATTTCTGAACTTTTGGTCTGAAGATCGAACATGTAAGGGAGAAAACCAATACCGGGGTTGAAGTATCGGTTCAATCACCTTAACTAACCTCCAACTTGCTTTTGGTACTGTCAAAATATTCATTGATCAAACTGTTAAACCGTGTATAAGCCTGGATGAATCAACTGTAAGAAATTACGGCTGCCACTTCCCTCACTATCCTCAGGAAAGAAAAGATTAATATACCCTAATAAGAAATAAGCACTGTTTAAATAAAAAAATTCAATGTATTCTTCAAAGTAACATCAAAAGTCACAATTGGCTGTCGAACAAATCAATTCCTAATCTGCAAGTAATGATGAGGAATAAAAACCGACTGACCTCTGTTAATAAATTTCAAAGTATCATTTTCACAATTGACAAATCACACATTCCGAAAAATTCATCATGTCTGCCAAAACAATATCGTGGTGTGCGTGACTTCCGGGACAACCCAGAAGTCCTCGAGTGCCAAATGTGGCTCTGTGAAACACAGAGTGTGCTTCCAAGACTTTCAATCAGATGTGGCGTCCTCATCTCTGCTAGGCGTTGTATACCATGGATGGACCCACGACACCTGTATCTTCGCGCTACTAAATATAGTTTGGAAAAATTCTGTAATTTCAAGTGCTCAAAATTTTACAGTGTAATGTTTGTGGTCTGATGATTGATTTAGTTTATGACAGCTATACCTCTAAAGTTACTCAGTTTTCTGTAAATAAATCGAATGTGTTCCGCGCAGCAATACCAATTTTTTGTTGGCCGCGGGACTTACCCGAGCTGGCCATCCAGTTTAACATTTTGTATGATTTTTCAAATTTAGATTTTAAAACTTATGTGTGTTCTATGGTCCCTCCAGTTTACAGGATTTGTTATGTGTTCACTGTATGTGGTGTATTTTAGAAGTTATTAGTCTTACAAAAATAGAAGTGGAGAAACCAGAAGCCGCCATTGAGTCAATTTACTATTTTACTATTTTGCTTGAGGCATTGCAATTAGGGTTACCAGATGTCCTCTTTTACCCAGACATGTCCTCTTTTTTGGACCGTAAAAATGGTCCGGGCGGGTTTTGAGAAAAATCAAGGAATGTCCTCCTTTTTTTTAGTTCCGTTTTACTACTGCCTGAACTTGAAAGTGTGGGAATAAAACTCTCCCATCTGTCAAAATGGTAAACCCTAAAGAATTTAACCTTTATGCCAACAATGTGATATTTTATCTACACTTTTCCTTTTTCTGTCTCTGCACTGTGTCAAGATATAGTTACGATTTCTGAGCAATAGGTGGCGAGGCAATTATCGTGAAATACGAGCTGCGGGGCGGCCGGTGAAGAACATTATGTACGCAACAATGCAAAGTACTTCGGTAGTCAGCTCGGCTTCTAGAATCATTGTTTTCAACTGCTTTACTGTTAGTTGCGTTTTGGTTGTTGTGAAGTGAAGTAGTTTTACTGTTCAAGTGAAATCATGCCAAAACGCAAATGTGTCTTCAGTGACGAATTACAAAAACGATTTCCTGACTTCAGACCGGGAAGAATTAGCTCAGAGGCAGAATGTCTTATCTGCCCATCAGGAAAATTTGTTTCAGTTGCTAATAAAGATAAGATTTATAATCATGGGACCGATTTTACGTAAATATCGTATGACACTGGAAATTTGCGTGTAATAGCTCAGATTTTCTTACACTGAATAACGTATAACACGCACAGTTATTAATTTTCAGGGGGGCTAGACCTAGAAGCTCACAAAAACACTGAAAAACACAAAACGCGGATACGTACTGCAGCATCTTCATCCAAACTTGACGATTTTTTTGCAAAAAAGGATTCCAAAATTAATTATCTGGTCCATGCAGCTGAAGGCACCCTATCTTTTCACACAGTCAAGCATCATCAAAGTTTTAAATCAATGGACTATACTGGAAAACTGCAGAAAGTGTTATTTACAGACTCAAATATAGCGAAACAAATGTCATGTGCTCGCACTAAAACAGAAGCCATTATTAATTCTGTATTGTCACCTCATTCTGTTAATGCTTCTATTGACGCTTTGGAGTGTATTTCATGTTTTGGTGTTGCAACAGACGGCAGTAACCATGGTTCTGTGAAACTGTTTCCAATTCTAATTCAATACTATGACTTTAAATCTGGGGGAATTCAAACAAAAGTGATAGAACTTAAAAGTAGTCCAAATGAAAAATCTGAAACGATTGCATCTTACATATGTGATACTCTTAGAAGTAGATGTATTAATAATAAATGTGTTGCTTTTTCTGGGGACAATACAAATACAAATTTTGGTGGGATTAGTGGACTTGGTAAGAGGTCGGGAAATAATGTTTTCGCCCATCTGAAAAACAATTTAAATGATAGATTAGTAGGATTAGGCTGCCCTGCTCATGTTTTACATAACTGCATTCAACATGGTATTGATGCAGGACTCACATTAGATGTTGATTCTATAGTATTAAAAATATTTAATTATTTTTCTGTGTACACAGTACGTACTGAATGTCTTAAGGACTTTTATGATTTTGTAGATGTACAATATAGGGAAATATTGTGTCATTCTGAGAGTAGGTGGCTGTCCATTTTTCCTTGCGTTACGAGACTAATTGAAATGTATCCAGCACTGAAATCATATTTCAATTCTCAGGGTGAAATTCCAATTCTGATTAAAATGTTTTTCCAAAATGAGCTTAGTGAAGCACGATTATGGTTTGTTCATTCTCTTATGTCATTATTTCAACATAATATTTTGGCCCTAGAAAAAGAGAAAAATTCACTAGTAGAAATGATACATATTCTTGAGGGTGTGTTGAATGCTCTTCAGGAAAGAAAAATCCAGAATTTCAAATCTTTAAAACTAAAAGAAATTTTGAGAAAAAAAACGGGATGAAGGTTATGGTTCTAAATGTGATATGCTAGAAGGAGAAATAGCACATGTTTATGATGCAACAATTACGTATCTTAAGAAATGGTTGGTTCAGTATCAAGAGTTTTTGGTATTTAAATGGATGGGTCTGAAGAATTCTCCAAATTGTGGAGATGTGGAACAAACAATTCTGTACCTAAATGAAAAACTTAATATTAAAATAGACGATGTAAAGTGCTTTGATCAGTTTTGCAACTTTCAGAAATTTTTGACAAACCAGGCGAACGTTAATACAGATCAGTTGTCAAATGATATCTGGTGTAAATATTTCCGAGAGTCAAAGAATGGTGCTTGTTTCTCAGAACTACTAAAAATTGCGGAGTTTTTCTTTGCTATTCCCCCCCTATCGGGCGACCTTTTTTTTTTAGGTCTACTACTGACGGCGACCCGGGATGCACCAGGGCCGTAATTGGTGCTCCCCACCCCCTATCGGCCCAAATTTACGGGCGACCCGGGATGCCAGGAGGGTGCAAGTGCACCCCCTTGCATCCCCCTCCCGGCGCCCATGGCCACAATGCTAGTGTAGAAAGGATTTTTTAATTAGCAAACAGTCAGTGGACCAAAGATAGAAATAGACTCAGTGTTGAGTCTGTTAAGGGAATTATAAGTGTGCAATATAATTATAAGGATTTATCTTGTGTACAGTTTTATAATTATTTGTTGTAAAATAAGAAATTACTCTCAGAAATTGGTTCATCAAAGAAATATCTGAGTACTTCAGGGAATAATGATGAAGATGAGAAATGTACTAATGATGATTGTTTGTAGTTTATATTAAAATGTGCCACAAATTGTTGTAACGTTGCATGATTTAATAAAATGAAGTAATATAATACCTATTGTAGACGTTACATTTGCAAAAAGTATAGTGAATTATGCATATCTTAAGTATTTTTATGTATTAAGTGTGTAGTTATAATTTATCTTAATGCAACATCCGTAAATGTTGAGAAACCCACAACACTTTTGCAGAATTTAGTATTAATCTAGAAATGTCCTCTTTTTGAAGACCATCATCTGGTAACCCTAATTGCAATGGAATTTTCATCGTTTTACATTTTTTTATTTGTTTTAAAATCTGCACTGTTAATTTAATACATAAATATTTTTTGTATCTGCAAGTAAAATACTTTTCTGTTTGTTAACTTTTTCTGGGATGCTATATTAACTTAATTGTTTGCTCTACTTCGATATTGAGAGTTGACAAAGTGTTATTTTCTATATCGCTTATTGGTTAAAGCTAGAAAATGTTTCACTATGCCATCTTTAAATAGATTTAATCAGACATTTTCAAACAACACAAAATCTTTTCTTTTTTTAAGTAAAGGTTAATAAAGATACTACATTACAAACTTCAGATAGACTCTTAACCAAAGTTTCTGAAGTCAACCAAAGCAAGAAAGTTGCCTGAAGAAAGGAAACTTCTACATACCATCTAGATTTTTTTCTCTTTTCTAGGTTAATAATTCCAATCGTACACGGATTAGTCCACACACCTAGATCTGCGTGAGAAAGTTGAAGGCAAATAATACTTTTAAGAACAAATAGATCATGAGTGCTATATCAAAGGTAGAATATTTTATGTGAAATTAATAACTGCTTAAATCATGTTCCATGCAGTAATTATTTATGTCCCAGACATCACCAAAACAGATATAGAGAGGGAAAACTTCTAGGAAGAATTACAAGAAACACTAAATATTAGACTTGCGCATAATAGTTCGCGAAGGGGAGCGCTCAGTTTAGTTCGCAGCTCCCTCGTGAACTAGTTCGCTCTTTTAGTTCGTTAGTTCGCGTCTCGAATTCAGAGAAACAGATCATTCGCTCGCCTTGCTACCGCTACTGCACGCGCTATTTTGTTTGTTAAGTCAGTTTTATTAGGACATAATCATTTTTTTGTCGTTTCTAAATGGAATTTAATATGACCTTCTTAACAAAAGTTATTGCTTAATAATAGCCCTTTCAAATTACATTTGCATGAACAGTTGGCGCCGATGAACCAAACTGCTCATTGTCCTTTACACAAATGGGTAAATTGAATAATTGTGCTGTTTTTACTATTTACTTTACATGCATTCGTAGAATATTAATTTTTTAAATGGATTTGTTTATTAGTTCATGGAAGAAACATTACTTATAAAAGGCGCTAATGATTCTGCCGTCGACGCGCCCTTAAACCCCAACAACACAACATTACTTATAGAATATTATAAACGCGTTTATTTTGATGAATTAAAATACCCGTTTATAAGTAATCGGCTTTTTTATATAAATAAAGTTTTGGAAATCATGGACAAAATATAATTCTACTATTGGCTACAACTTAAGTACTATATGACAGAAATAGTATTACCTATATTATTAAGAAAAATAACATTAATACTTCCAATGTAGTATCTAATAATTAGACATATAAAAATAACAGTGACCCTTGAATGAGAAAGTGGTAGCAATAACGAAAGTGCGTAAATTTCCAGTGAATTGGAAGTCATTGAGCTATTATTTTATTAGTGAAGGGGGGAATAATCCAACACACATTCACAATTTTTTGGCGACGAATGAAACTGATGAAGACACAAAAGTTAAAATCTGTTTGAATTTTGTAAGTCATTTCTTTCATCACTTTCACAAAGCTGTTAACCCACAGACTGAGATAAGTATTATATTATGTCAGCTTTAAAATCAGCGCTAGAAAAATGTAAAAGATACTGTTTCTTTGGTTAAGAAAACAAGAAAAAGCCTTTAGAAACCAAATTCTCCACTGAAAGTGATAATATAAAAAATAATGCTCTAGTATTCGTTGATAAATGTCTGGAGTATCTTAGTAAATAGTTAGATTTTAATGAAAGCAATTGGCTATACAAAATCCAAAAATTAAATTCAAATCACAGGGTTTCATTTGATGACTGTGAGACTATATTAGAGGTTATAAATTTGCGAGAAAAAATGAATATCGAAGTGAACAAACTTTACTCTGAAATAACAATATTATACGAAATCCAGGTAAAAGTAAGAGAAGTATTTCATGAATAAAAAATGAGCTTTTTCTCGAAATTAATTTAACAACTGAAAGCGATAAAGCATATGACAATTTTACTGTAGACAAAAAAGAATTAAAGATGAAAGAAGTGCAAAAAATATAGCTTAAAAAATGAAATAGTAAAAAACATACCTTTTATCATTTTCTACTCTTTCGTAAAATATTATATTTTTGAAGTGTAGCATATTTTTATAGGTTATTCTTTTAAAAAAATTCCTACCATCAAAAAAAAATATTGGAAACCCTAGCGGCGAATGGTGCTAGTTCGCGAACGGTACCGCTCAGTTTAGTTCGCGAACGGTACCGCTCTCTATAGATCGCGACCGGGAGCACTCTGTTTAGTTCGCGAACTAGGTCCTCCAAGACAGCTCGCTCGCTCGCTTTGCTAGCGCTACTGCACGCGCTCTCTTATTTGTTATGGTAGTTGTGGTTATCGATGGTTGTCTTTTGAATGTTAATGGGATCAAAGTGTATTTTATTTTCACATTCCACGTTAAATTTCCGTTTGTGACTTCTGCAATAATTATTAATGTTGAACAATTTATTTTTATTTTATTTTTATATCTGTGTCTTCAGTGAAATGTGTCCACAAGGAACTGTGTTTCCTTTTAGATAATAAACTAAAACAAAAGTTGGTCTTCGGGAAAGGATCGAATGAACTAACGAACTAAGGAGCGAGAGATCTGGGAACTAGTTCGCGTAGTTCGCCTGTGGGAGCGCTCTTCCGAACTAGTTCGTTCGCAAACTACACAAGACTACTAAACATCAGATGAAGAAAAATTAATACTCCTGAGCGATTTTAATGCTAGAATAGATAATAAGGTTGATCCAGATATCACACAAGGATTTTATGAACACCAAACAAACGAAAATGGTAACCTTCTTATTACATACAGCACAAAAATTATTTTAGCATTAACAACACATTTTCTGATTTGTCAATGAAAAATAAATATGAGATTTTGCAAGAAAATAAAAGGGCTGAAATTGTAAAACTTTATTTTTTAACTTTAATATTTAAACCTTAATCTGCCTTTACATACACTTCCTATCCACTTTAAGATTGCATACTTACTTCACTTTCTATTTTTCTGATATGAAACAACAGCTTCTCTTCCCTTTTCAACATTTCATCTAACAGGTAAAAAAGTTCGAGCTGTTTTGGCTGTGGAGCTGTTGTATCAAACTGAAAAAAGTGAAATATTTAGTTAACATGTGCAAAACATTTACAGTAATTAGGTGAAAGAGAGTAATGATGTTGACAGATTTTTTACCGAATTAATAAAGAGTTAGAGAAAACTTGTTTATATCTGGATCAGAAGTCATACAGCTTATCTCAAAGTTAAGGTGAATTATAGTATTCCAAGAAATATTATAAACTATATATTGGATATAAAAGAAGAGGTAAAAACGGTGGTTTTTCACAGCTTTAAAGCCATACTGCCATAGGATTAATGGAGGTAGAGCCCCGCATTCCTATTTGCTAACCATAGGCACTAAAGTGGACATGCCATGGTCAGCATCATTGTCGGGACCTTTTTCTTTACCTTCCCGCAGAGTTTTCCCCCACGATACTCATTTTATAACAGGCAGAGTGGCCTGGGGGACCATTACGGACATTCAGCTTCAAGGAAAAACCCTCGGCGTTGTTGGGGATCAAATCCCAGTCATCTGGGCCATAGTAAAATGCTCTACCACCTGAGCTACACGGCTGCCAAATATTGGATATTGTAAGCTATATTTTTATGAACCAAGATGTTACTTTTTATGAAGGTAGGCATCTGAAATAATTGATCTGAATAGGGTACAAATAGTTAATCAATTATCCTCATAATAGTTTCATACTGAACACTGTATTTTGGAAAATAATTTAGCTATGACTCATCATTTTTTCTTTTCAATTTGTAGAAGTATTTTGACACTTTCAGATTTTTAAATAGAGTTCTATAATGGATAAGGCAAAAAAATAAAAATATTATTGAGTTCAGATAATAAGATCTAGTAACAGTAAGAAACAGGAAAATGATTCATGAGACTAATGAACAATTTTAAATATGGGTCACTAATGTATGCAGATGAACTTCTTTTGGAGGAAAAAGTATCAGAAATAAAAAAAGTCACTCAAGTGATGATTCTGTACACAGATTGTGTATTAAAATGAACTCATTAAAATAACTGTAAAAACCTTTCAAAATCAATTTATTTTTAACTGAGCTCATTATTCCTTTTGTGAAATTTTCTTTCAAATGTTACAGATTAATCAAACACATATGAAAATATCAGTTGATGATTACTTGAGTAGGTTACTTTTGAAAAGTTTCCAGAAAAACTACCTTAATAACAATTTATTATCATACTTATTAAATTCTTTATCAAATAACATATATTTTTAAAAATATAATGAAGTGACATATTTAATAAAATTAACAAACTCCAGTAAGATTGATATAAATTCTTCACGGGTTTGCTGCCGGATTACATTTTCTGTTGAAAAGCTTTTGGCGACTAACAACGGACCTGATGATGGCGGCAGTGCAAGTCGCCGAAAGCTTGTCAACAGAAAATGTAATCCGGCAGCAAACCCGCGAAGAATTTATATCAAAGATACGCCGGGAAAGACTTATCTCTCATACTCCAGTAAGATTGCACAAGTTTTCTTATAATCATTACAGGACTACATACCACTGAAAAAAAAGAAGACATTTTGGACCAATGTTTTCAGAAATAAAGGGAAAATTAGATTTCTTTATGGCGTTAAGGTATTTTTTAAATAAATTTTTATTTAATTATGATGGAGTGCATGCTCCAGTAGCAATTATACTACACAACCATTATTCCACTTTCTTGTAACCACCTACCCTTTATGAATTTTAATTCTGTGAATGTTTTTGGTAAATTGTTCATCACTTCCCATGATAATTTATTACAATTCTTTATTTCCTTACTTACAAGAAAATTTTTGTACTCCCTAATGTTTGAAACCACATGCCAGCTTCTCGTCAGGATCATCTTTTTACCTTCCAAACATTACTCTTAATTCTTCTACCAATATCTTCGAAAGCGTCATCATCAGTATAGGCCTAGTACACTCCCAGTACTTTCTTCATCCTCCTCCTTTCTTCCAGTGAATCCCACTACAGCTCTTTTAACATATCAGTTACTGATTGCATTTGTTTTGGAGACAAATCTAACTGCCCTTCTTTGCACCTTCTCCAACTCCTGTATCTGATAAGCAAATGTGTCCCCACACTACACCACCGACAGAAGTTTTGTAAACCATTTCCCTCACTTTTCTAGTACTTCCCCCTTATGACCCTCTCCAATAAATGAAGGAATTTTAAACCTTTTCCTATCACCTGCCCAATGTGTTCTGCCCTGCTGAGTTTATTATCAAATGTTATTCCAAGATATTTACACTTCAGGTCTTTGACAAGCAATTCCTTCTTTACCCTATAATCACAAGTAATCTTTATATATATGAGTATGTACCTAAAAAGCTCACTCTTCTTGGCATTTATATTCAATCCGTGTTGGTCTACCCCCTTTGTGTAGCTTGGGATCCACATGTTGGGTATCAAATACAGGAGTTGGGGAGTGTGCAAAGAAGAGTAGCTAGATTTGTTTGTGTAAATTATCGCAGGACCCAGTCAGTAATTTATATGATAAAGGAGCTGGATTGGGAGTCATTGGAGGACAGGAGGAGGGTGAAGAGTGAGCTGAGAATTTATAAGACATATGTTGGTGGTGGGTCTTGTAGGAATATTGACCGAAGAATTAGGAATGTGCAGGGAAGGGAAAAGATGACTATGACCACAAGCTGGCACTTGATTTCATGCATTAAGGAGTGGGAGAATTTTCTTTTGTGGGTAAGGGTGTTAGGGATTGGAACAAATTACCCCATTATGAATAATTTACCAAAATATGCTGAAGGAATTTAGCACTCTAATTGTATAAGATAATTAAAAATAAAAAGGGTGTAATTAGATGAGTGAGGGAATTGCCACCAGAGCATGTGCTCTATTGCAATTAAATTAAAAAATTAAAGATATCCTGTCCAGATCATCTTGCAGCTTTTCACAACCGTTTCCTATTTTGATATCAACTAAACTTCTAGCTGCAAACCACCTACAGAATAATGAACAGCAACTATCCCAATATACTACCCTATGCCACTCTCATTTTCACTTCCACATATGTTGATACTGATTTCCTACCATAACTTTCTACCTTTTACGAATTCCTCCACCTATCAAGTCACTTTCTTATGTATTCCAATAGTTCTTATCTTCTTTACCAACATTTCATGACTCACTCTGTCAAATGTCTTAGATGGATTTAGTGCTACGCTGTCAACTTGGCCTGCCTTGTCCATGTCATCTCTAATGTATTTCCTAACTGAGGTTCATATGAATATCCTATCCTAAACCCATTTTGTAGTATTGCAAACAATTTCCTTCCACAGCTTATAACATTAATCAATCTTCAGTTTTTTTTTTTTTTTTTTTTTTTTTTTTTTTTTTTTTTTTTTAAATCTATATAACTAACAATCTGGCACTTCTCTGAATTAATCTTATGTTAACCTACCCAACTAGATATCCTATCCAGATTTCCATGGTGCTGTTCACTGTCGTCTCCCTTGCTACCCCATTATGTAATGTCTTGTGCAATTTTGATACTGCATTTCTTAACCTAACTCTATGCTTTCTGCCTTTTGAGAATTCCTCTACCAAGCAAGTCACATTTTAATCCTTTCCAATGGTTTTTAATGGAGTTGCAACTAAGGTCATCTTTCTGGATACTGATGCATAATTGGAGGTTAAGTGGCTGACTTCTGTGGAAGAGGAGATGGAGAAATAAATGTATAATCATTTATAATTTGATATTTTATTAT
>JARYHS010011408.1:221570254-221611254 GCA_031002005.1 Vandiemenella viatica | reverse complement strand
AAAAAGGTTCACACATACATTTACTGTTACATTAAATTAAGTAATCTTTCCAATTCATATTGTAATAGGAGTATTACTATGAATAAAATAACAGCCAGCCAGCCATCATCTGTCTTGGCCTGAGCCAATGTAGGTGTTAAGTTCCAAGACCTTAATGTCCTCTGACTTATTTCTGTCTAGGGTTTTGCGAAATGGCTGTCTTAGTCAAGTCATGTCTTGGTTACTGTCGTCTGTGTGTGTGTGGTTTTTTTTTTTTTTTTTTTTAAAATATCTGTAGTTTCTCGTCATCGTTAGTTTTGGCCTGTTGTAGTTATCGTCATATGGTGTTTCTAGTCCTAGGTTTTTTATTAATTGGTGGGACGAAACTTGAGATTTGTTATAAAATTTTGTGGATTTGTCTTTAATGTAGTCTGTCATTTTTTGTATGCCTAAGTCATGATGTATTTGTGCGTTTGTCATGTACCGGGGGGCGTCTGTTATGAGTCTTAGATATCTATTCTGGATGGTTTGAATTTTTATAAGTTGCCAGTCCGTTGCCATGCTGTATACTTCCGAACCATATAGTAGCGCTGGCCGGTTTATTGACCTACAAATTTGCATTTTAGTCTTATAAAATAACAGAATGGTCACCAAATATTAATAAATTAACTTTTATTAAATTGCCTGCGAGAGAGAACTGAATATTGCTGATATTCTATGTAGCAGGCTTTTTCGTAGTGAGAAAGTTAGAAGAAATGCTGTTTTTTTTTATCTACCTATAACACATCGCACGGAATATTGTAGGATTTAATTTAGATTAATAATTAGAAGAAAAATATTTCGACATGAAGTTAATGATAGAAACAAGAGGTCTTTAATTAAAAATATTGTTCACCGCAGCAAAATTTCTACCACCCATTTACAACGTAGATTCTCTATTAAAACAAGAAACTTCATTTACAACTGACGACGATTCCTGGGTAAACTGTATTTTGGAAGTTATTATAGTAGCACACGTTCTTTTGTAAGAAATTTAATAATTTTCTTTGTTCCTCATTTAAATGCTCTTCTCTTTCGCTCATACGTGTAACGCAACAATTGGCTCATAGATGTCTCCGTGAGATGGGAATTATAATATGTGTCAGGACTTTGAATAAGAATATGCCAATTATATATGGCGTCGGGAGTGTTCTTTTGAAAAGTGTGATTTGAAGTTGCTCGCATTGACGTTAAGCCAAGATCGTATTGTTTACCGCGGCGATTGAGACCAGTGGCGGCTCTAGACGTAGTGCCACTGTGACATGTCACTACCTCTAATCATGAATAAATAAATTAAAAAATAAATGCAGTGAAAGAAAAATAAATATTTATAAATGCGGCATTCTCTACTCTACAGCTAGGGAAAGTATTGAACTCAATCTGTTGGCCACATCAGTGAACTGTTTCGCTGTCGTGGAGACAATTCTTGTATGGCACAGATCGCGCATGCGCTCTAGCGTTTTCGCGTAAATATTCAAGGTCGGGGGTTCCCTTTGTTAATGGGGAATGGAGACAACTTCGTTCTGTCACACGCAGCAGCTCGATAAAGTTAATAATACTGCCGGCAGAGTGCAGCAGCTGCCATTTGTGTAGCATTCAACTAAATATCCACTGGAACAGTGCTTCAGCCTGTTCGCTGATTACTGGTGGTCCGCGAACATAGTTCAGGAGTTCCACAGGCAGAAGATCATAAACTCTGATACCATATTCGTACTGTATAAGGCCCAACATTTAAAAGCCTTGAATATTTCAATGGCATTTCCAGGATGAGATAGAACAGCACTGTTTCTACAACAGTCTATTCACTTCCATGTGGCGTCTAGAGATTAAGTAAATGACGGTTTTTCTAAGGGTTTTAAGTGGGTATGAGGAACCGCGGTAGTTGATAAGATTGGTAACGCGAGTGGTGAAGTAAATAAAAATAAAAGGCATACGGTCTAGCGTCTTTTATTTTGGTTTATGTATGTAGGCCGGTGGTATAGTGTAGCACCCATCCTGTAGTAACATTATTTATCTGGTTACTAACATTATTATTTATCTGGTTTGGTCTGATTAACATGTAATTAGCTTTTAATAGTTCACATCCAGTTTTATATCTGCGTTTTCATAGGATTCAAAACGTGGTTTTAGATTTATTATGTTATGATGGTACATTTTAATAACAACAAAATAAAATTAGGCCCAGGGTGGAACACATTAAAAAAGACAGAGGAAAAATTGTGAAGGAAACTGGCGACGGAGGAAGGAAACTCAGAAGAGGAAAAGGAAGTTGCGTAATCGTCGTCCATAGTCGGCTGAAACGAAAAGGAGAAAAAAAAAAAAAAAAAAAAAAAAAAAAAAAAAAAAAAAAAAAAAAAAAAAAAGAAAAAGGCATGTGTCAGTTAGTGGCCTACAGCATTATTTTTGAAAATTTAATGGTCCTCGGGTTGAAAAAGGTTTGGATACGCTGCCCTAGAAGCTTTGTCAATGCGAGCAGGCAATATTGTTTTTTTCTTAGATTCTCTGAAGGAGAATTACATAAGTTTATGAATGCACGCAACAGGAAAAGATTCTCAAGAGAAATGTGTTGCACTGCCGTCGTGATCATCGATGGCAGTGCACTTCCCTTTCACGTAGAACTCCTAATCCTTCTACTAATATCCATCCATGCATAATCGTGATTTGATTATTAGCCATGAACAAACCAGACACTCTCTTCACCTGTCTTGTGCCTTCCAATGACTTCCTACTCAGCTCCTTCAGCATGTCAATTACTGATTGAATTTTACGGTAATTTCCTCAAACAAATCTAGTTGCTTTCCTTTGTACCCCCTCCAACTCCTGAAATTGATACCAATAAAAAAAAATTATTACTTAAACAAATTTGCCGCAACACTTTGTTTCGAAGCAAGGTTTCTGATAATACCCTGTGAAATGATTGTACAAACTTAAATTCAGATACTCATTACAGTTTGGGTTTATGACATTTACACAGAGGCCAGCTTATTGAATGCATTTCATCCAGTCAGTAAGCCATTTCATGTCCTTTTGTTCCGTGGTTTTCTTATGATGCACTGCAGAGAATCCTTCTATGTATCAGAGTCAGTTGCACCTTCAACTATTAAATTGTGAACATAATTTTAAGAAAGATGGACACTGTGTTTGCTAAACGTGTCTGAAAATAAACATATTTTCAACCATGGAGGAAGGAATATATGGAGACGACGAAAGGGACTTTCACCACGCACTGGAGTGAAACCGGGTATAGAGTAGAAACACGGGGAAAAGGCACAAAAACCTTCATTGCGGGAGATCTTAATGCTAAGCATGCTGTTTGGAACTCTCGCGTCACCAACACGAATGGCCGGAAGCTCCTGCCAGTTGTCGAAAACAACGATGCCGTTACCTGGGGTCCAACTGAACCCACTATTTACGGACGCGGACTGCCTGATGTCTTGGACATTGCAATCACGAGAGGATTGCAACATAACATAGCTGTGGTCACAAAAACTGCCTTATCGTCAGACCATATTCCTGTTTTGTACTACATGGCTACTGACTTCACTCCACGAGCCGACAAACTACGCAGGAATCTCAACTACATAGACTGGTACTCTTTCAAAGATCTCCTCTCTCAGCGCATAGAAGAGGCACCGCCACCGGCTGTATCCGGCCCTTCCACCGCTATGGCCAACTTGGCGGATTGGATCAATGAGGCTGCAGACGCGGCCACCCGGCCGAGACGCAAACAGCCGATCCGTTCGAGGCAACTCCCTCCGCAAATCAGAGAGGCTATTATCCTCAAAAATCAACTGACTAGGGAGTGGCACGTCACACGTGATCCAGCCACTAAGAGATTAATAAATCGTATGCAGAGAGAAATTAAGGCTGAAGTGGACAAGAACAAGATCTCGGAATGGTCCAACTTCATCTCCACCTTGGACATAGAGGATGGGTCCGCATGACGCACGACGAAGGCCCTCCTCCGGAGGATGCATAAAATCCCGCCCCTGGTGGTCGGAAATAACTACGTCTGTGAGCCCGAAGAGAAGGCAGAAGCACTGGCTGTAACTTTTGAGGCAAATTTTCAGCCAGTCAATGATCCTAAGGACGACGACCATATTCATCTGGTGGAAGAAAGACTGCGGCGATTCCTCGACGCCGTACTTCCGGAAGAGGACCGCATTGACGAGATCACTACTCAAGAGGTCGCGTCTATGCTCTCGAGCCTCATAGCAAAGAAAGCCGCAGGACATGATGGCATCGGAGGAGGTATACTTCGTCAACTGCCCCCTATCGCCGTTCAGTTTATAACAGACGCCTTCAACGAAATTCTTCGAAAGGGCGAATATCCAACTATTTGGAAGCATGCTGACATCATACCCATTCATACCCCAAGTCCTACAGGCCAATTAGTCTTCTGCCGACTCTTTCCAAAGTTTTCGAGCGACTCTACCTCAAGAGACTACGCGCCGTCATCGACAGTGAGGGGCTGTTGCCTGACGAACAGTTCGGTTTTCGCAGACATCACTCAACACCTCAACAACTGCTCCGTCTCACAGAAGAGGCCTTCTCTGCCTTCGAACGTCGGGAATACTTCGGTGCAGTACTGCTTGATGTCAGCCATGCCTTTGATTCCGTTTGGCATCAGGGCCTCATTTACAAGCTGCTCACACAGGGAGTACCACTCTCACATGTTAAGCTTCTAAAAAACTACCTTGAGGGAAGGACTTTCAGAGTTGTGATGGACGGTGGCATCTCAGCAATAAAGAACATCTCCGCGGGGGTCCCACAAGGGTCAGTTATTGGCCCAGTCCTGTACAGCTTGTACACGGTGGATACTCCATCCACAGTTCGCGTAAAGATAGCACTATATGCTGATGACACCGCCTATTATGCAAAGAGCCTGAATTTTCACCTCTTACGCAGAAGGCTACAGCAGGCCTGCGACAACATCCAGCAATGGGAGGCTCGCTTAGAACGCTTCCAAAAGCCAGGCAATTGTCATAACAAGGAAGAAAGTTCCTCAGTTACTTCCTTTAGTGCTCTTCGGTGAACACAACCTGGACGAGGATGGCAACTTACCTCGGTGTCAAACTTGATAGAGGAATGACGCGGAAACCTCACGTCACCAACGTTCGTGCCAAAGCATCTGGGAGACTAAGTTCACTCTACCCAGTTCTAAATCCTACATCTAAACTAAGACCGGACCTAGGGATCCACCTATACACCGCCCTAGTTAGACCTGTATTGGAGTACGCTGCGGTTGTGTGTGGTAACACGGCGCACGCATACCTTCAGCTACTACAAACGATCCAAAATAGAGCCATCAGATTCGCTCATCACTTACAGAGGGACACGAGGACAGATGACCTCCATCGACTGAGTGGTTTGCCCAAACTTCGAGTCAGAGTCCAACAACTGGCTACGCAGTTCTACGAAAATGCTCAGAAATCTAATAACCCTATGATCTCTGCATTGGGAACCCACCTACAATGACAGATTAAGGTGGCCAAAGAAAATACTTGATCACCAATAAAGAAACAACACACCGGGTAGGAACAACCTGATTATGAAACACCGATCACGTCAACCAAACTAATAAACTGGAAGGAGATGCGCTCCTGAGCACAACCTTCCCCACAACCTGGGACCACCGCTTTCCCAGTTATTGACGTCCGTCTGTCTATCATAAGACAACAGTGGCACCGCAATTTGATGATGGATTATTATGTAACTCAACGAGACAGATCAAAATTGAAGAATAAAATATTTTGATATCGTGCTTAGTTCTCGCGATATACTGTCTCAAGAGAGAGGAGTTTCGGGTCGAAATTCAGAACAAAAATTTCCCTAAGGTCAAATTTGGTGGTAGATTCTTATGTAACACGACCAGATAACTCGAATATATTTTCGATATCTCGCTTAGTTCTCGAGATATGCTGTATCCAAATTGGGGTGGTTAGGTTAGGTTAAGTCAATGTTTAGAGATTTAAAAATAATAATAACAATAATTCAAAAGACCTCATAGCTTCTGAGTTTACTCAGAAGATATTGTACTGTTAGTGGCCTATGTAACTTTGCTAGCAACATCTGTGGATTTATCTTCTTACCACACATCAAAAGTCAGAAGCTTAGATGGAAGTAGTTTACATCGCGATACACATTGTGTCACTAACATAGTGCTCATGAAATTAGTAACAACAATCTATATATCTATAAATGAGAAAATAAGAAAGTTCGGATGTGTGTTTGGATGTACTTCTGGAATCAATCACGCCTTAATAACTCAACATATTTAAATGAAATTTGGCATGAAGTCAGTTAATTGCGTGCGAAGTGTTATAGGATAGATTTTATCCCGCAAAAACGCATAGTTCTTTTAGAAATTGCCATTAATATCAATTCGGAAACAACAAAGAGTTTCCTACTTCGTAGATAGCCGTGCCACGTTTACTCTTTGCTTTTTACATAAATCGCAAACACTACTTTTCAGAACCTTCTTACATATGCAAGTTTGTGTACAGTTTAAAAGCCATAAAAACAACGCATTTGACAAATAATAGTTTGAAAGCAGGAAATATAAATATGTACTTAACCTTAAATTAAAACAAAAGGTAGGTACTGTTGTCAAATTCGCAAGGAGATGTTTTCATTTGCTTACATAAAATAGTATGACATATCAAATATTACACCATAATTTCGATCTTAATATATGCGTCATACAAAATGTAAAAAATCAGAACTTGGAAAAAAAAACGTTAAATGCTATGAGTGAGTATACCAGCACGAAAGCCGATTTACTAAAAGTGCAAAATGCCGGTGCCCGAAAGGCCGTATTTATAAAAATGTTACGGATTCCATTCTATCTCGGTTTAAATTATTTCCTGTTTCTTTTTTGTTACTATATAGTCTCTGCATTACAAATTACTTTTGGCGAAATTTAAAAATTAACTAACCCTTTTTATTTTTCGTTCAGAATTTTTGTACAAATAGTACTGCTTTTTACTTACTGTTCAAATTTCTGCAAATATCTATCGAATTCTACACTAACGAATGTATTCAATGGGCTAATGTATAAACTTATTGTTTCGTGAAGTAACACTGGAAGTCGTTTACAACACAATACACCTCATTTGCACGGATCATACGAAAGCTGCATACTTATTACTAATAATAACTAAATTCCTTCTGCTTTCTGCTGTAACAAAAACATTCTGGTCCAGGCAGCAATTCAACCCAACCACTATTTCTGCTAATATTGCCGCTAGAAAATCAAACGATACGAACACATCTCAGCACATTAAATGCTCTGGAACTATATTTCGAGTAGTAACAGAATTTTCTATATCATAATTTACTATCATAATTAATTTCATTATACACCTTACTAAATCACGAGCAATAAAAGTCACTTTATCGCGATGTAAATTTGACCAGCAATATTAACGACCGTAGAGAATTGTGGAATTTCCGTTGTACACTGTAAGTTAAAAGCATTTTAGTATAATTTTTTTAATTACGTTACCTCAATAACTGTCATGAAGCTGACGACATAGTTCATGCGGCTGAATGTAGTTTTAGATGTATTCAATATTTAATTTACTGTTTTAATAATAAGTCAATTTTATTTCGCTATTCATGACGTCACTAACATACAATATAGTGAATGTATTAATGTGCGAGTGATAGAAGCTTTGATTTTCTAGCGGTAATTTTAAAACGCAGCCTGGGCCAAAATGTGAACTGAAACATTATTAGTTATTTAAGCTTCTTTCATGAGCACCATTTTAGTGACATCATGTATCGCTTTGTACCGATATTGTATCAAAAGATCTATAGTAAGCTTGGACGATTTAGCAGAACCATGCGGCGTTGCCCGAAGTAAATTTTTGAAATTTATCAATGTTTTATTCAGATAATGGAGTGGCGGACAAGCGGAGTGGTAATTCGCCGGTTGTCATTCAATTCTGTTTGCAGAGTGAGAAACCAATTATGAAGAAACAATCTATTACTACTTTAACATTGAAATTAGTATTTTAGCGCAGAATTAATGTTCGAAACGAATGAACTATAGTAAACTGGTCTACAGGCAATTCAGTTGTTTCCAAAGATAGAGAAACCATTACCACAATACCACTGATCATTTTGGATAAAAGAATCAATTACTATTATACTTACTACTATAATATGTAAATGTCTGTTGATGGAACCAATATATCCTCAAAAAAAAATCAATATTCAAAGAGAAAATTAAGTTCTCTTTTGTTAAAGATTTTTTTTTTTTTCAGATATCCAATGCAAATCAAAATATTCATTTTTAAAATCGCAATTTTACTAACGGAAATGAACGTCCTTGGGCCACTTAAGTTTTTATTTGCTGTTTGGATATTAGTATTTTGTTGTTGATATTTAGTCGATTCCATCAATGTATTGCTAATAATTTGACGTTTTGAGCTTCCATTAATTAAAACTATATTAATTTTTATTCGCGAGATGAAATAAGTAATTTTAAGAGATGCTGGGTAAACGAAATTCAAATCTTTCAAAGAAATGTAAGAAAACTAGGGCTATGAAAATAGGCAAAACCTAGGAGGCAAATCCTCAATATTGTATATACGGATATATTAAACTGAAAATACTCCTTACAAACAGAATATTTTTACTGTTTTAAAAATTCAATGAAGTGTGGAACATAAATAGATTATTGTTATTTTATTGCAACATTTATTACTACTATTACTAATAAAAATAGCTCTAAAATAAATTGTATGGTCGTATTGACCTGGTGACAAGGCTTCTTTACGTCTCCGCAATCAGTCCATTTCGTAGCCTCTTAACGTAACCCAGTAATCCTACCGGACATAGAGGACCCACAGTTCAACACGGAATCAGAACCAAGTGAGCATTGTGGCGTAATTCAAGTCACACAACCTATGCCAGATGTGAAAGTCGAGCTAAGGACCTTTGAAAATCATCTCCGAGACTGGGATTCAAGCTGGGGACTTTTCCATCTTCAGTTGGACGCCCTAACCACTGAGCAACCAAACCTCTCAAGAAAATCTTATATTACAACACTCTTCAACGCGGACGAAGTCGCGGGTAACTGCTAGTAATAAATAAATTGTTTGTACTCTTCTGGTATACGCCGCATTTCAGCCTACCCACATTTCCATTAATATTGCCGCTACAAAATCAAACTATGTGGACAGATCTAAACTCATTAAATGCATCGCAAACTATATTTTGGGTAACAACAACGTTTGCTTCATCAAGTTTAGTAGTTCACACAGCACAAATTATCACAATTAATTTCATAGTGCACTTTCAATGTAAACTGAAACTAGACTAAAGTATGCACATTCACCGTATCGCGATGTAAACTTGACCCACTTAAATTAAACTTTCAATACTTATTTACAATAATGCTAGCCTTTTGATTGTCTACACTACACCAACAAACATCTGAGAAAGATATCATCCTATTGACAGCAATGAATAAATTTATAACGATAGGCTCTAATCTTGCAGTTATCTATCAAACACGTCAAGAACAATAATTACAATGTGATTTAATTACGAAACGTTATTCCAGGTTGTTTCCTATTTTGTCCATTTGTGCAACCATATGCAACACACACAACTTGGCATTATAAAAAACTTTGAAATATTAGAAAATTAAATGTTCACAGCAGCATACACAGTGCAAACAGTTCAATGTTTTGGGGTGATTCCTATGGCCTCCAGTGGCCGCCGCACATGCGCAGTAGGAGACGAGTTTTTATTATGAGGTTTCACCGATTTTACGATATTGCGTCTCCATATATTCCTTCTTCCATGTTTCCAACTACAGTTGCATTGGTGTTTCTTAAATAAAATCGTTTATGGAATAAATATAGAAAATTGTACGATTTTGTAAGTCTAATTAAAAGAAAATTGTCATTCTTATCGACTTTTGGAATGACCTCGACTATGTCACGTGGAATAAGAGTGAACACTGAGCTAATAAGAAAAATCAAATGTAATATTTGCTTATTGATGCTTGAGACGCTGCACTGGCTGATAAGAGCACATTCTTCTCTGTCGGTAGCGTGGCCGAGCGGTCTAAGGCGCTGGTTTAAAAAAAAAAAAACCGCTGCCATGATTTTTTACAAATGTATTTCCGCAAAAAACAGTTATCTGATTAGTTTTCTCCATCACAAAATTAATATGGTAATTTCACTTCATGTGTTGTATGTATGCTAAACTATACTAACATCGTCGGCAATAAACTATCATTTGTTTACTAATTTGTCTCTGTGTTTTTATAATATGTTACATCATTTTGGCATCGAAAATAATGCCATTTTATGATATAGGTAACATAAGTGCATTTGTTTAGTGATTACTGATAATGAGGGCTTCAATTTAAATCTTAACTGCGTTGTTGTTTGAATAATTGCAAACACAATTAATAAAGATGTTCACTAGCGATGGAAAGAATTTTGTAGTACAAACAGAGAAATATTTTGCTGGAGACTTTCACCAAAATACCTGGATTCGAATAGCGTGCCTAGTAGCACACACCTGTGTAACATGTTTTTCGACGTGGATACTTAAGTTAGTTTCCAAATAGTTTGGGGCTCCACAGACAACTCGTTGATAACAAAATCGAGGGATAGAGTTCGGCTTTTGCAACTCTTAATCTATAGTCTACCTCCAATACGTAATTACACAACTCAATAATTAAAGGATCAAATTATCCTTTACCCCTAGTGTGATTGCATGTTATAACGATGTAGGAAGATTGCCAAGCTATGGGGTGAAATTTGGCCATAGCCTTTTATTGGATCCATCCTTCGGTAGGATAAAGTGACATGTATTTCATGTAAGAATTTGTGTCACAACAGTCAAAAATACGATTTATACCGAAAAAAATTAAGAAACAAATTATATTTTAATTTTGAAATAAAGTTTTTGTATGATTTTAAATTGGAAGAATTTCTCTTTGAAGATAATCCAAACTTGGCAAGACACATTAGATAGATGGTGGGGATAGGTTAACAAGTTTAGCATTTAGTGGAAAGGCTGATTGAAGTTTGTAGCAAGGACTCAAGGGCCTTACGAACTATTTTAGATCGCGATGTTAATGGAATCATATTGAGAAGGGCTGATCTGGGCTACTTATACCTTTATCATGATGATCAGACAATCGTATGCTAGTCTAGTGAGCACCGTTGCCGATACGGCGCAAGAAAGTGCTTAAGAACTGTAATGTCATTCATAAGACTATTTTCTTCGTATCTTGCTAAATGTATTAGACAGAAGAAATCTCAGAATCTTTGTTTAAATACAAGCTATGTATGGTTTAAATGCCGGATATGATCGATGTTTTGACTTGAATTAGTAGTAGGACATGGTTACAAAAAATGATAAATATGATTGTAGCTAAAAGTCTTATTTTTACAGCGAGAAAAACACTTTGAGACAGGAAACAGTATAATCTGGGTTAATATTATGCTCCCTACTTTCAAAGACTATACCCTCTTTATTTACAACTGGCGGATTAAGGTCAATTTCCTCCGGTCTACCTTGCAGAGCTGACCACTGTGTCTAGCCACACAGGTTGTAAATTTTCTCTTCCCATCTAATGGTAAGAGCAGAGATGTGAGGCTAGAGCAGACTGAATTTGAGGCGCCCTATTTAACTGAAGGGGTTTATAAGCGATTGTAACCCTTGAAAGCACGGAACTGTCCAAAAAAGCCGGAAGCCATGGGAACTTCTGAAAGGACTTAGCTACGACCCATGTGAAACCAGTACACAAGTTTACGTAATACGACCAAATAACATACCAACTTTTAAGGAAAATAAAGAAAAAACAAGGCAAAGATAGTAAGACAAAGACAACTAGAAACAAAAGATCTCTCCATGGATTTTCAAATGGTTGAATTGAGGTTAGCTATTATGCTGGTAAAACAACAGATCTTGATGATATAACTGTGGAGCAGATAAAACATTTTGGTACCATAGCAACGGAATCCTTTTGTGCCTTTACAACTACTGCCTACAAGATAAACAGATATGGAGGAAAAGAAAAGAATTGTCATATTGAAACCTGGCAAACATTCTTCTGTCGCCAAAAACTATCCCCCTATTTCTATTTTATGCCACATCTACAAGATATTTGAAAGGACGCTGCTCGATCGAGCTGAACTGAATCACCAACAAGCGGATTTTAGACCTAACTGCAGCGCACAAGATCTCAACACATCGAGGATCTTTTTGAGCTGATGTTGATGACAGGAGTGGTTCTGGTGGATGACATCGTTTAGCATAACATTTTGCTGTGTGAATTACATCAATGATATGTAATCTTTAATAGAGCTCTTAAGAAATATTTGATTCTGATTTTGTTGTTGTTGTTATTTCCAGTAACTGATAAAGTTGGATGTTATTTTCAGCGCCCAATCACCAAGCCGATGCTTATACTCATAATTTGTAAAGTTTTCTATTGTTGTGATCTTACTGCTGTTTGAATTAAAAAAATTTTAACGATTTAAAAAAAATGTTTGCACCTAGAAATGTGACTGTTCTGTTGTAACAGAGATATGTTTATAGCATGCTGATTTTTAAGAATAGTTTTCTTAGCTGCTTTACAAATAATGGACTTTCTTAGGTCACAGAAACTATCCTAAATTTTCTTCACAACTGAAAGTTTTAGTTCGAATTCCAGGGTAGTAAAAGTCGATGGAGAACACAAGAAAATGGACTGCACCAAGGAACTGGCACAGATGTATGATAATGCAATATTTACACTAACGGTCAACCTAAACCTGCGATGTCTTCAATGATTTAGCAGCGCAAGCAAAAGACTTTGAACAGTGAATGAGCGTTTAGTAATGGTCCACACAAACTACTATGAACACAATCAGCTGAAACCAAATCCAGCTAAAACTCAGATATGCGCATTTCCATTTACGAAATAGAGATGCCATCAGCAAACTAAAAGTCAGATGGGAGTGTGTAGAACTAGATCATGTGTCAATCGAAAATATTTCGGAGTTACACTGGATAACTCCGATACTTACAAAGAGCACTGCTTGAGTTTAAAAAAAAGCAAAGCCTCAGCCCGCAACAATATCCTGCGGAAACTCGCAGAAATCATATGGGTTGCACACCCTGCATTGCTCCGAACAATAGCTCTTGAAGGGGGTCGTCCATTAATTATTTTTAATTATCTTTAGACTGGTTTGATGCAATCCTCCATCCCTTCCTATCCTGTGCTAACCTCTTCATTTCTACATACCCCTTACAATCCACGTCCTCAATTATCTGCTTCATATATTCTAATCTCTGTCTACCTCTACAGTTCTTACCTTCAACTGTTCCATCCACTAACAAATTAACCAATCCAGCATGTCTCAAAATATGACCTACCGGCCTGTCTCTTCTTCCTGTAAGCTTCTTCCATAAACTTCTTTTCTCACCCATCATTTCCAAAACTCGTTCATTTCTTACTTTGTCTGTCCATTTAATTTTCAGCATTCTTCTGTAGCACCACATTTCAAATGCTTCAAGTTTCTTTCTTTCCGGTATTCCTAAAGTCCATGTTTCGCTACCGTAAAGTGCTGTGCTCCACACATAGAGTTTTAAGAAGTTCTTTCTAATTCCTACATCAATATTTTGAAACTAAAAGGTTTCCCTTTTTCATGAATGCTCTTTTTGCTAGTGCTATTCTGCTTTTAACATCATTCCTGCTTCGGCCATCGGTTGTAATTTTGCTTCCCAAGTAACAGAACTCACTCACTTCTCCTATTGCATCAGATCCTATTTTTATATTTAATCTGCTAGTATTGGTGTCATTTTCTGCTACATTTCATCACTTTTGTTTTATTTTGATTTATATTCAGTTCAAAATCTTCCTTCAGTATTTTTTTCATGCCATTCAATAACTTCTCAATATCCTCAGCCCTCTCTGCTAATAAGACAATGTCGTCAGCAAATCGTAGCATACTGATTTTTTCTCCCTGAAAACTTGTGCCACATGGAAATTTTTCTTTGTCTTTCTTCATTGCTTCTTCTACATACAAGTTGAATATTAACGGGGATAGACTACCCTTTTTAACTAAAGCATGTCTCTCGTGATTCTCTACTTTTATTACAGCCACTTGATTCTTATATAGTTTATGGAGTATTCTTCTATCTCGATACTTTAGACCTGACTTCTTTAAAATTTTGAACATCTTGTCCCACCTAACATTATCAAAAGCTTTTTCTAAATCAACAAATGCCATAAAAGTATCTTTGTTTTTCTTGATCTGCCCTTCAAGTATTAATCTTAAAGACAGAATTGCTTCCCTTGTACCGCGATTGTCCATGAAATACAAGAGCACAAATGGGGAATGGGGTTGGGGGACATTGCATCAAAGGGGGGGGGGGGACAAAAATCTCAATTCAACATTTTTTTCCAGATTGCCGCCCTTCAAAGAATAGCAGAGCTAAAAAAAGTCTCCAAATTTACGCGGTCGATCTCACGCATGGGAGGCGGTGTCTCAAACTTTCTCCAACGCACACCAATGGACGCCCCTAGTGGGTTATTCAGCAGCAGTACATGTTTGCTTATGGCAAACAAGTAGGTAAAGCACTGCAAAATTATTACGCGAGTTGTTTTTTTTTTTTTTTTAACTTGTGGCTTTACGCCTTGTCGACATCATTAGAGGCGGGAGGGGACTGGGACAAGGAACGGGAAAGAAGACAGCCATGTACTTTTGACGGAAGCATCCCGGCATTAGCCTGGTGTGATTTGGGGAAACCATGGAAACCCAAATCTCGATGTCCGGACGGGGATTCGAACCGGCGTCCTTCTCGAATGCGAGACCAGAACGTTAACCATTCACCCACCACGCTCGGTTATTACGCGTTGTCTCAGAACCAAATCAATTGAGAGTCTACACAGCCTGGCTGAAATCGCTCCCCTTATGTAAGACGGAACGTAGCTGAAAAATTGGAGAGAAGTAAAGTTAATAGAATGCGGTTTATCCATTATTCGGTTATCAGTTCCCAGAGATAGGTTAAGGATTTTTTTTCTTCTTTCTTCTTCACTTATGGCTTTACGCGTCGTCGACGTCAGATCATTAGAGGCGGGAGGGGATGGAGGACAAGGAACGGGAAAGACTTCGGCCATGGCCTTTTGAAGGAAGCATCTCAGCATTCGCCTAGAGTGATTTGGGATAACCATGGAAAATCCAAATCTGGATGCCCGGACGGGGAATGGAAACGGCGTCCTCCTGAATGCGAGGACAGAGCGTTAACCGCTCACCCACCACGATCAGTGATAGGCTAAGAACGACGGCTGCATTAGATGTACCACCGAAAGTTGAACGGCTCAACCTGTGGTGAGCAAGATTGACTCACGTAGATCAATGGTTATCCACCGTTGAGGCGGTATCTGCAGGAGGAAGTCTTAATTACAAAACATGGAGATCGTTAAACAGGCTGAAGTGGTGAAGCAGGACAAAAGATAATTCAGAAAGATGGCGCTATCTCAAGAATCCAAAAACTACGTGTGAATATGGGGCAGAACATACCATCCAGACTTAATGCGATTGCTTGCAGGGCCCAACAACCTGTACATTTAAATGCTGCTTTAATGCCAGTGACAAATTTAAAAAATAATAATTAAAAAAATATATATAAAAAAATTAAAAGGACAGAAGCAGAGAAAGGAAAAAAAAAGTACAACAAATCACTAATATTGTAGAGGCTCAAAAGTGAACAAACATTTTTTTTGTATTTCTAACTATTGTAACAACAGCACTTTTAATACAAAATAAATAAATAAAAAGATAAAATAAAGCTCTGGACATTTATTTCCCACACGCTAGTGCAGAAAACCATTTCGACTTCCTTTACTTTTGTGAACTCCCTTAGAACATAATTTTACAGAATTTTAAATGCGATATTTTATTTTGGTCAGCAATACACTTAACACGTGCAAATCTGAAATCAGCAATAGGTCTGAGATAGAAGGGGAGACGATAATAGTAATAATCTTTAAAAAAGACATATCGATGAATCTTGCACATCCAAAATCGATCTTTTGTCATGGCCATTAACCTATAAATTGTAGTTACCTAAACCGCTCAACTTTAATCTTTTTTTTTTTTTTTTTTTTTTTTTTTTTTTTTTTTTTTTATGATTCTCGTTGTACATTGTAGGAACAATTGAAATCGGTTGGTGGCATGGTCCCAGATTTTCTCGCATGAAAGGAATATAATATTACCTTTGCGATGGAAGACGGTCGCTATGGTGCTGTACCTGCAGGACATGTTAGTCCGATGCGAGCCCTTGTCGACGCCTCGGGCTGACTCTCTGGAAGCGAGAGGGACAAATTGCCGGGGCGGAGACCTTACGTCAGTGGTGAACGTGTTTGTCAGGGTCACGTGCGGGGCCCGACCCCTGCTGCCATTCACAGCAACAAAACCTCCTCCCACCACACAACCTAAAGCGCTCTTCAGATCCGAAAATCGATCACTTCCACGGAGCTTATTATTTTCCAAACTATTTGTTATTTAGACTCCAAAATTTGGTTTGACGTTGCTAAATTTAGTTGAATTATAATTATCTATTTTTCGTTAACGAAAGAGGAATAAAATCACTACTCATAGGATGTGTGTACACCATTGGGGCGCTCATTAATGACGTGATGTGATTTTCCGGAATTCCGGACCCCCTCCCCCTCTGGTGAGATCTGGTCGGATCCCCCCCTTCCACCCCCTCTAAAATGACCTTGTAACTTTCTGAGAATTTTTTTAAGGTCTCATACTCCCCTTAAAGTCGACTTTCGTGGCATTTGTAGACACTTCTTTTTTCTTTTTTTTTAAGAATTTCAAAACCTCACGTAGGATTTTCGTTGACCCCCTCCCCCTGGTGAGGTTTCGTATGATTTCGCCGGACCCCCCCCCCCCATTTCATCTGAAGTAATTAATGGACGCCCCCAAAGCTTTACAATCCCAGTGTGAGCAGGAAGTATTAACTGTCCTAGAATATAAATACTTTGAGTTGTTTGAGTTGTTGCGGTGGCACTAACAGAACTTTTTCTTTTCGTTCCGGCCATCTAGTTCTACACATGTGGTTAGTGTGAATAATGAGGGGAGAGGAGAAGGACATGTATCCTCTCGAATTAAAACCGGGTTTGTCAGACCCGGCGTACTTAATCTATTGGAAGAAAGTCTATATTGCATTCTGTCTGTGGAATATGTAACTTTTTGTGTTCTGTATGATATGTTTATTGCTTGTGAAACGTGTAATTTATTAGTCGGAGAGTGAGGACCACTCCAAATTCGCTTAGGTGATTGCCTGGAATCAGGACGGCAAGTTCAGGGGGACCAGGAATCGTACCTGGTCCCATTGTATTTTCGCGACCCAGTGTGAGCCACATTGGAGGATTCAACAGCACTTTATTATACCAAGAGTTTACAATTCTGAAGATCAGAAATACCATGTTCATCCTGAGAAACGAACCCTAAATATTATACATACTGAATACATTTCTAAATGATGTCCGAAGCACATTTAATATAATTGTTCTGCATTTGTTGGAGAGAGTGATGAGGGGATGTACGAGAGAAGTCAAGAATTGGGTTACAAAACTATGGTCAGACCATTGCTGGAATATGGTAGTGTAGTATGGGACCCTCATTTTACGTATCAAATACAGGAGTTGGAGAGGATGCAAAAAAGGGCTGCTAGATTTGTTTCTGGAAATTATCGCAGAATTCAATCAGTGACGGATATGATAAAGGAGCTGGAATGGGATTCATTGCAAGACAGGAGGAGAATGAGGAGGGTCATGGGAGTGTACAGGGCATATACTGGCGATGAGGCATGGAAAGATATTGCAATAGGTATGAAAAGTAGTGCATGGAAGGGAAAAGATGACCATGACCACAAGCTGGCACTCGATTTCAGGCACAAGGGTGTAGGAAGATTCTCTTTTTTAGGTAAGGGTGTCAGGGTTTGGAATGAGTTACCAACAGAAATGATGAATAATTTACCGAAAACTTTGAAAGAATTTAAAGATAAAATTTGTAGAGGGCAAATGTAGGTAGGTGCAGGATAGGGGGAAGATGGGTGTGTAGGGAAATTGCCACCGGAGCCTGTGCTCCATTGCAATTAAATTAAATTAAATTAAATTGTTAGAAAACTTTAATAACTGATTATTCCAGTCGCAATGTTTGACTTCTTCAATTCGGAACCACAGAATTATAAGAAACTCTTGTTTATATTTGTAGATACTGACAAAGATTTTTCAACTGATGAGCCAGATAATAATATCAACAAATGACTGGAATTTTTTTTTCTTATGGCTTTACGCTTCATCGACGTCAAGATCATTATAGGCGGCATGGGACTGGGAAAAAGCGAGCGGGAAGGAAATCACCATGGCCTTTTTAAAGGAAACATCCCGGAATTCGCCTGGAGTGATTTGGGGGAAACCACGGAAAACCCAAATCTGGATGCTCGGACGGGGATTCGAACCGGCGGCCTCCTGAATGCGAGATCAGGACTAGAAACAGGAAGCAAATATATCAGAACTGTTTAGACGGCCACCACGTTATAGCTGAATCACAAATCCGAATAACGTTTCAAAAAAGGTGTTCATGGCATACCCAAGCAAGATCAAACGGTAAGCAAACATAAATGATAATATCCGATGTAATGATTCAACGTGTATACGGCTGACGTAAAAGTTTGGTTTACTGATTTGTCAGGAATTTATTGCGTCCTACAAATCTAGAGTTGTAAGCTATTTTGTTAAAAAAAAATAGGCTTTACTGCTAATGGAAAGCGGAGTTATCCGAGTGGAGATAGGGTTGTTACCAATTAACTAAAAAATAATGTGTTGTGATCTAGAGTCATTTCGAACAATTAATGAATATTTGATAGGGCTGACGCTAATATGAACCCCGATGATACCGAATGGTAGAACCGCTTACACAGAAGTCTTAGTGCCAGAATCAATAGGAACGAGAACACAGTCAAATGCAAACTGAAATCATTCTGTGCATCATGAAAACATTTATAATGGGGCGATATAGGTGGGAGCTGGGAAAAAAGTTTGCAGATATTGTTGTTTATCAAACCTCACTTGACATAACTAACTCGCAATCAACGATGAACTTACTTCAGTTGGATTACCAGCAATTGCAGTCCTAGTTCGCTTCAATAATTTTGTATCTATTTATTTTCATCTCTTGTTAAATTTTTCCATCTTTGTTCAGCTTCTAGCATTTTTCTTCTAGTATTATACAGGTACTTCATGCGTATCCTTCTTGGAAGATGTTTGCTTATTACGATGGAGCACTTGCTCCGGTGGCAATTTCCTTACAATCCCATTTCCGATTTTCTTATTAATTTTATTTTAAATTTTTGAGAGTAGTTTCCGCACCCATATATTGTTTCCCTGTCAATTTTAGTTCCTTCAGAGTTTTTTTATATACTCAATACTTCCATTGTTAACTTATACCAATCCATAACTCCTTTACCCACAAAAGAAATTTTTCCAATACCCTTATGCATGAATCAAAGTGCCAGCTTCCCTTCCAAGAACGACTCCTAATTCTTCATCCAAAATACTTCCAAACCTCATCACCAATATACACTACCAACATTCCTTTACCATATCAGTTATTAATTGCTTTCCGTGGTAATTTGAACAAACAAATCTGTCTGTCCTCCTCTGCAGACCCTCCAACTCCTGTATTTAATACCCAAAACGACCAAACTCAAGCAGAGGTCAGACCAAAATACTGTCCTGTAATCCAATTTCTTCGCTTCTCGCTTAACATCCCTCTCAATAAATGAAGTATTTTGTAACCTCTTCCTTCCACCTGCCCAGTGTGTCCTGGCTAATAGAATTTTTTTATCAAATGTCACGTTAAGATATGGCTTCGATAATCAATTCCTTACCTACCCTATAAGCAACTTATAATTCTTTTATCTGTGTGTCTAATAAGTTGACTCCTTTTAGTGATGAATGTTCTGCAGACTTTTAGAAAAGCAGTATCGATTCTAATGTTCGACTGTGTACTACACTTGTAATTAATAGCTGAAGAGAAAACTATTAGTAACATTTATTCCCGTTTACTGTAATAACCGCTACCAACTAATCTCTACTTAGTGGTAAGCCTATTCTGTATTTTGTGAGCGCGCAATATGCACTGCCGCTTTCCGGATGACTTCTGGCCAATTTGCACACACCGAGGCGGTTGTCCCACGACTGTCGACCGAGGGCGGACAGCTTGTAACTGGTTTCCGAAGCCGGCCAATAATTACGAAGCGGGTGTACGGCCTACTTAGCGGCCGGGGCGGACACGTGGGGGTCACGTGTCGGCGCCCCGGGCTCAGTACTGCACAGCTGCAGATGCTACGCGTCGCCACGGGGTCCGTCTGTAAGTGATCGGTCGCTCCACATTACAGAGAAACAAGGTTTCCTTCTGCCCAATTACTTTTCCAGACTCTTGTTTAATACAAGAAATTGGGGAGGGAATTACCGATCGTGGTGGGTAAACGGTCAACGTTCTGGCCAGGCATTCAGGAGGACGCGGGTTCGAATCTCCGTCAGGGTATCCAGATTTGGGCTTTTCATGGTTTTCCCAAATAACTCCAGGCGAATGCGGGATGCTTCCTTCAAAAAGCCGTGGCCGAATACCTTTTGTCCCCAGTCCTTTCCCAACTCTAATGACCTCGACGTCGACAAAGCGTAAAGCCATAACCACAAAAAAATGAAGGAATTTGCATGGCAATTGATTCAATTATTAGACCCATATTTATTACAAAAATATTTCTTTTCTGTGAACTGACTCATTTATGCGACGAGTTGCATTATTGTTGGCCATAGTTATTATAAATGGGTTGTTGAATTATTCATCATCAATAGTTTCCAACTACTGGTTGGTTGTATTTTGTGCACATTTCCATTTTCTTCTTGGTCTAGTCTTCTCCTCTCTTCCGTAAGTATTCCTCCACTTATCTCAGCCAGCTATCCCTTGGTCTTCCTCGGTGTCGTTTACCATGAATGGTCATTTCGTAGATTTTCCTTGGGTTGGCTGCTCCTCCATTCCGTCTTAGTCTGGCCTTCTCTATCATTTCTTCTAAAGGTTCCTGTTTTATTGTGTCTCTAGTCGTTTCATTCCTTATCCTGTCTATTCTCGTAACATCCATTCTGTCCATTTCATCTCACTTGTATTCTGATAATGTTCTATTTCTTGATTGTCCAGGTTTCAGGAGGCAAGGAATAATCGCACCTATATTTAAAAAAAAGGAATCGGGAAGGAATTTAATAAGTGGCACTGTGCCAAAAGTATGAGAAGATACCAAAAAAAAAAATGTGTCAGGATGGAAAAGGAGGTAAGAGAAGAGCAGTAAGGCTTCAGACGAGAGAGATCAACTGATACTTATAATAAGACAACTGTAACAAAATATTATGACAATGGAAAGGATCTACTGCTGGTGTTCCTTGATATTGAGAATGTGTATCATTGTGTACTCAGGAGTAAAGTATAGAAGGCCATGGAAAACAGGAGTCTCAGAAGAACCCATCAGTAGAGAGAAAGAATTATACCAGGAATTTTTCTTTCTCGTCGACGTTGAGGTCATTAGAGGCGAGAAAGAACTAGGAAAAAGAAACGGGAAGGAATTCGGCCATAGCCATATTGATGTAAGCATCCTGACATTTGCCTGGAGAGATTTCAGGAAACCAAGGAAAAACCAAATCTGGATGCCTGGACGGGTACTCGAACCCACGTCCTCCCGAATGCGAGGCAGAGCGTTATCGCTCACCCACCACGATCGGGATAAAGGAATTATGAACTGTATGACATAGGAGGAGAAAGAACAGATTGGAGCAAAGAAAAGGGATAAACTAAAGAAGTGCCCTCTCACCATTACTTTATATTACAATCGTGGTTGATATAATGAAAAGAGAGGATGGGAGAAGAAAACGTGAAGGTGATGGTTTTTGCGGGTGACTTGGTGATCTGCTGGAGTAATGAAGAGGAACTTCAACGGCAGTTGGATGTATGGCCAAATATGACATGGTAAGAATCAGAAAGAAGGACAGGATAATCAGAGGAATTGTGATGGCGGGAGAAAAACTGAAGATTGTAAATAGCCTGGGAAGTATTGTAAAAGAAAGTTAGTGGAACGATGGTGAGACGAGTGAAAGAGGAAGCAGGCAGAGTATTTTTAAGAAACATCAGAAACACGATACATGGATGTGCTAGAAATAAGCAAGGGAGTAATCTATCGCACACTATATTCCTATCCTGATGTGTTCTTCTGAGACTCCTCTGTTTTCCATGGCCTTCTATACTTTACTCCTGAGTACACAATGATACACATTCTCAATATCAAGGAACACCAGCAGTAGATCCTTTCCATTGTCATAATATTTTGTTACAGTTGTCTTATTATAAGTATCAGTTGATCTCTCTCGTCTGAAGCCATACTGCTCTTCTCTTACCTCTTTTTCCATCCTGCCACATTTTTTTTTTTGGTATCTTCTCATACTTTTGGCACAGTGCCACTTATTAAATTCCTTCCCGATTCCTTTTTTTTTTAAATATAGGTGCGATTATTCCTTGCCTCCACTATTTATCTGTCCTTCCATATCTTTCTCACCACACGATATAGTCTCTGCTTTCTTACTATTGAATTATTATTAGTTGTAAAATTTGACACCAAAATAAAATATTTTCCATATTAGATTAGAATAATAATGATATCTTTTGATTATTATACAAGTTTTCCTTCTGGCTAGTTTTGTCGTCTCTCGACTCGTCTGACGATGGAATCCTTCGCTCTCTGCTAAATAATCAGTACAATTAAACTTTAAACATATATTTTTGCTTGTGTTTTTTGCGCTTCATTAACGTCGAGATCGTTAGAGATTGGAGAAGATATAGGGAGAAGGAACTGGAAACATTACGGTTGTGATCTCTTGGAGAACTGAAATCTGGATGACGCGGCGTGTATTTGTACCTACGTCCTCCCGAATGCGAGGCTTGAGCGTTACCGTTCCCCCACCAGCTCGTTACAACAACAAACGCCTTTTGTTTAACATCAAAGAAACTAAGTACTGGTTTATTTGCGTAATATTCACACACGGGCTAATTTTGGATTCGAATTTAACATGGTTGAGCTGTGTTGCCTTTATGGTCAGCCACAGTGAGGCCAAAACATAATAGGAAATTTCACCATTTTTATTAATGGTATAATACTTAAGCATGATTCTACACATTTACTAAAAAAATAAATTTCACAGACTTATCAAATTCCATCATGTATGATTATTGCGAGGAGAAAATAATTTTATTATTCTTAAAGAAGCAGGGCATGCTGATAACCCTCAAACTAGAAGGAATATCAAATAACGGAATTGCTAGAAAGTTATTTATTGATCATAAGACAGTAGGAAACATTTTGAGTACTAAGAACTTAGCATCAATGACTATTTAGATATAGGTGTCCTCACATTTACCACCCGAGTCCAAAAAACTAATTTAGAATGCAGTAAATGTGCATAGTTGTGTTATAATGTCTGGAAGTTGTGTGATGGTTATGATTCAGTTGTGTTTCATTAATGGTTAAAAAGAAATGGCTAAGCAATAATGAATTACATACAAATGTTTCCAACATATACAAGGGCAAGAGCGATGGTAATATTCACATATAGATGTCCAGTTGGTTCTGCCAAGATAAGAAGGAAGGTGTAGCACTGATAACATCTTGGAATGGACCATCGTACTTACTTAAAGATGATGTGCTCCACAGTCTGGGAAGGAGCTCCGTATAAAACACTAGTGTGTCCGCTTTTGGAATACTGTTGTGGAATTTGGGATCCGTATCGCAAGGGATTGATTGACACATTAGAGAAAGTACAGAGGAGAGCCGCTCGATTCGTGACTGCTAGTTACAGTCCTTACGTAAATGTCACAGAGATGATACGTGGGTTGGGCTGGGATTGTTTGGCGGACAGACAACGTCGTTTTCGTTTGAATTTGTTGGAGAATATGCGAAAATCTTTAAGAGTGCTACAAAATACTACTTCCGCCAACCTATTTAGGTCGCAATGACAGGAGGGATAAGATTCGAGAAATAAGATTCCGTACTGATACATTTATGTATTCCTTCTTTTCTCGTTCTGTTCGGGATTGGAATGCACAGAATTAGAATTGGTGCTTAGCACCCTCTGCCACCCACAGTATTTGTGATTTGCAGAGTATAGATGTAGATGTAGTCACAGACGAGAGAAGTCCAAACTTATCGAGTATTATTGCAAAAGGCAGAAACAGGAATTCGAATTAGCACTCGCACGCGTCCCCAGTATGCAGAATCAGACTTGATAGGCTTATAAAACCGTCTTATTTATATGCGCGTTGAAACCTCGTCTCTTTTATGAGGCCGGTATCCCATTGAGGGAGCAGATTCAACAAGCGAGCAGAATGCAAACGAACACGCGGCGATAATCCCGTGGGCGCTGGGAAACAGACTCTGCGGACCTGCCTGCGGATTAGGCGTTTTAAATAACAAATAAGGCCGACCGAACTGTTAAGTGGGGCAGTCAAAATAAACTCCGCCGGCCACATCTCGTCCGGTGACAGCTCAACAGTTCAATCTCCCGCCGCAGGCACACGCGTACAGACGAGGCTCGGATTTCCCACTGCGTTACGCGAAACAGGTTTGGTTCGCTATCAGACGGAAGTCTCTATTAGCCGAGGAGCAGGTCGCAGAATAGCCATCAAATGTGACTAACTCGAATACAATTCAGTGTACGCAATGTACCGACGAAAGAGGCAGCAAGCGTTGCGATGGTGCGGAAGAATAATTTTTGAGGTGAAAACTTCTACAAACGCGTTAAGCGATGTTATAGACGGAGGTAAATCTATGAGTTCCCAAATTCCCGTCACCGACATGCTATCACGTGACGTCACCGTCACGCTATGACGTGTTACGCGTATGATATGCGCGTCGGACGCTTTATGGATGGGTAAAATATTAGTTCGCATCGCCAACAAGCTGATGTTAACATTATATCTGTAGCTATAAGGGAGCGTGCACAAACTACATGGCTCGGTCCAAGAGAGGGGGAGGGGGGGGTTTGGCTAGAAGGCTACGCTGGGCTACGTGGGGGGAGGGGGGGTTCCGAGCCAGGCCACGTAGCTTTCCTTTCATAACATTTTTCACAGTTAAAATGAGGAACAGAACTCATAACAGCATGTGAATATTTATTTCCGTCATTTAATTATCTTCGTATGTAATTTACAATACTCTGACAAGAGAAAACAGTACAAAATGTCTTCTGGAATCAAAAGGGAAAAAGCTACGTGCTACGTGGGGGGGGGGGGGGGGGGGGGGGTTCACAGGAGGCCAAAATGGAGCTGCGTGGTTTTTGCACCTGTTGCGCTTGGACAGCCATGAAAGTATAGTTTATATTCGTATCTAACATATAAAAATGATTTTTTTAACAATGTTCTTCATATCAACTCAGTTTCTATACGATTTTGGTGGAACTTTGCATATGTATAAAAAAATGGAAAAATACTGTTTACGTTTGGTTTACAAAAACCTAAATCCTCCCCTTCTTTCTCACCTCACTTAATTTCTGTCAACGTTGTTCATACAAATCCACAGTTTTTATCCGATTTTGACAGTACTTAGCACACGTATACTGCAAAACAAAGCGATCTAGTAGCTCAGTGGTTAAGGTGCTTGCTTCCGAAAGTTTCTCTTTCCGGTCACGGTTGCAAGTCGCATTGTCGGTAGAAATTTTTAGGAGTTGTGTTTGATTATATGAGGCACGCCGAGATCTTCCATGGTTCTGATTCCGCCTTACACCGGAGTTCCCTGGTGAAACGAATTGACTTTCCTGCCTCTAACACACTAGCTTGGAACTGTTCATCTCCTTCGAGAAGATTCGACCAACCTTCGGGTTGTGTACCAGGTTAGATTTTTAGTTTTTGAAGTGAAAAGTTCTTTAAGTGGTCTGTAGGCTGGAGGTAAATGCATGAATTAGCGTCACCAACATGCTATGACGTGTTGCGTGTATGATGTGCGCGTTATAGGCTCTTTTCGGAGCACAGTTTTTATCCGATTTAATGAAACTTTGCATTCGTATTCTTTAAAACGAATAGAAAGATACTGTTTACGTTTGATTTACAAAAACCAAAACCCTCCCCTTAATTTCTGTCAACGTTGCAACAAAATCTTCTCGGGTGTCCAGCCGGATGGTGGTGTAAAAACACTACGTTTCGACAGCTGACACTGCTGTCTTCATCAGGTGTCTTGCAGTTGTTCTCAGCTGTCTCTGCCTCGACTGGTTCGATGGGAGGCCAAGCCAGTTGAGGCAGAGACAGTCAGCTGAGAACAACTGCAAAACACCTGATGAAGACAGCAGAGTCAGCTGTCGATACGTCGTGTTTTTACACCACCATCCGGCTGGACACCCGAGAAGATTTTGTTGCATCGATACGCCGGGAAAGTCTCCACTCACACATCTGTCAACGTTGTTCATACAAAATCACAGTTTTCAATCCGATTTTGATAGTACTTAGCACACACTACACAACAAGGTGGTCTGGTAGCTCAGTGGTTAGGGCTCTTACTTCCAAAGTTCATCTGGCTGGTCACGAGGTCAAGTCCCATGGTTAGTAGAAATTTTTAGGAGTTGTGTTTGATTATATGAGCTACGCTGAGATCTTTCGTGGTTCTGATTTCACGTTAAGCTGTAGGCCTCTGAGGAAAGGAATTGGCCTAACTGCCTCTGATACGATAGCTTGGTATATCTCGTTCGGAAAGATTGGACTAACCTCCGGGTTGTTCACCAAGTTAGATTTTTAGTTTTTGTAGTGCAAACTTCTTTAAAGCGCGTTGGGCGATTTTTGGGGGTTCAGCGACATGCATATGTTAAGAGTATCTGTACCGGTCTGATGGCCCAATGGTTAAAGTGTCTGACTGAGAAACGAAAGATCCCTGGTTATAATACCTGTCTCGGCGGGGATTTTCGTGACGCGCAACTATAACTTTCACTTCTGGCACAGCTTGCTGTGTAATGTGAAGTAAACCACAACGCTTCCGTGGTTCGGGTTCCACGTTAAACTGTTGGTCCTCTGTAGCTGGTAGGACTACCGGCTTAGGTTAAGGCGGCTAAGACAGGGGCGGAACGTGCAGCCACTAGAAACCCAATCACGAGTTCATTACAGCCACATGGAATTATTATTAATTAGTTTATATGTAGCTATAAGTATGATGTGTTGCGCGTATGATATTGATAGTTTCAAGTTTTCACCTCTATCGGCGTCCCCAATCACCGAGCGTGGTGGGTGAACGGTTAACGTTCTGGCCTTGCATTCGGGAGGATGCGTGGGTTCGAATCCCCGTCCGGGCATCCAGATTTGGGTTTTCCATGGTTTCCCCAAATCACTCCAGGCCGGGATGCTTCCTTCAAAAAGGCCATGGCCGAATTCCTTCCCGTTCCTTGTCCCCAATCCCATCCCACCTCTAATGATCTTAGCCGTCGACGAGGCGTAAACCGTAAGTAAAAAAGAAAGGTCCCCAATCACTGCCAACTGTTTTTTTTTTCCCTTCTCCATTTAAGAGAAAACAGGAAGGATTGCTGATATTTTGTTTTCGAATTAAATATACTTTTTTGCTCTCTTCCGACGTTTGTTATGGATATATTTCCAGAAACGTCGAAAATTTTAAATGAATTTTTTTTTTTTTAAAAAAACATTCTCTGCCAAAATCTCTTGATTACTAAAGATTTTTTTTCGAATCTGTCTTTGATTTAGAATGTTTTTCACCAATTTCCTCTGATAAATTGAAGCTGACCTTTCCCTCCACTTTTGCATTGGGAGATGTTTCACAAATGTAAAGAGTAGTGCTAAGGTATGGTTCTCCCTGTTCCCATCTTACAGCCCCGTAGTGTGGGATTTGCAGAGAGATAAAACACTGAATTTCACTTTCAATTTCATGTTTGTAGTGTGGTCACGAGATGAACTTTTGCAGGTATGGTGTTAATGTTTAGGTTTACCTTTTCGGTTTTCAGAAGATTGACGGAAACAGTACAGGAAAATACCAGGATGGTTCTTCCAAAAATACTTGGTCAATTCTTCCCATTCTCCCCTCCCCCCCTTTCCATAATCTTCCGGCACTGATGACCTCGACGTCGAGGACCCATGGAGCGCTAATTAAAATAAAAAAAAAATGAGCGCCAAGGTAATTGTATTTTATCATTAGAGGATGCGGCTGATCGAACGGTAGCTGTTATGCATGTTTATTTGTGAGGATAAATACTTACACGGTTGGTATTTGGCCCAGATGTGGTAATAGTCGGATGTGTGAGGACTAAGTAAACCTAGTAACTGAGATGAATCTCTTCTTATCTTTACGTAATTTCCGATACCTGAGGGTTTCGTTTCAGTCTTCTGTTCTTGAGTTTGGGCTGAAATAGATTCTTGTGATATGATTAGTAGATTAATCTGTCAAATTAATCTGTATTTATAAACACTTTATGGATATACACTGAAGTGCCATAAGTCATGGGTAGGGAAATGCAAATATACATATGGAGGAAGTATCGTGGACGAAACGTATAAATGTGGCGAGTTGCTTCGGGCTTTCATTTGCGCTCTCGTGAATCGTGAGAATGATTTTCTGACGTCATTATTGGCGCACTATATAAATTAATTGACTTTGAACGTGAAATGGTAGTCGGCGTTAGATGTATGGGGCATTACATTTCGGAAATTGTTGTTGAATTCGACGTTTCTCAATCCAAATGTCAAGGATGTGCCGTGAATATGTGATTTCCTGCAGTACCTTTCGCCAAGGACAGTGCAGTTTCTTAATAACCGAGACTGCATAATATGCGCCGTGGTGTCAGTATTCAAAGACAGGCAAGACTGTGTCAAAGAGATGTAATACTCAATGTTGGACGTTCGACTGACGTGTCTGTGTAAACAGTACAGCGTTGTTGGGATACGGCAACAGAAGACCTATGCGAGTGCTTCTGCTAGCAAAACGCTGAATCGCCTATCCTGAACTGGTGAAGACATATGTTGGAAAATGGTTGAGTGGTCAGATCAGCTACGATTCCAGTTCGAGCCACGCGTAGATCCCAAGAGACTATGGACTCAGGTTGTCTGAGTGGCACTGTCCAAGCACGTGGTAGCTTCATATTAGTATGGACATTATTTACATGGCATCGACTGGGACCTATGATCGTACTGGACCGACCATTGACTGGAATTGGTTATGTTCAGCTACTTGGAGATCATTTGCAGCGAATCACTACCTTCAAGTTTCCAAACGACAATGGAATTTTCCAGTATGACAATGAGGTCCAAATCGTTCACGATCACGATTGTTTTGACTAACATTGTGGACAATTTCTTCGAATGATTCTCCCACCTATATCGTCGAACATGAATCCAGTCCAACATATCTGGCACATGACCGAATGTTTAGTTCGTGTACAAGGTTCTACACCCTCTTATGAGTCAGTCAAGCACTTAGCAACTGTTCCTTACTTGCAAGAATCAAAATGGAAAATTATAATAACACAAGCTATCCTCTTACAGTCGTTAGTATGTTTAAGGGCAGAGTCAAGGTTATCGAGCAAAGGTGTTATGTTTGTTAATAATCTGCCAAATGATGTTGATGATTCTTATACTTTTCTTAGTGATAAGCAACGGGTACTTCTTGGCACGAATATTTCACTGTTAATAATGATACGGTGGAAAAAAAAAATTTTAACTTTTTACTCGTAGCTAGAAGTTCATGTGATAATTTAATGTCCTCCTGGGAAGTAGATTTCTTTATAGTTCTTTTGTTGATACTGGTAGGGTATCGGTGCTGGCCTTGGTAGCAAAAGGGCTTTGACTCAATTTCACAAGGGTTGGCAACTATAGCACCACATGAAACAAGGATCTTATGTTCATATTACAAACACATACTTAGCGCTGGTGAAAAGTTCTGTTTGTCATACATATGTTTTAAAACAATAAAGAAACTATCTCGTTGATGATTCAGAAGAAATATCTGATACGTGTATTCTGAACCATTTAGTTCGAGTCTGGAAGTACACGCTTTACCTCGAAGAAGTTCTGATCAAGGCTAATCAACACTAATCAACATACTCACCACAGCTCAGAATCTGTAGTGGCGATTACTTAGATTTAATGGTAATATGTCTTGGGCCCAGCCGTAAATATTATCGGCCTTGGAGATAACCATATAGACGAAGTGTCTCTGTACATTGGACGGGCTTTGACCAAATCTCGATGGAGCCGAAGATCCTTATCAGCCAAACATCCATAATGGCTAGCTACACCACCTCCTTATCCAGTGCCAAGACCTCGAAAGGAAATGCGGAGCTCTGTCTGAGCGAATCCGCCAAACAAAATGGTAACGGAAAACAAAGCCAGGAAGAACTTAATTAGCTTTCTAGAAAGTACAGGGTGATTATAATTAAAGTTTAAGTTTCAAAACGTTCTATAAAACCGAACCTCTGATTAGAATAACGTCAAAATTGAACGTCGTATTATTGAAGAAGGGAGAAAGAACATGAACCAAAAAAAAAAAAAGTTCCAAATTTTAGTGACAGAATTTCGTCTACAAATGACAAATCGTAAAACATATTCCGTCAGATGGAAATGGGCTTCACCTGTCCACAGAATTTTCCACGGCCAATCATTGTGGACTACCATCCGAGCAAGAAATTCCAAAGCAAAACCCTCTCTTGCTGGCAGGTCAGAAGGAAACAACTCCTGCACATGGCAAATTTTGTACGGATAGCATTGCAGGATGTTTCGTAGAATGTTATGCACCGTGCTCACAGGCCTGTCCAATGTTCGGACAATTCTCCGTGCACTGCATGGTTGCACACCACCGCTCGACGCCTCCTGAACTGCTGTGGCCACTTCGTCAACTACCGCTGAATCACATCTTTTCCTTCCTCTACGAACCTGAATTTTCGAATTTTTTCATCAGTCATCGGTCCAACGCCTTTTTTCATACGCTTGAGGGTCCTGAACTTCTGCTGAGCTATTGGTGCAGAATTACCGTTCATGTTCTTTCCCCCTTCTTCAATAATACGCCGTTCAATTTTGACGTTATTCTAATCAGTGGTTCGTTTTTTCGAGCGTTTTGAAACTTAAACTTTAATTATAATCACCCTTAAAATTATTTTCATCAGACAATTTTGGCATAAAGCGAGGATGGAGGGTACGATTTAGACGGTGTGACTATAATTCTAGTCGAGCGTTGGGATTTTTACAAGCATGTAAAATAATCAGAGATGAACAGTACCACCTTTAGACGGCGTTTGATACAAAAACAATTCAAAGATAATTATCGGAGGGGAATTCATTTTTAGAAGCGTCGCTTTTTGTTTATTGTCATGAGAAGCTCAAATGGAAAAACTTCTAAAAGAAAAGAAAGCGTCAGAGATACAAAATTCCACAAATTCGTCAACTGTTGCCTGAAATTTCCAAATTTTGTAATTAAACAATTTAAAAGAGCGTCTAGAAATGCCGGAAATTGATCAAGTGTACAAATTGCTAAACGGCATACTTACTTCGTGTGCTACCTTTTGAAATAAACGAGAGGAGAAGATAATTCCGAGTTCTGTAACAGACATGTTAGAGTATACTGGGAATGACGTGTTCACAATAATAATTGCTGGACGGAGAGTTTCTGCTAGTTGTGTGATGATGATGTCAGTGCGGGGAGACTGCGAGCAACCCCAATACTCAGGGGTGGGCACGCGTCGCTTTCCTTGTGGGAGCCCCAAACCAATTTGAATACCGTCAAACACACGTCTACCGGCGGAGATTAGCGGCGCCAAGGGGAGGATGCCTGCAGTTTGTGGTCCAGACACAACACAAAAAGAACTCTTTGAGATTTTACGAATATCCAAACTGCCAATTCTAATATACTATATAAGCTCACTCACTCACTCACCCCGATAGCTATTGGCTGGAGAACGGTGACGTCATGCGCCAGCCTTCGCTCACAAATTAACAGTGACCACAGATATCATTAGGGTTATCATTTGAGGTTATGTCAATAATTTAATAGCTAAGCAATTGCTACAAAATTAATTGCTGTAATACATTCATTAACTTTGCTTTTCGTAGCATTTCATAGCTCAAAAAAAATCGATAAACTTTAGTTCTGTAAAAACGTGGAACTGCTTTTCAGTAACAAGTCCCTAATGAAAGAAACATAAAAAATTTAAGTCACCTATGGTCTCTGCTGTAATCACGAATGTCAATTGTCATTCCAGCCTAGGCTAAATTGCAATTTAATTAAAACTTTCGTTAATGTTCTTGCTTGACCAAAGTTGTTATACATTACAGTTTTTTTGTTTTTTACTTATTTTACTGACAACTTTGGTTAATGGTTTTTATTCATGTTCGCTGTGGGTAAGTTATTAGGTTATTTAAAGTGGATATCAGATCAAATATGTTACGGAATCGAGTATTCTGACAATTCATTTCTTGCGAGTTGCTGCACAGTTTAATAATCTGGAATCTTTATTACGTTATTTGGCTGTTACAGACATTGTGACCAAAGATTATATTAAGAATGTTTGTCCAGCCTCAATAAAAAACAACGTCATGGTTTGGAAGCAATTGCGCACTCCCTTTAAACAGAAATTCTTAAAATTTTGCACAGTGAACTTTTAGGGTCAAATGGAAGTCAAGGGGTTGTATTTCAGCAAGTTAGAGTCTAGCAACCACGATCTTTGAAACGATTATACGATAACGCGATCGTCTGTGTCCGTGTTTAATAATTCTGAATACTTCAAGCTCAAGAGATTTTTTTCACACTAAGTGCGAATTACAGGTCAATTTCGTATTTGTACAGATCACGTCAACCTGTCATAATCTTTGACCTTAAAAACTGGAAATATTCTAGATCCGTGACGATATGCAAAAAATGTCACGGGCTTACACTAGAGTATAAATAATACCATTGTACTAGGACCATTGCTGTTTATTTCTCTAATTAATGAAATTGTTGTTGGTTATAGACACAAGTATTTGGCGTAAGAAATAATGATGCATAATGGAAGAGGACTACTAACACCCGAAGAGTGAGCTAGACATGATATCCAGTTGTAGAAGTCAAGATGGAGTGGACATAAATGAAAAAATCAGTTATCATTTTTGGGATACATATTCAGGATGGTCCGTGAATAATTGATAGCCCTGTAACTCTTCAAAAGCCTTAATTACAACAGCTTCAACACTATTCACTGGCCACACGCTAATATTTTACGACCAATTGTATTAAAATTAAGCCAGGTAAAGAAGGATGATGAAAATGCCAGTAAAAAGAAATATTGCGGGTATAACAGAATACGGAATTATGGGAATAGTCGATACGCATAAGTTCAATGACAAGGCAGAAAGTATTAAAAACATCGTACAGTGAGGTTTAAGAAACAACCAACTTGAAAGAATATTGAAGGATGGAACAATCGAGGAGAACCTCTGACAGGTTGAATTTAATTTAATTGCTATGTTGCGCATGCTCCGGTGGAAATTTCCCTAGTCATCCAAGTACATCCTTCTTATTTTCTTATTATTATTATCTTATATTTTTTAAGTGTTAAATTCTTCCACCAATCTACATTTAACAATTTTAATTTTCAGTTTCTTCAGTATTTTAGGTAAATTATACATCACTTCCCGTGGGAACTTCTTCCTATCTCTGAGCCCTTGCCCAAAAATGAAAATCTCCCCACTCCGTTATGCATGATTGCCAGCTTATGCTCAGGGTCATTTTTTCTCTTCCATGCATTACTCCCAATTCTTCCAGCAAACGTTTCTAAATCTCATCTCCAACATACGCCGATACTCTCCCAGCGGTAATCACCCTCCACCTGCCTTCCAGAGAATCATTAATCCAGTGCCTTCATCATATTAGTTACTTATTGGGTTCCGTGGTAATTTACGCAAACAAATCTAGCTGCTTTCCTTTCCACGCCTCCACTCCTGTATTTGATACGCAAAATGTGGGTCCCAAACTACACCACCATATTCAAGAAATGGTCTGATCAAAGTTTTGTAACAAAATTCCCTCACTTCTCTGATACATCCTCTCACCAACCTCTCCAATAAATAAAGATCCTTTTCCTACCACCTGGTCCTGCCAAGTTGGATTTACTATCAAATGTTATGTCGAGAAATTTACCCTTCAAGCCTTCAACAAACAATTCTGCCCCGCCCTATAATTATCAAGAACCTTTAGTTTTTTGTATTTGTGTAGCTAATAAGCTGACTCTTCTTGGAATTTAACTTCATTCCATGTTGACTTACGAAGTTAGATATTATATCTAGTTCACCCTGCAGCTGTTCACAGTCTTCTTCAGTTTTGATCTCATTATGTACAATTCTGTCATCTACAAACAAACTGACTTCTGAATTTGTCAGAATAATAAATAACTATGGTCCCATACACTACCATCTGGCATTCCCATATTCATTTCAACCTCTTTTGATACTGAATTTCTTAAATTTTTACTTTCTACCTTCCAAGACATAATAGAATGAATTTGAGAAATGCAGGATAACGACATTATGAAAGACACAAGGAGAGGGAAAGAAGTCTTGAGAAATACGCGTAACCTATTTGGAGAAGTAGTTTCAGGGATCATCTTCTGGGCGCAATTAAGGAGAATGGATAAAATCGGAAATGGTCTTCAAACACAGCTGACCCGGAATTTCTTTATAGGGTTCTGAAAAACATGCTTGTTTCGCTTCAGTTGGTCTGTTCATCTTCTTCTTGATCTTATGCCCGCTATCCTTTTTTTGGTAGTCTTGTGCTCTTCATTTTTTAACATGCCAAACCATTTAAGTCTAGATGACCTAAGTCTCTCTTCCATGGATTCTCTAACTCTAGTTTCATCTAATCTCATAATTATTTATATGATCACGTCTCGTTTTCTGGAGGGCAGTTCTAAGAAACTTCATTTCACAGGCCTGGATCTTGTCAAGGTCCTTTTAGGTTAGTGTGAATGTTCCAGAGCATATGTGAGATTGGGAATGAGATATGATTTGAACAAGGTAATTTTTGTTCTTCCGCAAACCTTCCTGTCCCATAGTAAGACGCGTACGATACTGTAAAAGTTGGTCCCTTGGGTTACTCTATTCATTATTTCTAACTCACCTCTACCACTACCAGCCTTTGTGCTCCCCAGGTATCTGAATCGGTCAACAATTTTAACCTGATGGTCCCGTAATTTTATGTAGTCGTCTAGATTCTTTTGGATAATTTTTAATGTTACAGTTTTTGTTCGGTTCATTTTCTTTCCATATTCCTCAAACATATTACTCCACAAATTCAGTTTGTTTTGTATTCCTTCTTCAGTTCCATCCCATATGCCACATTATCCGCAAACACCAATGCTTGTAGATCTTTACTACTTGCTCTCTTCAGTTGTTTTAAGACGTTATCAATCATGAATAGAAGAGGTGATAGGGCAGTTCCTTGTTGTACTCCTTTGATTGTACTAAACCCTTCTGATTGACCATCCCCAACGTTGAAACGCCTCTTAAATTTAGAACAGCATCTGTATATTTCTAATGAGCTACTCTGGCATTTTAAGTTTTTGTAGGCTTTTTCAAATAGTTGATCTAGGAACATTATCTTATGATTTTTCAAGGACCATAAATACAATGATTGGTTTTTTTTCCTCTTCCCAAATGTTTTTCTACAAGCATGCTTCTTCGAGTCCTAAAGAATGGTCTGGTGGCTCAGTGTTTAATGTGTTTGACTGGGAATCGAAAGGTCCCCGGTTCGAATCCCTGTTTCGGCGAGGATTTCCGTGGGCTATTTATTCCGACCTTCACCTTTGGTATAGCTTGCTGTGTAATGTTAAGTACGCTCAGCAAGCCAACAGAGTAGTAACAAAGTATTGCTTTCAAAGTTAAAACGATCCACGGAAAGAAACCTTTCAATTACCCTTACAATTATCTGCTTCACGTATTCCAGTCTTTGTCTTACCCTGCAGCTTTTTTCCGTCTACAGTTCCCTCAACTAACAAACTAACCAATCTCACATGTCTAAACATTCCCCATCACATTGTTTCTTCTTTGTCACACTTGTCCACAAACTTCTTTCCTCACCCATGCTTTTGAAAACACTTTCATTTATTATTGTATCCGTCCACTTAACTTTAAACACCATTCTACAGCACCACATTACAATGATTCAATTTTCGTTCTTTCAAGTATTCCTAAAGTCCACACTTCGCTAAAATAAAGCGCTCTGCTTTATATATACAGTTTTAGAAACTTTTTCTGAGTCATAGATCAATAAGTTTAACCAAAAGATTTCTATGATAACTATTGGCTATGCCCCTCAGTTGTTGCATACATGTTTAAAATTTAACACCGTCTTTTAACAACCGTTTTATTAATGTTTCTACCAGATGCGTTTCACCTTTTTGATCTGCGGTATCATCAGTGAGAAGATTCTGGTAACTATCTCACGTCAGTCCGTAACAGCAATTTCTGGTTTTGTCTGGACTGCTATTCGATTTCAAAATGCAGCATTTTAACTGTAACCTTTATACACTTCACTTTGCTAGTATTTGCTATCTTGTTGAACCAGCACTTCTTTATGATTGCAGACAACTTGTTTCAGAAAACACCAATCCAGAGAAGTGCTGAAAGTGCTTTTCCGGACTGAAGGGTTATAGCTACCACCATCTTCACACTGACGGTACCCCAGACCAAAAGGGCGAAACGTATTTGGTGATAACATTAATGAAACAGTTTTTAAAAGACGATATTTAATTGAAAACACTAAAAGATATTTATTTTTCAACGAGACTTTTTTTGCTAGTGCTATTCTGCTTTTAACGTCATTCCTGCTTCAATTTTGGTTTTAATGTAATGTTGTTGTAGGCTATTTTCCGCAGTTAATCAGTAAATTAAATGTTAACAAATAAAGGAAGTGCAATTTTTTTATCTAAGGTTTAATGCCGTACGCGCTTCGTCTTTTATCGATGCAATATCAGTGACGGATTATTTACATTGGTGTCATCATGGTTCGTAACCACACACCTCTGCTTTTTCTCCAAAGTATGTTGCCTCTAAAGCCATTTGTCTTAAACGCTGCCAGCTAGATGTAAACAAAAAGTTACATTGGCGTTATTTTTTAACATTTAATTTAGTTCTCATTTTACTTCCTAAGTAACAAAATTCACATACTTTGCCTAGTAGATAAGTTCCTATTATTATATTTAATCTGCTGGAAACAACGATGAAAATCGTGTTTTGGTATCTTCCGAAGTACAGCCGTCTCTTTGGTTTTGATGTCTTCTACGGTGGCAAAACGGTTACCTTTGAGGCCCATTTTCATATTGGGAAAGAGCCATAAATCCGATGGCGTCCCGGTGGCAAGGAGGATGGCCACTACATCACGACAATGCTCCCTCCCACACATCGATTGTTGTGCAGACATGGCTTGCAGAAAAGAACATTCCAGTCCTCCACCAGCCTCCCTAATCACCGGATTTAGCGCCATCGGATTTCTGGCTCTCTCCCAAGATGAAAATGGGCCTCAAAGGTAACCGTTTTACCACCATAGAAGACATCAAGACCAAAGCGACGGCTGTACTTCGGAAGATACCAAAACAGGATTTTCATCGTTGTTTCCAGCAATGGCAGGAGCGGTGAAGCAAGTGTGTGTGTTCAGAAGAAGCCTTCTTTGAAGGAGATAAGGTAAATGTGTACTTATCTTTTGTTAATAAAGAGTTACAATGAAATTCCGGGAACTTTTTGACTGCCCCTCGTATTTCTGCTGCATTTCCTGACTTTTAACTGGGTCCTCGTATCTGTTCTTACAACTTTCGCTTGAAAGTGTTTACTTTCTACTCGTCGTTTCTGTCCATGACTGTTTCGAAAGTTTGTTGATCGTGTCTGTCCGCACATAATACAAATTGTCTCTCATTGTATCTGAATAATTCTAGACTTGTTGCATCTTGCTGTATGTCACTCTCTTCTTCATCACCATCTAACATTTATAAGCTTTTAATGATGAATACTCCATACGAAACTCCTGTGTTTCCTCAATTAGTTATTTCTTTCATGACAGACCTATCTCATCACTTACTGATTGATCCATCGTCCCTAGGTGTTCAAAATTTATTCTTCAAAGTTAAAACTGTTAGAGGGACCTCCTGTAATCACCGTAAGATATTACAGAAATCCACTAACAGAGTAGTCAAGTCCAAAACAAGGAGCCAGATCACACTTTTCGAAGTTTCAACACGAAATTCGAAATCACGCCCACAGTAATATATGCGTAAGACACTCGTAAAACGAGCAGAAGTTGTTAGTCAAAATTATAACTAACGCACATCTATTTCGAACGAAAGCTCACTCCCAAACGAAAATTGTTTGCCAGGGTCAGTAAAAATATCTCCTGGACATTTTAATAATTAGAATAAATATGTTTAATTCGATCCTATACGAGGAAAATTGCAGTTTACTGTAATGAGCACATAATTTATTGTGTTAATGATTAAATTTGAATATAACTTCCAACGAAAATGAATATCATGCACCTATTCAGTGATTCAGTATAACTTTGTCAACTCATAAAATATTACACTCACAAAATATAATTTCTATTTTATTAGTTTCAGAATTCCGTTGAGAGAAATCTTTAGAAAAAGGCAGGTTTTTTAATGAGGAAACGGAAAATAATTTTAAACTTCATTTTATAACTGTCATACATGGCCTTTTACGTTGGGAATGAGGATTTTCTTTAACAAAGGACGCTGAGAAATATGATTACTCAGTTAGCATTGTAAGAACATTGTATTTAATTCTTAAGACAGACTTCAGCAGTAACTTCCAAAATTAGTCACCAAAAATTCTTTTCATAAGCAGAAGAAAAAAAACAATATATTTCAAATCAACACTTCGCTCAAAATCAAATGAAGAGGATTTTATAGCTATTTGCAAAAACCTGCCAGCGAGAGAAATTTAGCCCCTTGAGGGGGCTATTTACAGAGTGGCCGATCCATCACCCAACAAGCAAAACAATTTCAGTGATATTTACTCATTCTGATAGCTCATGTCGTCGGTTAATGTATACTACTATACCATTCATCCCGAGAAATTTCACAGCTGCAGAAAATTTTTCTGTCTCTGCCCACGCAAATCGTGTCTGCATATGATGCACACCTTAGAACCCTGCTTATCTAATACGATTGTCTACTTTCATTATAAACTACAAATTTTGCTCCCATCTCTGTATTTTAGAACTTTCCTAGCGCTTTTTACAATCCATATTAATCTTAACACCAAGATTGCTTCCTGTTGTTCCTAATTTTTACTGATCTTTAACTATTATTCCACATGCTTTCATACAATGCGATCAGTTAACAGAGGCGGTTCAACGTCAGTCTGGTCTGTCCCCACTCCGTTGCCCTTATCCTTAAATTCGAAGGGGAAATAATATCTTCCGCCTGAACAGAGCGGTCTACACGGTGTGACAGGCAACGGGAGGGGTTGGTAAGGTAAGGAGCAAAGCAAGAAGAAATGACCTTGAGCCGTCAGTTGAGGGTGAACAGGGTATAGTCACTAATTTCTAAATACATGACGTCAGAGTTATTGTGCGATGATTTTCACATTTATCAGTTAATGATTTCTTAGTGAGAGTGAATTTGATTATTTTATAAAACACATAGGAATCTCTATGTTTTGTAACAAATATTAGAATTTTGTAAATATATCTACAAGTTTAAAAACTTACCGTACTGCAGTCTTTTCTGTTTCGTAGTAGTGGTTTTGCGATCCTGAACTGAACAGATTTTTTTTTTTGCTCAATTTGTGGTGTTGTTGACATGAGGGATTGGTGCATATACAGCGAATCAGATTCAGAACAGCTTCTCGCTTTCTCTGGCTTGGAAGTCTTGAACGGCAAATACTGAATCTCTCGCTGCCTTTGTTGTAATGAGAACACATTACATGAAGACAGAATTGATCTCAATGTGAATATCATTACAATTTAACTGTCATAGCTCGCACGCTTCGGTGGCAATTTTCTGGTCACCTGTTTACCCATATCTTCTTCTTATTATTACTATTATTATTATTTTCTACCATAAATACGTAGGGTGTAATTCCCCTCTTCCCCCACCCCATATACCCTTTTTCCCTTTACGAATTTTAATTTTTTTCCAACGTTTTTGTAAATTCTTCATCTCTTCCCTAGGTAATTTTTTCCAGTCCCTGACAGTCACTGAAGAAAATATGATCAGCGTAAGTTATTGGTGCTGACAGACAGCAGGTTAACAGCTGGGAAGGTTGAGGAGATAACACGCATTCCGAGCACAACAGTAGATGGCAGAGATAGAATTAGGAAATGAGAAAGTTTCCACCATTTGAGAGGGCAAAAATATTTACAGCAAATCAAAAACCGATGAAGAGGCAGTTGTCTGCAGAAAAACTAGTCATCTTTGAAGCTAATGCAATAGATTTTGTTGAACGATTTGTAAACGGTGATCGGATCTGTGCTTATATCTGTAACTCAGAGTACCTCTTCAACGGAAGCTGTCCCTTCTGCAGGGAAAGTGTTGGTTTCAGTGTCTTATTAGATTTAGGAGGGTTTACTGCTTCTACATCTCCAGAGAAAGGTAATATTACTTTAACTTTGTGAAACAACTGAAGTAAGTATCAAGGAAAAGAAAAGTTAAAAAAAAGTGCTGTTTCATCAGGACTGTGCTTCCCGTTACAGGTATTTCGTTGTCATGGCTGCAGTTAAGGAGAGTGGGTTTCAGTAGTAACCGTAAATACCTTCTTCACTCGATCTGACTCATTAAGATTTCATAACATTTTGGAAACATGAAAGTTTCTGTTTGGCACCCGTTTCTAGTTCAATGATTGTGTGGCTTCATTTTTTTTATGTCATTCAAGGCAGCATTCAACCTCTGG
>JARYHS010011408.1:221543754-221569254 GCA_031002005.1 Vandiemenella viatica | reverse complement strand
ACAGCTTCACAAATAATTCCTCATCTGAGCCTGCTGTTTCAATTGATCAGAATAATTTTACTTCATCTTTTGTTTTAGGCAGTTTCTACTTCCATTCTCTCCTTCAGATCTAAGAAAATTGGTACTTGATCTCTTCAAGTTTGGATTTGTTTTAAGTTTTATATGATCAGTTTAGATGACTGTGCAGTTTAAAGGATTTTTGTGGTGAAACAATATCTTAAACAATCGAACTCCAGAAATTACAATAGGAACGCGATAACTGAAATTCAGTATTATGATCACATTTATAACAATTACATACGACCTGCAATATACATTAGTATTATGTATAAAGAGAAATTTAACATAGCTGAATGACAAAATTCTCAAACTAAAATCAATAAAGAAACTGAACGATTGTCACTGATCAATTTTTATTTGATGTTAAAAAGTTAAATCACCTCATTTCTTATCCTTCTGTATCTTATGTTGATGGATTTACAGTTAGAGAAACTTAGCATGACAATACATTTAATGCTGTATCATCAATGATTGTTAGTCTCGATCATGTCTGAGTATCCGTTCTTCTTTTAATATTATGGACAGCAAAGAAATTTTTAATGTATTTTTCATTCAGTATATATTTCTAAAGCATCAGTTAGATAAAAATTACTTATCCTGAGGTATAATAGTAACGTTTTAAGTCTTAAGTCCATGATGAGATTAGATCAAACCAAGAGTTAAATGAATCGATGGCAGAAAGACTTAAATCATCCAGACTTAAACGGTTTGGATATGTTAAGAAAAGGAATAGGACAAGATTACCGAAAGTTCATTTTGAAAGTAAAAGGAAATGGGGAAAAGACCGGTTGGAAGACCAAGAAGGAGACGGATAGACCAACTGAAGGAGGGTATAGAGAGAAGAGAATGAAATTGGGAATCTGTTTTGGACAAGGAAACTTTCTTAAACATGTAACGGTGGAAGATAATCGTTTACAACCATAAAAACCGAAATACTGGAAGGATCGTATATCACAACCGGGAAACTTGAGATGGCCCCCAATGATGAGGAAGATGATTTGTCGCATGATTGCATTTCTGGGATAGGGGAATAAGTCTTTATTTAATTCCGTTCGTAACAGCCGAAAGAAGCCCAGAGCTGCTTCCCAACCTGTAACTTAAGAGACCGGATGCTCTGTGCTGTTTGTTGAGTCTTATCGCAACCAATCCGCAGATACGATGTGCATGAAGTTGCATGTACCTTCTGACTACTCGCTGTGAACCGAAGCCATGCTTTTAAAACCATCTACACAGGTAAGTGACACATCCAAGGACGAGTGAACCAACCGTCGGTATAGGCATACAGCTAAAGCTAGCTATCCATACTACTCGTACCTCGTAGGCGTCATCAGTAGCCAAGTAGAGCTCGTTCTGTTACTAAAATAGTAATCAGCGATTTACGAATTAGGATTCCCCACCACCAAAGAACTGCCAGACCAGAGAGCGCAGTTGCTCACCAATAGCGGACCATCTTGCTGACTCTTAACACATCAACTTCTCTGAGGTAAACCTACTGTTTGTTATACACACCATATTGAGCAACTTACTAGTTCATGATTGCATTAACTTTGGAATTATTCCATGTTGAGTCATTCAATCCTCCAACTGATTCTGAAGGTCTGTTCCAAGACTATTACCGTTATTAAGCATTGCTTATCGTTACATTATCTGTGCTACCGGAATTGTCTTGCATTTAGTATGTTTACGAAGTAACATCTTTTATTTCAAGTGTTTGTACAAGTGTAAGTTCCCTTCACAAGTGTTTATCAATAAATAACAGATAGTTGTTTCAAGTACTAAGTAATAATCTAATTTCTCGACATTAGATCACGGACAAGGGGCCATCTATAAATTACGTCACACCTTGAGGGGGGGAGGGGGTCAACAAAGGGTGACATTGTGTGACAAGGGGGGGGGGAGGGACGTGTCATAAACTTTGTGACATCACATGCATAATTTGTATCACTTTTTGGCTCGTATTGCCCTAGTGTAGTGGCATACTTATTTAAACGATCATGTGGCATCTGTGGACTATATATTTCACCATACAAAGTCACTAAGCAACATCAGCAATTACATAAGAGGCAACTAGAGGTTTTCCCCATCATGAAGATTCGTCCACAAAGCATTGCTGCTAGACAAAACAGGGAAGTTCTTTGCTTACTAAACGATGACGATGCTTTATGGTCGGATGAAGATGATAACACATCCAATGTTCCCAACACTATCGAAATCAAGAATGAAGTGACTATTATGCCAATAATAAACAGTATCAAGGAATGGGTTCAAAATACATGGACACATGATGACTCAATTTTGTAACTTTAATTCGATTTTTTTAAATATATGGACCAATCACTTGGTGACTTTTACGATGAACCCAAAACAGCTAGTCTCATTTTAGTCTCCGCTCGGCTTACCACGCGACAGATGATAACAAGTAGCATCGATGTTGCTGAGTTGCAGTTACCTCTTGCAGAGGCACGCCGCCAAGTTCCTCTGAGACCTGCTCCCATGAGGGCAACACGCTCTTCACATAAGACTCGTAGTAGCCGGGCAGCTGCAGCTTCGACTTCCCCTTCTTGCTCGGGTTCTGCTGCGGCTGAGGCACTGGCAGGAACATCCTGCGGCTCAGTACATCCTCCTCCTTGTGCTTCAGCTGCAGCAGCATCGCGCGACTAATAACGCGATCCCCAGACACCTGCAAATACGAGACCGGATTATATGCAACACAAAAAACTAGAAATATGCTCGCAAATATGCATGAAAAAATGCTTAAAATCTTACATCTTTAAACGAGCAATTCTTGAATATATATATTTTTTTGGATCTCGGAAACAGCTCTAACGATTTGGATGAAATTTAATGTGTAGATAACGTTTTGTTTTTTTAATTTTACCAAAATTGGTATCTTCCCTACAAAAACGCAATTTTACAAAAAAAAAAAAAAACCACACACTAACGCCATCTCGTAGACGTTTCAGGTATTAGTTAGCTGGGCTGATGTTAGTTAGCAGCTTTAAGGGTGGTAGGCGGTTTCCTTAAAACTACTCCCGTTGCTGCAATGGAGGTAGAAACAGCAACTCCTCCATTAGACCTAAGAAGAAAGAAAGTGGGAATGAATTTTTGGATAAGAGTTTGTTCCACCAAACGACATCCACTAATAAGAAAAGTGCAGCTTCTTGCTCATGAGCAATCTTGGAACCTATCTAATTATCACAAAACACCTTCACTTGTGGATTTCTTTCAAACAACAGCTCAGTGGGCCATTTACAGTTCAGATATCAATGACTCGTATAGTGAGGAACAACTATGGCAACGGTCAGATCTATCCCCTCTAGTTCACATTTACCTTATGACAGACCTATTAGTGAAAAAAGATCACAGTGAGGAGGAACTGAAGTGCCTCACACTAGAAGCACTGAACTCGAGATGGAAGGCATGGCACAAAATTTTTACAGACGGCTCAAAGGAAAAAGGAAAGGCTTCCGCTGCTGCATTTGTAGACCCTGGTCGCTGCGTTCACGAAGCTTACAGGTTACCAGGACAGTTTTCGACGTTCTCCTCAGAGCTTTATGCCATTCTAAAAGCGCTGCAATACATTCATTCAACAGCTCATTCAAATACAGTGATTTGTACAGATTCTAGAAGTGCCCTACAGGCAATAATGGAAGTATCAAAAGGAAGATGCCGGAACTATTTAGTTTATGACATAGCCAGGGAACTTCAGAAGTTATCGGTAGAAGGAATACAAGTGCAGTTCCAGTGGGTACCGAGCCATGTTGGGGTGTCGGGAAATGAGGCAGCGGATAGAACAGCACGTCACCACCTTACTGCTGCAGAAACAGAAAAAGTTTCGGTACCCTGTACAGACTTCAAGGCCATTGTTACCGACATGGTTAGGACTGAGTGGGAGAAGAGATGGTTTGCCGACTGCCAGGGAAAGGGACTTTGGTATAGAGCTATCTGCAACAACATAGTAAGCAAGCCATGGTACGCTCAACTAGAACTGAACAGGAAAGAAATTACTCTAATGAACAGACTCAGGACAGGACACACTTTATTACGTGACAAAAAATACGTCATGCGGTTGGTGGATTCGCCGATGTGCCCATCGTGTAATTCTGTAGAGGATATTTATCACTTCATGCTGAGCTGCAAGCAACATCAATCAGCGAGGAAACAACTGCTAGATGATGGTCTGAATATAACTGATATAACTTCTCTGATGCAATCTCTCTCAGTTCCGAGCAAGAAATCGGTCAAGATAATCTCCCTGTATATTAAGTGTACTAAAGGTGTAATTTAAAATTAACTCGAATATATTGTATGATGTTATTGGCTGTATTAGCCTTTGGCTAAAGCCATAAAATAAAATAAAATAAAAAAAAAAAAAAAAAAGTTAAGTTCTCTTTGATTACAGCAAGGAACTCTTATAACTTGAAACGAATAATTTATAATTTTTGTACACTATCTAACCCGTGCGAGTAGTATGGTTGTCAGTCAACGAATGGTAATATAAAAAATGTGGAAATAAATGAATGCAAGGATGTATTAAAGAAAGGTATTTTATTTTGGAGAGTAGTAATAAACGTCACTTTTACTGTAAAAAGTCGTTAATATTAAAAACTACATGTTTAACTGTAACACATTTAAAAAGTAGAAGTTTAAAAAATATTGGCTTTGTAAGATGGCCTTTTTTAATCTTCTTTACTTTACAAAACTTCTTTGAAAACAATATTAGGAGTTATAATCTGATCATCGTTAACTTTTTGACCGTATGTGTCTTTAACACAAAAATAGAATGAATCTACAAACTCGTGAAAAAGTCGCGAACGGGTATCCATACGAAAAAACAGGTTCTGATAAATACAATCCTGCCTTTTGAAGCGTCTGACCTTGTGCTTTATTAATGTTCATTACGATGGTTACTTCTTTTAGGAATTGTTTTCTTATCATTCAGAAGGTATGAGGTTACTGCAAGGTATGAGCATAGATATATCGGAATTAATCAATTTATCACTGATGATGTAACTCGTCTTATTGAATTAACACAAATCTTGCACAATTAATTAATCCCTGATTAGCATTAAGATGTTTATGTAACATAATAATAGAACCACTTTCATATTTCTACCAAACACGTATGTGCCATGGTGTATCACATTTCAGCCAAAACTATCTAGTACAGATCACTGGTGTTTGTGTGTGGTAGTAGCATAGAGTCACCCATCGATCACAGCGTTAACCGAATTTCGGTAACTGGGTGTGTGTGGGAGATATGGTGCTTGAAGTGGCCGATCAAGGAGAGTTTCGTATTTCGACCAAAGACATGTGTCTCCGTACATGTCACTTTGCTTCACAACTACATAGCATAGACCACTGGTGTTTGTGTGTGGTAGTGGTATTGTGTTTCCTATCGTGTATTATGGTGTTTAGATGTTGGTAGCTATGGAGGTGTGGGAAATTTGGTGGTTGAAAATGGTCGACGCAGGGCACTTTCTTGTTTCTACCAAAGACATATGTCCCTATATGTCCCTATATTTCACAATGCAGTCAGATCTACAAAGCGCAGACCACGGCGGCGTTTATGTGTGGTAGTAGCCTGGAGTTTTCCATCGTGCACTATGGCGATTGCATGTCGGTAGCTGTGGGATGTGGTAGATATGGTGGTTTGTGTGTCCCTATATTTCTCTCTATAGCCAAAACTACGCATCGCAGTTTGCTGGTGATTGTGTATGACATTAATCTCAAGTCTCCCACCGTGCCCCATGGTAGTGTCATGTGGGGAGCTATCGTGGTGTGGGAGATATGGTGGTTGAAATTGGTCGACGGAGGGCAATTTATATTTCGACCAAAGACATTTGTGTCCCTACATTTCACTTTGCAGCCATAAATACCCTGGGCAGGTCATTGATGTTTGTGTGTGGTATTAGCCTCGAGCCTCCCATCGTGCAGTATGGTGGTCACATGTCGGTAGCTGCAAATCAAAATTCTCTACAATCACGAACGAAGTCGTGGGCATCAGCTAGTATTGTAAATATAGCAAAAATATGCATCATCACTTGGTTTTAGATAAAATATGCAATAACCAGTGAAAATGTGTTTAATATGCAAATGCATATCCAAACATCCGGTCTCTAATTATTACTCTCATACTGATATAAACGCGCCCTTATCAAGATACCGCAATGTACACTCAGGGACAGAATTCGCGAGGCACCTCGCCTTTCGGTTATACTACCCACCTGGTGCTTCCAGACAAAAACGACGTCGTCGAAGTCTCCGACAGCGCTGTGATTGGTGGCGAGGTAGAAGCCGAGAGGGCAGCGAGTGACACCTCGCAGTAGCAGGACAGCGAGTAGCGCCACCTCGAAGTCCTGACCCTCCGTGGTGGCGGCACCCCCGCGGCGCGTGTACGTCGGCGTCCTGTCAGCACGACAGTGTTCTAAATAATACAAGTCCCCTGTTATAGAACATAAAAAAATGGAGTGGGTGTTGTGTTGCCACGTTACTGTAGAAAAACCACGGTAAATTAGAGAAACCATAAAAAACAAAATATGGATGAACCAACGGGGCTTTGAACTCGCGTCCTACCGAATGCCTGGTTCAAATCTACAGCCACCCATCCACATTTCTGTTTTCCCGATATCACTCCACGCGAATGCCAAGATGCTTCCTTGATAAGGTCATGGCCGAATCCCTTGTCGTTTCATCTACAACTACATATATAATCTGAATTTCACAAAAATTGTAGGTGGCAGAGGGTGCTCAGCACCCTCAATCCAGAATGAGGAAAAAAGAATTGATATAAGCATCACTGCCGCATCTTATATCCCTAATCTTATTTTTCCTGTCATTGAGACTGAAATAGGTTGGTGGACGAAGTATTTCATCGTAGTCTTAAGTGAAAGTGGGAGTACGCATGTTTACCAATAAGTTCAAACGAAACGTGCGTCGTCTATCTACTAGAGACACCCAGCCCAATCTGCTAATCAGTTCTGTGGCGCCTTCTTAAGGACTGTAGCAAGCGGTAACGGATCGAACGGGTCTTCGCTGTACTTTCTCTATACTGTCAATCAACCCCTTACGAAACGAATCAAAAATGGCACAACAGTAGTCCAAATGTGGAAGCACTAGAAATTTGTAAGCTATCTCCTTTGTTCATTCATTACAATTATTGAAGATTCGACCTATGAATTGCAGCATAGAATTTGCTTTATCTTCGACCGAATTAATGTGCAAGTCCTATTTCGTGTTCCTTTGTACTGTCACGCCCAAATATTTCACAGAATCGACCGTATTAATAACTGAACAGTTTACTTTGTATTTCTGAACAATCGGATTCTTTTTGTTAGTTATGCCTTGCACTATTTTCAGTTTTGTGTAAGTTGCCATTCGTCCTAAGACAATTAAGTTTCTTGTGTCATCCAATCTCTCCTGGCTGTAATGAACTCTACATCTACATCTATAATCTGCAAATCACAAATACTGTGGGTGGCAGAGGGTGCTAAGCACCAATCCTAATTGTGTGCATTCCAATCCCGAACAGAACGAGGAAAGAAGGAATACATAAATGAATCAGTACGGCATCTTATTTCTCGAATCTTATCCCTCCTGTCATTGCGACCCAAATAGGTTGGCGGAAGAAGTATTTCGTTGCACTCGTAAATTAAAGATTTTCGCATATTCTCCAACAAATTCAAACGAAAACGACGTCGTCTGTCCTCCAAACAATCCCAGCCCAACCCTCGTATCAGCTCTGTGACACTTACTTAAGGACTGTAACTAACAGTCACGAATCGAACGGCTCTCCTCTGTACTTTCTCTAATGTGTCAATCAATCCCTTGCGATATGGATCCCAAATTCCACAACAGTATTCCAAACGCGGACGCACTAGTGTTTTGTACGCTATTTCCTTTGTATGAGCATTACAACGAACTATGAATCGTAGTTTAGAATTAGTTTTGCCTACGACGGAAGTTATGTGCAAGTCCCACTTCATGTTGCTTTGTACTGTTACGCCTAGATACTTCAGGGAATCCACAGTGTCAACAACTGAATTGTTAACTTTGTACTCGTGAGCAAACGGGGTCTTTCTATTACTTATGTGCATTGCCTTGCACTTTTTGCAGTTAAGTTTAAGCTGCCATTTACGGCACCATTCCGAAATAACATCCAGATCGCGCTGAATCTCTAAGTATTTTTTTTACGAGTGTATATGACACGGTGGAGGAAGATTCACATCCTTAGACAATTAAGAGCTGACGGTTTCTTTATTATTTGAAAACTATTAGCTTACAACAATTCCTTCACTTGGAACGAAATTGAGTGTCCGACAGTGTGGCTCAGTGCGGTGAGGCGCCGCATCCGGCGGGTATAGCGGGTCTGGGCACGAGGCCAGGAGCTCGCGTACCGGTCGTCCTGACTGCGCTTTATAGACGACTAGCTGTTACCCGCGACTTCGTACGCGTGGATTTAGAATTTGATTTCTAAAATTGGATATACAAAGCTGAAAGTTATCTAATATATGTCCCAAACAACACTGGGTCGGCATAATATGCCGGAAACGTCATCGATATACCATTCTACCGTCGAACCTGTCTCATGACTAAAACTGTTATTCATACAGGTAAAAAGTATACTTTTTCGTTCCTAAAGATACAAAGTATTTCCTTGTCATCGGTATAAACATATAGTCGTCAAAACGTAAAAAAGTACGGATACTTACTTTCACATATATAATATTACTAGCTGGTACCCACGACTTCGTTCGTGATTGTAAAGAATTCATATTGACAGCTATAGACATCTAACCACCCTAGTGCACGATGGGAGACTCGATACTATTACCACACACAAGTACCAGTCTTCTGCGCTATGTAGTTCCCGCAGCAAGGTAACATTTACGGATACACTCAAGTCTTTGGATGAAACACGAAAATATTCATGATCAACCAATTTCAAATACCATATCTCACACACTCCCACAGTTACCGAATTTCGGCAACGTTGTGATCGATGGGAGACTCTGTGTTACTACCACACACAAACGCCAGTAATCTGCGATTGATAGTTTTCACTTAAAAGTGATACACCGTGACACATGCGTCTTTGGCAGAAATATGAAATTGCCGCAGGTCGACCATTTTCATCTCCAATATTTACCACACCCCCATAGCTACAGACATCTAACAACCATAGTGCACGACAACAGACACGATTCTACTAACACACATAAACACCAATGCTCCATGCTATGTAGTCGTGGTAGAAAAGTGAAATCTGCGGAGACACATGCCTTTCGTCGAAATACGAAAATATCCTTGGTCGGCCACTTACAACCACCATATCTACCACAGTACCACAGTTTCTGACATTCGGCCGCTGTTGTGATCGAAAGGTGACTCTGTACTACTACTACACACAAACGCCAGATATCTGTGATCTATAGTTTTCGCAGAAAAGTGATACACCATGACACTTTTGTCTTTGGCAGAAGTATGAAACTGCCACAGGTCGACCACTTTCAACCCTCACTTCTCCCACACCCCCATAGCTACCGACATCTAACAACCATAGTGCACTACATGAGATACGATTCTACTACCAAACACAAACACCAATGCTCTATGTTATGTAGTTGTGGCAGAAAAGTGATATATGCGGAGACAGTCGAAATACGAAAATATCCTTGGTCGGCCACTAACAACCACCATATCTACCACAGCACCACATTTCTGAAATTCAGCCGCTGTTGTGATCGAAAGGTGACTCTGTGCTACTACTACACACAAACGCCAGTTATCTGTGATCTATAGTTTTCGCTGAAAAGTGATACACCATGACACCTTTTGTCTTTGGCAGAAGTATGAAACTGCCACAGGTCGACCACTTTCAACCCCCATTTCTCCCACACACCCATAGTTACCGACATTTAACAACCATAGTGCACTACATGAGATACGATTCTACTACCGAACACAAACACCAATGCTCTATGCTAAGTAGTTGTGGCAGAAAAGTGACATATGCGGAGACAGTCGAAATGCGAAAATATCCTTGGTCGGCCACTTACAACCACCATATCTACCACAGTACCACAGTTTCTGAAATTCGGCCGCTGTTGTGATCGAAAGGTGACTCTGTGCTACTACTACACACAAACGCCAGTTATCTGTGATCTATAGTTTTCGCTGAAAAGTGATACACCATGACACTTTTGTCTTTGGCAGAAGTATGAAATTGCCACAGGTCGATCACTTTCAACCCCCATTTCTCCCACACCCCCATAGCTACCGACATCTAACAACCATAGTGCACTACATGAGATACGATTCTACTACCAAACACAAACACCAATGCTCTATGCTATGTAGTTGTGGCAGAAAAGTGACATATGCGGAGACAGTCGAAATACGAAAATATCCTTGGTCGGCCACTTACAACCACCATATCTACCACAGTACCACAGTTTCTGAAATTCGGCCGCTGTTGTGATCGAAAGGTGACTCTGTGCTACTACTACACACAAACGCCAGTTATCTGTGATCTATTGTTTTCGCTGAAAAGTGATACACCATGACACTTTTGTCTTTGGCAGAAGTATGAAATTGCCACAGGTCGATCACTTTCAACCCCCATATCTCCCACACCCCCATAGCTACCGAAATCTAACAACCATAGTGCACTACATGAGATACGATTCTACTACCAAACACAAACACCAATGCTCTATGTTATGTAGTTGTGGCAGAAAAGTGATATATGCGGAGACAGTCGAAATACGAAAATATCCTTGGTCGGCCACTAACAACCACCATATCTACCACAGCACCACATTTTCTGAAATTCAGCCGCTGTTGTGATCGAAAGGTGACTCTGTGCTACTACTACACACAAACGCCAGTTATCTGTGATCTATAGTTTTCGCTGAAAAGTGATACACCATGACACTTTTGTCTTTGGCAGAAGTATGAAACTGCCACAGGTCGACCACTTTCAACCCCCATTTCTCCCACACACCCATAGTTACCGACATTTAACAACCATAGTGCACTACATGAGATACGATTCTACTACCGAACACAACACCAATGCTCTATGCTAAGTAGTTGTGGCAGAAAAGTGACATATGCGGAGACAGTCGAAATGCGAAAATATCCTTGGTCGGCCACTTACAACCACCATATCTACCACAGTACCACAGTTTCTGAAATTCGGCCGCTGTTGTGATCGAAAGGTGACTCTGTGCTACTACTACACACAAACGCCAGTTATCTGTGATCTATAGTTTTCGCTGAAAAGTGATACACCATGACACTTTTGTCTTTGGCAGAAGTATGAAATTGCCACAGGTCGATCACTTTCAACCCCCATATCTCCCACACCCCCATAGCTACCGAAATCTAACAACCATAGTGCACTACATGAGATACGATTCTACTACCAAACACAAACACCAATGCTCTATGTTATGTAGTTGTGGCAGAAAAGTGATATATGCGGAGACAGTCGAAATACGAAAATATCCTTGGTCGGCCACTAACAACCACCATATCTACCACAGCACCACATTTTCTGAAATTCAGCCGCTGTTGTGATCGAAAGGTGACTCTGTGCTACTACTACACACAAACGCCAGTTATCTGTGATCTATAGTTTTCGCTGAAAAGTGATACACCATGACACTTTTGTCTTTGGCAGAAGTATGAAACTGCCACAGGTCGACCACTTTCAACCCCCATTTCTCCCACACACCCATAGTTACCGACATTTAACAACCATAGTGCACTACATGAGATACGATTCTACTACCGAACACAAACACCAATGCTCTATGCTAAGTAGTTGTGGCAGAAAAGTGACATATGCGGAGACAGTCGAAATGCGAAAATATCCTTGGTCGGCCACTTACAACCACCATATCTACCACAGTACCACAGTTCTGAAATTCGGCCGCTGTTGTGATCGAAAGGTGACTCTGTGCTACTACTACACACAAACGCCAGTTATCTGTGATCTATAGTTTTTCGCTGAAAAGTGATACACTTTTGTCTTTGGCAGAAGTATGAAATTGCCACAGGTCGATCACTTTCAACCCCCATATCTCCCACACCCCCATAGCTACCGAAATCTAACAACCATAGTGCACTACATGAGATACGATTCTACTACCAAACACAAACACCAATGCTCTATGTTATGTAGTTGTGGCAGAAAAGTGATATATGCGGAGACAGTCGAAATACGAAAATATCCTTGGTCGGCCACTAACAACCACCATATCTACCACAGCACCACATTTTCTGAAATTCAGCCGCTGTTGTGATCGAAAGGTGACTCTGTGCTACTACTACACACAAACGCCAGTTATCTGTGATCTATAGTTTTCGCTGAAAAGTGATACACCATGACACTTTTGTCTTTGGCAGAAGTATGAAACTGCCACAGGTCGACCACTTTCAACCCCCATTTCTCCCACACACCCATAGTTACCGACATTTAACAACCATAGTGCACTACATGAGATACTATTCTACTACCGAACACAAACACCAATGCTCTATGCTAAGTAGTTGTGGCAGAAAAGTGACATATGCGGAGACAGTCGAAATGCGAAAATATCCTTGGTCGGCCACTTACAACCACCATATCTACCACAGTACCACAGTTTCTGAAATTCGGCCGCTGTTGTGATCGAAAGGTGACTCTGTGCTACTACTACACACAACGCCAGTTATCTGTGATCTATAGTTTTCGCTGAAAAGTGATACACCATGACACTTTTGTCTTTGGCAGAAGTATGAAATTGCCACAGGTCGATCACTTTCAACCCCCATATCTCCCACACCCCCATAGCTACCGAAATCTAACAACCATAGTGCACTACATGAGATACGATTCTACTACCAAACACAAACACCAATGCTCTATGTTATGTAGTTGTGGCAGAAAAGTGATATATGCGGAGACAGTCGAAATACGAAAATATCCTTGGTCGGCCACTAACAACCACCATATCTACCACAGCACCACATTTTCTGAAATTCAGCCGCTGTTGTGATCGAAAGGTGACTCTGTGCTACTACTACACACAAACGCCAGTTATCTGTGATCTATAGTTTTCGCTGAAAAGTGATACACCATGACACTTTTGTCTTTGGAAGAAGTATGAAATTGCCACAGGTCGATCACTTTCAACCCCCATTTCTCCCACACCCCCATAGCTACCGACATCTAACAACCATAGTGCACTACATGAGATACGATTCTACTACCAAACACAAACACCAATGCTCTATGCTATGTAGTTGTGGCAGAAAAGTGACATATGCGGAGACAGTCGAAATACGAAAATATCCTTGGTCGGCCACTTACAACCACCATATCTACCACAGTACCACAGTTTCTAAAATTCGGCCGCTTTTGTGATCGAAAGGTGACTCTGTGCTACTACTACACACAAACGCCAGTTATCTGTGATCTATAGTTTTCGCTGAAAAGTGATACACCATGACACTTTTGTCTTTGGCAGAAGTCGAAATTGCCACAGGTCGACCACTTTCAACCCCCATATCTCCCACATCCGCATAGCTACCGACATCTAACAACCATAGTGCACGACAGGAGAGACGATTCTACTACCACACACAAACATCAAAAGTCTATGTTATGTAGTTGTGGCAGGAAAGAGAAGTATATGGAGATACGAATGTTTGGTCGAAATATGAAAACGCCCTGCACTGACCAACTTTAATCATTATATCTCCCACATCCCCACAGCTATCGGCATTCGGTCAACGTTGTGCACGACAGGAAACTCCATGCTACTTCCACCCACAAACATCAGTGATCTGGGCTAGGTAGTGGTGGCTGAATAGTGAAATATAGGAAAAAACACGTCTATTTTTATATATAATAAGATTAGAAACGCTTAGGGCACTATTCTACCGCCAAAGATTTGCCAGAACATGGTATCCATACTACAAAATCCTAGGCTTGGCTCAAACTATGAAAAACAATTAATAAAAAACTTTTCTACCAGTGGAATTTGAACCCGAAACCACACGGGAGTTTTCTCATGAACCAAATACCTTACCACTACGCTACGATAACATTACTTGCTATCGTTATGAATTATAAAGACATATAGATATTATGCGTTTGTCTTTCACAGTTCAGATAGCTTTCATAATTTAATGACAATATTTTCTTATCTATACAGAATATAGTATCCCATGTCCATCCTAATGTCAAATAGCACCTGCTTGTCAAATTTCATCACGAACGGAGTAGCCATTTAGCCCAAGAAACGTAACAGACAGAATTACTTTCGGATTTATAGTATTAGTATAGATTTTCCACGGACATCAATGCGAATGTTGGGACGGTCCACAATATCCGCCTCATAAACTACACCTTTCACAAAGAAAGAAATACACCTATCACAAACAGAACATATCTAAACATTTCGCAGATGGATGACACTTCATTTCCTCCAATAGGAAGGTATATCTATATGTATATAAAGATGAATGTATGTATGTATGTTTGTTTGTATGTTTGTTTGTTTGTTTGTTTTTCATACAAATCCACAGTTTTCATCCGATCTCGATGAAACTTTGCACACTTATCCATTGAAACAAGGAGAAAAATAGTCTACATTTGGTTGAAAAATTATCTGCATAAATAATACATGTTGTCTTATAATTTCGAAACATTACTGAACGGCGATAGACAGACGCGTTGGATATGGAGGTCTCTGTACTGTTCTTCTGTGTAGCGGTCAGCTAGTTCAGTTGTTAAAGCGCTTGCTTACTAATGCTTGGGTCATGCTCGCGGGTTTAAATCCCCGTGGAGACTATGATTTCTAAAAATTGTTTTTGATCATAAGTGTCACGCCTGGGCCGTCGGTTATTCGGATTGAATGTTAAACTGTAGATATCACAAAGTTAGGGGTGCAATGCGAGACAATTCGTAGGAAGTCTTGCAATGCTGTAGATGTTCACTGTTTTACGTTATATTGATTCCTGAGGGGTGATTCGTAGTCAGTGTGTGTGTGATCTGCAGTAGTAATACTATAATGCAGAAGCAAGTCTCTGTCTTATGTTACGTTTTGACAACTAAATGCCTATACCGATATTGACGGAATTTGACGAGAAATCTACAGGGAGGTCACAGGATTTTTTTTTTTTTTTTTTTTTTTTTTTTTTTTTTTTTTTTTGTTGGGTATGTTTAACAGTTGTAGTCACGAAATTTTGAGAACTTATCGAATAGTGACAGAGAGACGGATGTGTTTGTTAGTCTGTAATGTTACGTCGCTTGCTCTAGCTATGCTCTCGCGCATTATGTTAGTGTATAATTTGTTAATAAATTTCGTTTAGAGAAAAATCGTATAATTTATTATAGAAGTCGATTTTCTCTGTCCTATTACTTTGTGTCTGCTTAAATGTTTCTGGCACCAATTTATTTTGCCTTCTTTTGCGGGCCTAAACTGACCTAATTTGTAGCTCTAGCAGAGCACGAGCAGCTTAAGTTATTAGAACCCAAGAATCGGATGCTCATGCTGAAGAAAGAAGAAAAGTCCAAGCTGAAATAAAGCTGCCCTTAGTTAACACCCCACTCCCCCCCCCCACATCCCCTCACATTCGTTTGTTTTTCTGTTTTTAAATATGTTGGAAATTGATTCTCTTCAAGAGACAGGTTCGATGGTAGAATGACATAGAGATGGGTTTCCGGTCATATTATGTCGACTCGGTGTTGTTTGGATCAATCCTTCGCTACCAACAACTTTCTATATTCAATTCTGGCAAAGAAATTCTTAATCCACGCGTACGAAGTCGCGGGTATCAACTAGTTAGATATAAAAAGCTTGACGTCAGCACGGGCATGCGACCGTAAAATCAAAGTTTCAAATATGACCAAGCCAACGATGAGTAGACTTCATCAAAGGCAGCCGACTTTAAATTTTTGGGAAAAGATGGTGTAAAAGATGACGACGGAGTTCTATATTCAGTAAAGAGTATACATTGAAGAATTAACCTATGACAAATGTTCTTGTTGGTGTAAATGAAAAGTCCCTGTGGTAACAAAACATTATGATCCCCCATAGTTTTAATTGTAGATTTTCAAAACTTTCATTATTAAAATCTGATATAGATATGTAGTATTTTGTCTTTGTGTAAACTAGGTTACGTACTGCTGTATGATAAACATAATTATTTGCTTAATAATTCTTTTCTGAAGTGCTTTCCAATCTAAAGAAATAACAGCAAATGTTCCAGGAAATTTCTCGCTACAGTTGAAATGGTAGGGAGCACGTAACAGATCTCTGTGCTCTTGTTGATTTTGATTTGTTCGTGGATTGCTTTTTTTTAAAAATTATTCTGTCTAGCTACAATGAATTCTGTAGCGTGTTACATAAATCGACTGTTTACCCATTGCTGGAGATCAATCGGAAAGTAGAATTTTTAGACTAATTTATGTAAAGTAAATAAAAAATATCAGGCTTTTTCCAACTACTTGTTACAAATATTCCCTAATATAACTTAAAGACATGACATATCAATCGGTAACTTTCTTACCATTCTTCGTCCTTGAGGACTTCTTCTGTAGCTTGCATCCACTCAACAACTGCTTGGCGAATCAGTCTGAAATAGAAAAATTCGTTCTAAATTTTGAGAAGAAAAATGATTTAAAGAAGTTCCACACAGATCACACCAACAAACCGTCACTTAAATCACTACAAGGTACAACGAAGAAAGAATGATTAACCTATACCCCAAATTAATTTTACCCTTAGGGAGCGTCCATAAACCACGTAGCTCCTATTTGGCCTTCTATGTACCCCCTCCCCCCACGTAGCCCTACGTGGCTTTTGCCTCTAACTCCCCCCCCCCCCTCCGTAGCACGTAGCTTTTTTCCCTTTTGATTCGAGAAGACATTTTGTACCGTTTTCTCTTGTAATTCTATTGTAAATTACATACGGATATAATTAACTGTGGGAAATAAATATTCACATGCTGTTGTGAGTTCTGTTCCTGATTTTAACTGTAAAAAATGTTATTAAAGGAAAGCTACGTGGTCTGGCTTGGAACCCCACCCTCCCCCAACGTAGCCCAGCGTAGCCTTCCAACCAGCCTCTCCCCCCCCCCCCCACCAAGCCACGTAGTTTGTGCACGCTCCTTACTTATGGCTTTACGCCTCGACGACGTCGATGTCATTAGAGGCGGGATGGAACTGGGGACAAGGAACGGGAAGGAATTCGGCCTTGGCCTTTTGCAGGAAGCATCCCGGCATTCTCCTGGAGTTATATGGGGGAAACCATGGAAAACCCACTTCTAGATGCCCGGATGGGGATTCGAACCGGCGTGCTCCAAAATGAGAGGCCAGAGAATTAACCGTTCACCCACCACTTTCGGTCTCCAAATTAAGTGTATTATACTCAGCTGTTTCCCGTCATCTATATAGTCTAATCATTTTACGAACTTTCAGGTTTTTGTTTCTTAACAAAATGTAAACGTTTCAGTAACAACAATAGTTCATGTAGTGGAATATCAGTAAATGTCAACGAGATGTACGCAGAACCAAGCTACAGTTCACGCAAGATCAATTTTAAGAAAAAGTATCATAACCATCAGCTGAATAGACGATTGTTAACAGTAATTCTGAATCGGAAACTTCGATTTCTTAGCGATTCAACGGCGAGTTATTAAAATTTCTAGCGTGCATCTGAATTTTTTGGAACTCTTTGAAGCCTTCTGCTGAACGAAGGAAAAGCGGCATCTATTTTTATAGATGCCGCTGGTTCATTTTTATGTGCGGGAGTCAAGTAGTAGAATAAATTTTTAAGGGAAGCGTTCAACAGTTTATTTGAAACTACGAAAGAATTTAAATTAAAATTTGATGTAATACAGAAGAAGGCTTCTAGCGAAATAATCGCCTGTATTAAGCACTATGGCAACATATATATAGGCCTACACCGTATATGCCTACCACTTTTTCGAGTGGTCTGGTGGCTCAGTGGTTAAGGCGGCTGACTGGAGATTGAAAGATCCCCCGTTTCAGTCACGATCTTGGCATGGGATTTTCAATGGCTCTTAACCTGATTTTAACCTCTGCCACGGTGCCACAGCTTGATATGTAATGTGAAGTACGCCAGAATGTTAGAATGTTTCGGTGGTTCGGTTTACACTTGTAGGTCCCATATACCCGGCAGGATCACCGAGTTAAACCAAAGGGATTGCTCAGCCGGTAAGAAGCCCTCTCACCAGGTCATTACGCCTGCACGAGATTACATACTTACCACTGTATCATTTCTGTGGAAGTCTCATTTCACCCAAAGGCTACTGGTGGAATAAAGCAAAAGTTCACTGTCCAGGAGAGCTACAGTAGTAGTAGGAATTTGTTTCTAAGGAAAAAGGAATAAAGAATAATCATTGTTTTTTTATTGATGAGGGAAATTTTAAAAAAGTTTCTAAGTGAAGCATAATTTCAGAAACGAATAAGTATTATTTATTTGATATACACTGATGTGCAAAACTTAGGGACGAGGTAGATAAAATCATATAACATATTAACTACTCAATGGAAATTAATGGAATTATGGCAGCACGTTGCCAGAGGTCTCCCGTAGATGCACAGAAAGTTGGACGTCACATGGCGTGAAGTCAGCGGTATATAGCGTTAATTGTGTATAGCCTTGCATCACAAAACAGTTAAAAGAACGGGACGAGGCAGAGTGTGTCAATCAACGAGTTGTTATAGTGCACTGTGATGTTGTTTCTTATTACAATGCGGCTATGAAACAACATTTGGATGACTTAAGGAGGAGAGAATGATCGGAAAACTGTAACAAGGACGAAGTGTGACTAGTGTAGCCCAAGAATTTGGTATTGCTCACAGAGTTATTTCTCGTCCTTGGGGAGCCTTCGGAACCTTACGCACTGCTGTTCGTAGCAGAGCAGATGGCCGACCTCGGTCAACTACAGCAGTAGATGACCACTACATTGTGAAGACGTCAAGAAGAGTCTCACGCCAGACAGTGGGTATAATGCTAACCACCACATTTAGCAGGACCGCAAGGAATGAAATCTCGCGGTCCACACTGGCACGGCGACTGCGTGGGGTTGGACTCGTTACATTGTGTTCCGTTGGCACCCGGACATCGGCGACACCGTTTGCGATAGTGCCAAGAACATCAGGACTGGACTGAATAGGATTAGGATCGTTTGCTCTTCTCAGATGAGAGTAGATTCAGTCTGAGTAGTGATTCTGAAGCTACTCACATCTGGCGAGATGTGGGAACACTTAATGCATACAGGAAAATTGTTAAAATGATCGTTTTCGTATTCCTAGTGTTATGGTTTGGAGAGGTATAGCGTTGCCGACTTCCAAAACTTTTAACTCCGTACACTCACTGGTCAACGTTATTACTATTACTATTACTACTATTACTACTACTCTGCGATTCACTAAAAGTGTGTGGCAGAGGGTGCATTGCACCTATCCGAAAGGGTAATAATTTGGAAGGGATATACGGGATATGGTAGGAGGCGCCCATGGGCTATTGTGAGGAACCACCCCGCATCCGCGTGGAATGATCTGGGAAAACCATGGAAAACCCAGATCAGAATGGCCGGAGAGCTTTATTGAAAGCTACTCCTGTCGAAAATTAAGTTTACTCGCCGGGTAAATCCTTTATATTCCATTCCCTAATCGCTCGCGGAAAAAATGAATACAGAAAAGAATCGGTTCGGGCCCTGATTTCTCTTATCTTATTTTCACGGTAATTCCGAGATACGAATGCTGCTGGTAGCAATATTTCTTTGCTGTAATTCTGAAATATGTCAGTCGTGAATTTTTCAGTTAGCTTCCGCTGAGAGCAACGCCTTCGGTGTTACAGGTCTTCCCAACCTAACTCCTTCAGCATCGCACTTACGCTTTCCCTCCAACTATATATACCTGTCACGAATCGGGCGGCCCTTCTCTGGACCCTCTCTAATGCCTCCATTAAACCCTTTTGATGGACACTCCATACAGAACAACAATATTCCTAGTGACTTATATGCAATCGATTTAACTTCAGGAGTGCATTGTTTTAAATTACGACCTAGAAATCGGAGCATACGATTTGCTTTCCCAATTACATTTTCGATATGTTCATTCCACGACAAATTATTACGAATTGTTACCCCTAGGTATTTAGTGGAATCCACAGTTCTAAGGACAGTACCATTAATTGTATATTCGGAGCTAAATGGTGTCACCTTTTTACTTACACGCATGACTTGACACTTTTTAGCGTTTAACTCCAACTGCCAGTCTTTACACCACGCAATTATTTTCATAACATCGTCTTGTAACAAAGCGCAGTCTTCCTGGGTTTTGATTTCACGATAAATAATAGCATCATCGGCAAATAATCTTTTCATCCCCATTATTATGTCACACAAATCATTAATGTATATGAGAAACAACAGAGGCCCTATCACGCTTTCCTGGGGAACCCCGGACCTCACCTCGGTAAATGATGAACTCTCACCGTCGAGAACTACACACTGTGTTCTGTCCTTCAGAAAGTCTGTAACCCAGTCGCATATTTGTCTAGATATGCCGTAGCCACGAAGTTTCCTAAGTAACCTAGTGTGAGGCACAGAGTCGAAAGCTTTTTTAAAATCTAATAGAACTTTATCAACCTGGGATTGCCCATCTATAATACGGCACAAGTTTTGAATTAAAAGTCCAAGTTGTGTTTCGCAGCATCGACCTATTCTGAATCCATGTTGATTTGGGTTTAAAAGCTTATCTTCATCCAAAAACCGCATGACATTTGAATAGATGATGTGCTCTAAAATCCTACAAAATACTGATGTTAACGAGATCGGTCTATAATTTTGAGGATCATTAACATTCCCATTGTGAAATTGTGAGCGCCTTTTCAGGGGTGCATTCAGCCCCTGATATCAATGACAATGCGCGACCGTACTGTACAGTGCAGGTGGAGTAGTTCTTGTAAAGAGAGGACATTCAGAAAATGGACTCCCTCGACTTAATTGTCGTCGATAGCGTGTGGGATGCTTTGCGGAGACGTACTGTATTACGTCCTTATCCTCTAACGACCATCCAGCAGTTGTCACCCACACTGGTGGAAGAACGGACTAAACATGTGGCAAGCGTGGAAGCATGTTGCAGAGCATGCATCGCTGTCCGTAGTGATTACACATCCCTTTAAGAACCATGACACTCTTTTTTATAACGTCCACGAGACCATCATAAGTCGCCTTCAGTGTAAATTATTTTCTCTGTATAAAAGTGTCATTTCTATTTGTCTCGTCGGGTATTTCTATCAGTTGCCTACTGTACCATATTGTAGCAGTTCTTTCTATCTGTGGTTCAAGATTCATCGAGTTAAGTTACTTGGCAGTGGCACAGTTTTTCACACCAGTATATGTCGTGTAAACTTTCTCCGATTATCTTATCGAGATGAGTCCAGTCTCCAGGCACACTAAAGTGGATAAGTTGGAGGGAATATATAACTCCTAGATCAATTACCCAACCTTCTTGTAAAACACATGTCTCCGAATAATACTCAGAGCAAGAATAAGCACACCAATTGAGCAACTTCACGTCGCAACCGGGATAACATCAATTAAAGAGGAAATAAATAACCTGAACCTACGTCTGTACAGCAAACTGGAAAAAAATAGGAACACAAACGACGAAGGGGGCATCCATAAATTACGTGAGGTGTTTTTCCGGATGAGATCTGGCCCCCCCCCCCCCCCCCCCTTTGGTGAGATCTGGTCCGAGACGCCCCCCTTAGAAATCACCCTCGCAACTTTTTGAGACCTTTTTTTTATTTTATTTTTTAGGTCTCACCCTTCCTAAGGTGGTTACACCCCCACTTTTTGACGAAATACCACCCTAAAATCGACTGTCTCGTCATTTATAGGCCTTCTTTTTTTTTTTTAACTATACAATCCACAAAAAATTCAAAAAACTCACGTGAGATTTCCGTTGACCCCCCTCCCCCTTGGTGAAATTTGGTGAGATTTCGACGGCCCCCCCCCCCCTATTTCACCTCACGTAAATTATGGACGCCCCCAAAGGCTCCAAGAACTAGGAAAAGAACAACCATGGCATAAGTATAAATTCCCACCAAGTATTATCGAGTAAGAAAGCAAATACAACTAAATTAATAAAACGAACCCAGTGGGGTTTCCAGTATGGTATCACCACTGTGGGCTGACCAAAGCAGGTTTGTCCCCAAAGCTATTAATAAATTGCGCCCCAAAACTACCACACTCAACCAACCAGTAGAACTGTGGCAAAACGACAAAAAATAAAAAAAATAAATAAAAAATGTTCCAATACTCAGGCAATGATAAAAGTGATGGAGAGTCTTCAGATTAGTATCGTAGTTACTTGGTAGTTTTGATCCATAAATACACAACGACGCGACGTCAGGATATTTTCGATTTCCCTAAGAACGCTGGTCTTTATGTACAAGCACTGATATTGGATGCCTAGACATAGAAACAATATAGCAATTAAACGCAAGTTGATTCACGCCATAATAAGTGTGTTTACACGATGTAATTGTGCTGTATAATGCGATTGACGACGCTGTGTTCAGCGAATCATTGCATGAATACAAATAACCGGGCATAAATAATTTGCAAGCTTGGTGTAATCGGATTGGCTTCAATAACAATTTGTTTTCATGTAAATGAAGGAAAAATGTGACATCCTTGGAATATAAACGTCACAGCAAGTTAATCCATTAAACTGTCGATGTTGACAAAAAGGGAGAGAAAATTAACTGGCGTTTATGAAAGTAAAAGCGGAAAAGTTAGGTATTCGTTCTACTGTGAAGGAAAAGTAATGGAGAAAGTATAACAGTCTGTTGTATTTATTTTTAAAAATAATTTACTGTGAGGTTAAAACATTACATGTTGTCTTCAGTTGAACTTACCTTTCTTTCACTCAGCTTTAGCTGCTGTCAACTACAATTCTTATCTCCGCGCGTGATGAGGAAAACTAAGCGTATCAGTTATCTTACCTTGGATATTTTTCTTGCAAAACGAACTTTAATAAATTTGATCGGAAGCTACCGGCATGCAATGAAAAATATCAACCCTCAGTTTATTTTTGTTGAATTACAATACTTATTTCAATTCAACACTGAAATGAAAGGATTCATGCTTACAAAGAAATGAAGCTGTGTTTTTTGCCATCTATGACAAAGGATCAGCATCTCACAATATTCGGAGCCAATGTAACACCGCTACTCTTTCGTATTCTGCATATCACACTGACAAAACTGAAGTAAAGTCAGCAGTAATGATGCCAGCAACACATGCCGGCTGCCATGCCTGCGCGCCTTTATCAACACTCGTACAAGAAAGATATTCCAGTCCAAGGTCGATCGCTGTATGGGCGTTGGCCGGCACAGCAGACGCGGTAAACAAAAACAGTGTCGCCAACCGAACAAACTACTGCCGTTTGAGGAGCCGCAGCATGCGTAAAAAATAAAGCTAAATCAGGAGATATTATTGGGTGTAGATAAAAGAATATTCTTCCTTAAGTCACTGATGTGCTGGTAATAATATTTAATCTTGCGTATCTAGATAACACAAGAGTAACGTTCCTATCGTTTTCACGATACGAAAGTCTACTCACAGGAACGATAATACACATTCGTTACATAGTGTTTGAATTAGTTCACTTAAATTTTATTATGTTACTAGCTGATTCCCACGACTTCGTTCGTGATTGTAAAGAATTTTGATTGACAGTTACCGACATGTAACCACCATAGTGCACGATGGGAGACTCCAAGCTAATACCACGCACAAACATCAGAGATCTGCACAGGGTATTTATGGTATGCAAAATGAAATATAGGCACACACATGTCTTTGGTCGAAATATAATATAGTAAAATATTGAGACATGCACATCTTAGTCGAAATAAGAAAATGCCACTTTCAACCACCACATCCCCGACACCCCCATAGCTACCACCATGTGACCACCATAGTGCACGATGGTAGCTCCGAGGCTACTATCACACAAACACCCTGGTCTGCGCTAGATAGTTGGAGCTGCAGGGTGAAATATAGGGACACACACGTCTTTGGACGAAATATTAAAGAGCCCCTGGTCCATTACTTTCAACCACCATATCTCCCAAACCCCCATAGCTAACCATCATAGTGCATGATAGGAGACACGATGCTACTACCACACACAAACACCAATGGTCTATGCTATGTAGTTGTGGCAGCAAAGTTAGATATACGGAGACACATGTCTTTGGTAAAAATACGAAAATATCCATGTTCGGTCCCTTTCAACGACCATATCTTCCACACTCCCACAGTTATCGAAATTCGGCCAACGTTGTGATCGATGGGTGAATCTGTGTTACTACCAGACAAAAACACCAGTTATATGCGCTAAATAGCTACCGAGACACATACGTCTTTGGTAGAAATATAAAAGTGGCGCACATCGACCATTTTCAACCATCATATCTCCTACATCCCCATACCTACCGACATCTAACCACCATAGTGCACGATAGGAGACACGATTCTACTACCACACACCATTGGTCGGTGCTATGTAGTTGTGGCAGGAAAGAGAAGTATAAGGAGACACAAGTCTTTGGTCGAAATATGAAAATGCTCTGTATCGACCACTTCTCCATGCTACTTCCACACACAAATACCAGTGATCTGTGCTAGGTAGTGGTGGCTGAAAATGGAAATATATGGAAACACACGTATATATAGATGATGTACATAAAAATATAGTTTTCAGTACCCGTATTAGGTCGCAGAAGTATGTACATCTCTTTTAAAATTCAAAGTACTTTCGTCACAAAATTTTTCAGAAACCTGGAAAATACTTCCTGTAATCAAAAGTACTTTCTACTGTGGTGTGACAGCGTCACCCACAATGAATATAATTAAATTATTATTAATTATATTCATAATTTTTTTTATTATATTCAAATTTATTAATTATTTAGTCTTGCAACGCGTAATTAATTGTAAATAATGAGGGTTGTCTGGATAGGTTAAATGTATGTTTAAAACCAGGGCGGCCAAAGGTATATTTTATTGTAAATCAATTTTTCCTGTAAACGCATGGCTCAGAAGGGCTGAATATCGAAGGCTAGAAACTGCCATTTCGGCGGTTGAGAGAGGAACAATGGAGCAGGCGAGGCGACTCGATGGCGCCGGGACAGCCCCGGCTTGAGTCCCGTTCGAAATCGGGCGGTGACCTACCCCTACCCCGCTACTACCCCGAAGGCCACGTAGGAAACGCGCGAAGGAGACGGCGGAATGCGACGCATGATATTAAACACGTGACGACGGAAATGTGTAGATAGCCAATCCTGAACATTTATTGGGGTCTACAATACTAATTCCGTGGAGTTCTTTTAC
>JARYHS010011408.1:221526754-221542754 GCA_031002005.1 Vandiemenella viatica | reverse complement strand
GACCGAAGAAACAAGAGCGACGAGGCTGCCAGGACCCCATACCTGTCGGAGCGCTGTTCTCTATGGAAGGAGATTGTCTTGGCCCAGTTGGAGGATCTGAGCCAGCAGCTGGTAGCGGAAATGGCCCGGGTGAAGCTTTCTTTCAACCAGGATGCTGTGGACGCGCTGCTTCCAATCGTCAGAGGTGAGTAGTTGAGGTAACAGAGCACAGAAAAGATCTTCATCCGACAGTTAAGGCGGTATTGTATGGATCTTGATAAATGATCATCCAAGTCCAGATTGATGCATGGAAAAATCCTTTAAAAAGCAAAGGACATTGAATAGGTTGTTGGATACAGTATTCAGTATTCCAAATGTGTGATTTCTGTTTGTCTGGTTAGTCAACAAACTCAGTTCTGTAAGTTTCATACTTGCTGCAAACCAATGCTGGATTTCACAAGCCGCAACAGTTCACCATGTCATATCTGAAAAATTCTATGTGTTATATCAATCTTGGCATCTAGGTCTCTTTAGCCAAGCAGATGGTTCCTCTCCCCCCTCCCCCCCTCACCCCCCTGTTATATGTATGATGCTAAGCGCAGTTTAATTAAAGGGAAGACCTGTCTGATGGCTCGGTGGTTGAGTTATCTAACTGGGGATCGAAAGGTCCCCGGTACGAATCCCTGTCTCGGCGGGGATTTTTATAGGGCCTTAACCCAACCTTCGCCTCTGGCACAGCTTGCTGTGTAAAGTGAAGTACGCCAAAAAAAACTCCTGTTGCTCGGATTCCACGTAAACTGTAGGTCTGGTGTACCCGGTAGGACTACCAGGTTAGGTTAAGGCGGCTATGACAGGGACAGAATGCACAGCCTATAGAAACCCTGTCACCAAGTCGTTATGGCCTCACGGAATTATTATTAACTAAAAGATGTGTCATAAGTATTGCCATCTGTGTGCAAACCGCTTAATATTTATGTAATTGTGATTTGTGTTGTAGTTTTCGAAGCACAGAGTGAAGCAATTCCAGCATTTACGTGGCTGATAAAGGGTAATAGCTTCGAAGTAATGTTTGGGAATGTCATTCTACTGGAATCTAGATTCGAACACAGTCCCTTCTTACCTAAAACCACTTCAATTCGATCACGCAAATTGTCGAGTTTATTTTTTGTAATTCAATTAAATTACTCTGCAACTAATATTATTACAGCATCGTACCTTCTGCTTACTTCATCCGTCTCTAAAGACATCGCTGTTGAGAGACGTAAAGCAGTTAAAAAAATGTTTACTTCATTGGGCATGTAAGACTTATTTTAACGCGATTTTTTCTGGGTATACAAAAAAATCGTATTTTTGTTCCTCCTTTACCCAGGGAAGTTGAAGACATTATAAAAAAATGTATGAAATATACAGTGAAAACTGTTACCAAGGATATGCTGATTAGAGTCCAGAATGAATTTGGTTATCACATTGGCGTCTTCCGTGCAGCCCTTGGTGGACACATAGAACATTTTTATCGTGTAACAAAACCCTGATCCCATGTAGAACTGCCTTTTTGAAAAATGTTTCGTTTATAAAATGTAACACTTTGTAACCGATTACTTCTTTTCGGACACCCTGTACTTTTATGTGGTTTCAAATGCATCTACTTTACACCTTTCTTCTTATTAAAAAAAGTGGATAGAGATAGGAAAGAAAAATCGAGCTTAGCGAGCGTTCTGAAACTACATGGCTCAGTCTAGGGGGGGGGGGGGTTTCCAATCCAAGCCACGTATATCTCCGTATGTAATTTACGATAGTCTGACAAGAGAAAATAGTACAAAATGTTTTCTAGGATCAATAGGAAAAAAATCTACGTGCTGCGCGGGGGGGGGGGGGTTAGAGGAAAAGCGCTACATCGGGCTATGTGAGGAGGGGGGGGGGTGTTCACAGGAGACCGAAATGGAGCTACGTTGTTTATGGACGCTCCCTTATCAAATACGTTGTTGTTGTCTGGCAGAAATCGTGATTGCCACAGTTAGATGGCTTACACCACTGAAATATCTTGCTGAAGCATAAAAACTTTTAGAGTAGATAGATTTATAACTCGATGTTTCCATGTTCGTAAACGCTGAGCAGTTTAAATTTTACCCCTATTGTGAGTTATTTCCTATGTAATTAAAACTAGTAAACTCCAGTGACAGAGTTCTGTCACCGATCTCAATAACATTTGGCTTATGCTTATGATTTAACGCCTTGTTGACGTCGAGGTCATTAGAGGTGGAAAAGGACTAGGGGCAAGGAATCGGAAGGAATTTGGCCAAAGCTGTTTGTAGGACCATCCCGGCATTCGCCTGGAGTGATGTGGGAAAACCATGTAAAACCCAAATCTGGATGACCGGACCGGGATTTAAACCCGCACCCTCCCGAATGCGAGGCCAGAGTTGTACCGCTTACACACCACGCTCTGCAGCAGCATTTCTGATGCGGTAAGAGTTGATACAAGACGTAATTTATGGCACTTTATACAACAAGCAGGTGTTATGCGTATAATACTCTTCAGTAACATGCGTTGTCTGCAGACTGCGCTCATCTCGATAGTTCGGTAACCTTCAGCGAGTTTCGACCATACCCGAAGTATTAGTTACACTTTTTCATGAATAATTGTCACGCCAATGCAATTGAATTTGTTGTTTTATTTCCCGATATAAGCTTAAGTAAATTGTAACATAGAGCAAATGTAATTATATGTTTCAACACCCAACAGACAGAACCGCTAAAGATGCTTCAGAGTATTAAGTGAAACGCGTTCGCAAAATAAAACAACAAATTCAATTGCAATGGCAGGACAATTATTCATAAAAAAAATTGATCCTATCGCAATTGAGGAAATGGCCCACAATATCCAGATATTAATTACATTGACTGCCACAAAAACGCTGCTTGGCTAAACACAAAATTCAAATAAATAACTGCATTTGATTTTATTTCCTCTTATGTTGTTAAAAGGAAGTGTAAATATCAAATAAATAAATATATCTGATTTTATTTGCACTTATATTCTTAAAAGAAAATGTAATTACGATGCCTGACAAAAAGTAATTGTCTGTTGTTGAGGCAACTGCACAATAATTGGAAGAGGGATAAAAAAATTTAATGCGAGGCAGAGATTAGAAAAGTTACAATGGTATGCTCGCTTAAATTTACATGTTGCTTTTTGTTTACTTACGACTGGATGCAGAAATTCATGAAAAGATAATGTAGAATTTATTAGATCTAGGTTCCAACATAATCTAAGAATTTTTTTTTTGAGAGAATGTAAGAAACAATAAAGTTTATTAAAAACTCGAAGTAAGTTTACAGGAAACTTACGTAATCGCCAAATATATCAGACAAATAAATAACAATTAATTTAAAGTAAAATACATTTTTTTAAATCCTAGCCAAATTTTCCGAAAATCTAACTAGAGTAACGTACTAACATCACGAAAAATATCCGTAATAATGATCTTTATTCGTTTTTCCCTACAAGCCTTTTCAGTATGAATTCCTGATACCACCATAGGTGATCCCGAAATTTTCGACTGTCGTTAAAACTGGTGTATATATAAAATGACTATTATATCTCGAAATAATGTTGTGAACGTCCCAGACTGTTACTGTGGGTAGCTTTGTAATCTCCCAAACTGAGCCAAGGTCAGCCAAGCCGTATCATATCTGCTCACTACTACCAGTGCCATCTGGCGATCTTTCAGCACTTAGTGAATACGAATTTATTGTTTCATTTATAAAATGAAGATACGCAAGAGAGCTGAATAAGAAAAATGAGAAAATCTAACTTTTTTCGTTGAGAATCAAATGCTGTTTTGCTCGTTAGAAAATAACTTGGAACAAATCAGCCTTCATAGACGTCAACAGCGTAACCAACTACACTGATAAAGTGAAGAAACTATGCAATCCACCGTGAACACCCCATTACGGAAAAAACTTATGGTTCTCGATTACGAAAAATCTTATGGTTTTAAAAGCAACAGACTTTTAACGTTGATATAAAATATAACAGGTAGAGAGAACTCTAGAACAGGATTTCCCAGCCTGGGGGTCCGTGGACTTATTGCAAGGGTTCCGCGAGAAAAAAAAGTATTACAAAATCATAAATGGAGGAATGAGAACACGCGTACTCTGGCCACAATGTGTGAGAGGAGAGTCAAGCTATCAAATGACAGTTCTGGAATAGCAATTTTCCAATTAGTATTAGCTACTACGAGGTGTATTCAAGTTCTAAGGCCTCCGATTTTTTTTCTAATTAACTATTCACCCAAAATCGATGAAACTGGCGTTACTTCTCGACGTAATCGCCCTGCAGACGTACACATTTTTCACAACGCTGACGCCATGATTCCATGGCAGCGGCGAAGGCTTCTTTAGGAGTCTGTTTTGACCACTGGAAAATCGCTGAGGCAATAGCAGCACGGCTGGTGAATGTGCGGCCACGGAGAGTGTCTTTCATTGTTGGAAAAAGCCAAAAGTCACTAGGAGCCAGGTCAGGTGAGTAGGGAGCATGAGGAATCACTTGAAAGTTGTTATCACGAAGAAACTGTTGCGTAACGTTAGCTCAATGCGCGGGTGCGTTGTCTTGTTGAAACAGCACACGCGCAGCCTTTCCCGGACGTTTTTGTTGCAGTGCAGGAAGGAATTTGTTCTTCAAAATATTTTCGTAGGATGCACCTGTTACCGTAGTGCCCTTTGGAACGATATAGGTAAGGATTACGCCCTCACTGTCCCAGAACATGGAAACCATCATTTTTTCAGCACTGGCGGTTACCCGAAATGTTTTTGGTGGCGGTGAATCTGTGTGCTTCCATTGAGCTGACTGACGCTTTTTTTCTGGATTGAAAAATGGTATCCACGTCTCATCCATTGTCACAACCGACGAAAAGAAAGTCCCATTCATGCTGTCGTTGCTCGTCAACATTGCTTGGCAACATGCCACACGGGCAGTCTTGTGGTCGTCCGTCAGCATTCGTGGCACCCACCTTGATGACACTTTTCGCATTTTCAGGTCGTCATGCAGGATTGTGTGCACAGAACCCACGGAAATGCTAACACTGGAGGCGATCTGTTCAACAGTCATTCGGCGATCCCCCAAAACAATTCTCTCCACTTTCTGGATCATGTCGTCAGACCGGCTTGTGCGAGCCCGAGGTTGTTTCGGTTTGTTGTCACACGATGTTCTGCCTTCATTAAACTGTCGCATCCACGAACGCACTTTCGACACATCCATAACTCCATCACCACATGTCTCCTTCAACTGTCGATGAATTTCAATTAGTTTCACACCACGCAAATTAAGAAAACGAATGATTTCACGCTGTTCAAGTAAGGAAAACGTCGCCATTTTAAGTATCTAAAACAGTTCTCATTCTCGCCGCTGGCGGTAAAGTTCCATCTGCCGTACGGTGCTGCCATCTCTGGGACGTGTTGACAATGAACGCGGCCTCATTTTAAAACAATGCGCATGTTTCTATCTCTTTCCATTCCGGAGAAAAAAAATCGGAGGCCTTAGAACTTGAATGCACCTCGTATTATCAGGTATCCTTGGCTAATCTCGGTTGAAAAAGGTTGAAAGTCTGTTCTAGAAGATTAGAAAGAAAAGCCGGCGACATACTGGATACATCAGTTTATTTAAAACTGAATTTAAACAAACCGTAACATAAAAAACAAGATATTATAAACGGTTATTTCAAAAGTTGTTTTATTACTGAAAATCTTGAATGCGGCAAGGTTTTGATTCCGCTTGAATCTAACAAAGCTGAAAATGAAAATAAATTCTTAATAAATATGGGAATAACTGAAGTCGCTTACACATAACATCTTTTGATGCCACAACCTGTTCTTAGAAAGATGAACTGGGATGGATTCTCGCTGTCTGTCCCAGTGGTAGTATGTGTTATTGTAGCTGTGAATGACTGTCATAGTAGGTAATCCCGTTTCTTTTTACATCGTGTCGGATAAGCCATCTTTCAGGCGGAAGGCTACTCGAAACATGCAGCACGCCATGAACGCAGGCCGGTGGGGACAGTATTATTCTATAGAGGATATATTCACCTATGGTAGTGATCGAAGGTACTGTAACAGCTGAGGTCTACGCGAAAATTATTGTGGACCACTTGCATCCCTTTATGCTTCATTTTTTCCACGGCGGTGATGACGTCTTCCTGCAGAATAACTGTCCGTTTCACAAGACCAGAAGACCATGATAATATACTCACGCTGATGTATTGGGCACCAAATTCTCTTGATCTTAACTCGAAAGAATATACCTGTGATGTTATTTGGTGTCCAGAAAAACACCTGCCCATAATTTAAGCGAAATGAATTACCTGTGCTCAGACTTCTGGTGCCAGATACCACCGAAAAACTACCACGGATTTGTCGAAACCATGCCACGCCAAATCGCTGCTATATTGCGTTCCAAAGGTGGACCGCAATTGCTATTATGCTCATCGGTGTAGTCAGATATCTTCTTTTGATAACTTTGATGTAACTGAACAGGCTCCTTAGCAAATTAACGGTAGTGCCTGGCGGTCTGGGGGTCCAGTAGCTTATGCGTCTGATTGGAACTCTAAAGTCCTCCGCCACGACTCCTAAGTTAGGCTGGGATTTTCAAAGACCCTTACCCCGATATTCAGCTCTGGAACAGCTTGCTGTGCAATGTGAAGTTCGGCAGAACGATTCCGTGGTTCGGATTCCATGTTAAACTATCGGAGGCTATGATAGGGTCGGTAAGAAACCGTATCACCAGGTCGTTATGACCACACGAGATTATTATTATCTGTAGTGCCGGAATTGTTGTCCAGTGTAATGTTTAGAAGTTATACTCGGCCCTCGAAGTCGTTCTCTCTTGTGAGACCACACGTCTAACTTCTTAATTTGCTTGTATTCTAAAGATGTTTACGATTGACGTTGCTGTTCACATCTGCCAACAAATGTTTCCCAACTGCGAGTCTGTTTCTTGATCTGGTTGATACTGGTTACAACAGTCTGACATCAAAACTATGAATAGGGCTTCAATCTGTGAGAGCAGCACCCAGACTCTTAAACTGCGTCTCCGGAACTCATACGGATGGTCCCACTGTCGGCGAGTCCTACACAGGGTGTCCCACCAAATGTGAATATGTCTATTTTATGATCGAAAAAAAAAATCAATAATAAAGTTTGTTGGTTGGAAGGAGCTAATATTGTAATAGGTCAAAAAAACTTTTAAAGGTTATATTTTCCGTGCATTTAAGCGTACCGAAGATTTTTCAAATGAAACGACATAGCTTGCTCAGGCCTGTATAATAGTCGAACTCACTACGAATACGACATCATATAATACCATCATCTTCCCGTGATCTGAACTGTGAGAATTTCTCGAAACTCGAGCAACGCTCGTGTTAGGTGAGACAATCTATATATTTTTTGTTAAAGACCTTCCAGAATAAATATAACTCCAAGAATTCTGAGTGAATTACCGCAGAGCCTAAATCGAACGTGGATATTCGAGAACCGCTCCAGAAAAACAAACAGAACTACACAAACGACTCCAATCACCCCTAAGTACAAAATCAAATAATTTGCCAAGCAACATTACGTTTTTTCTAAAGAACTTGTTTTAGAGGTCAAATTAGGTTGAGTATGATGGCAGCTTGCTTTACGTGGCCTGCGCAGGTAGCCGCACTGTGCTGAGGGCGGCTGAAGGCTGCGGGCTGCTTTCAGCGCTGAAGGCGTTCCAGGCTTTGTCGTCGGGTTCGAGCACTGGCGTAGCGCTGAGCGCAGCTGCACTGGATCGTCGCTGCAGCGAGGTGGCGGCTGCGCTGCGCAGCAGGTGGTGTCGCTGGGTGCTACTTCTGGCACCCGCCGGCGTTGACGCTGCCACGGAAGACCTGTTGCTGCGCGCTCCACAACTTGTCCACCCTAGGACAGTAGTCGTCATCACAGGTAACAACACAGACCGTCTGTTTTTTTTTTTTTTTTTTTTTTTTTTTTTTTTTTTTTTTTTTTTTTTTATCCTCTTGCTTTCGGATTATGCACGAGAGTTTTAAGAAAAACACAACACTAAAACAAAAGCATGCAATTACGAAATTTACACTACACCATACAGACATCACTAGAAACACCATTGACCCTTGAGAGAAATACAACGGCTATAAGCTGAGAAGAATCAGTACGAGCTGCAGTAACAGTTGCTGTTCATCGTGACACGGCATCTAAAAGTTGGAAAATTACTTGGCTTATTCCTTACACGGAATATCATTAAGATGTAGATAAGAAAATTTTGCCAATTAATGTTCCTTGGCTATTTTCGGGGAAGAGATCTGATATGTGACTTGAACGTATTTATTCAGTAAATGAATAGTTTACTTATTTAAAAGTTACCTTGTCATCACTGCTAAAAAGTTCGTAATTTTAGAAAGAAGTAATATCCTTCAATTTGCAAATTTCAACTTTATTGAACATCAGTCTCTATCATTCTGTGTGACATCCCATGTTGACTCGTGTCAGGACACATTGAAGCATGAAATGTACGAGTAACGTTAAAGTGCTCAGTATCCAGTAACGTTGGAGTTTATTGTACTTTTGGCCCTTACAAAATAGTGATTTTGTAAATTAAAACCATAAAGGTAAATGAAAAATATCTGAAAATAATAAAAATTATCATGCCAACTTTATTTAACAGCATTAAAAATACTACGGAAATCTATAACATAAATGAATCATATGTCTAGCGTTCATTCATATCCAAAGTAGAGTAATAGATAATGAAGATTTATAAGAAGTAATTATCGCATCAGCATTTTATATTTTTTCCTAAAACGCTTTAGCAGGCAAACAAACCGAGTCATATTAATACTTCGTTTTATTTTCTTTATCATTGAACACATTAATACGAAAAGATTAATTAGAAAACATATTCAAGTTTCAAACTTGCTGAAGCCTAACTGCATCAAAAGTAGTAGCCAAACCGTTCATTACAAACTATCTATGAATTAAATTTCTATAATTTTTAGTGTGTTAAGATCCTGAATTACAATTATCACGTTCAATTTTCAGTCATATTTCATTCCCCAAAAGTCTTAAGTAAATCAGTTTGGGGAAGAGGAGAAATCGTCACCTACACTTTCCCTTTCGAATGCTTCAGTTTTAACGTCCCTTATTTGATCATAACAGAACGAAACCTTGTCATAGATGTCAAAGTCAAACCGCAGGTACAGAAAACATCTGTGATTTGTTGTTAGAACAAATGATTGATTGTGGATTCAGCCGTGAATTTCTCTACATCGAAAGCATTTTGATGTATGTGTACACAGAATGGGAGTTCAAGACGATGCAACACTCAAACTTGTGGCAAACGCACGACGACCTCTTCTCAGTGGACAACTTGGACAGAGAATCACAGAACAACTTGCTATCCAAGGAGATTTTCTTCCAAGGAGAAACAGTCACTATCACGGATATTCTCCAGGTAATTCAGTCTTACAGAACTGTTGTCAATAAAACAAAATCAGCAAGGTATGTAGCATTACAAATTATCCAATTGTTGTACGCTTATATGATAGGTCTATAATACAAATAGGGACTCTTGACGTATCGTCCTTTTTCAAATAGTAAACGCTTTTGCAATAGTCAGAAAATTTCTACTACACATAAATGTTTTATCAAATTTAATTTTTTCTCATATTTTCTTGACCGTCGAGGCATTATATATTACCTGAAGAGGATACCAAACTAGATAGATTTCATCAGAGCTATTTATTTCCATTACAAGTGCCCTACTACAGTTATATTATTGTATAACTTTTGTGTTTTCAGCAGTTCTTTGAATGTTAATAAACCTACCAGAGCCTTCCTGTAAGCCCTGTGATATTAGTTCATTATTAAATTTAGTATGATTAAGTAAGTGTATATAATTTCTATAGGTCGCATATCTTTGGTAAGACTAACAGAAGAGCGGAATAATCAAGACGAAGTCTCAGATATACGTGAAATTACAGACTGTTACGCTATAAATTTTTCTGAATCGTTGTTAATAATATTAAATTCTATGTTCATGAAATTTGTTAATCATAATAACATCGAAATTTCCAGGATATGCTAATATTCTTTCTCCTTGTTGAAATACTATTGTTTGAAATCTTTCGACACTGAAAAGGAGTAACTAATGAAACTCTTAGAATCGATTACAGATCTAAATTAAATAAGTTTAACAAATCCTACAGAAATTATAAATCGATTTATAATATTTTACTCTTCGCCATATCTATAAATAAAATACGTTGGCTCTTTTGACTCAACACAACACTGATAAAAATATGCATAGTTTCGAGATAATACTTGCTATTTCAAAATAAAAATTTATCGTATTTTTACAAAATCATACAAAAGGGATGCCCCATGTCATTTAATACACTTTCCATGAATGCTGAATAAATACCTTCATTTTGTTAGTTTCTTCTCTGATTGTAGAAACAAAAAAAAATCTAGAATACTTTAAACTCAAGCAGCTTCCCGCAAATAATAAGAAATATCAATAAAATGGAAATTAGTGATAGTCAACCCCTTTTGGTAAAAATATTTTTTACATTTTGGCTGTTAAGATACGATTTGTCAGTTTCCACATCTCACAATGATTCTTCGAATGCTAACAAAATCTTCTTGTTGCAGAACCGGATGGTGAAATTATTTTCACCTCCGAGGCTTGAACTAGCAAACTTCCTGTGTTTCTCCATATTGAGTACACGCGGTAGGCAGTTCTATGAGTACATTATCTATATTCTACATTTATTAATCTATTATAAGTCTATGAGTAACTACTTCTGTTTTAGGGGTTGAGAAAGGTTTTCGAATCCCTGTCTTTGCGTGTATTTTCAAAGGCCCTTACCCCGACTTCACCTCTGGCAGAACTTGGTGCGCAATGAAGTACGCCAGATCGCATCCGAATTCCACATTAAATTGTAGGTCTCCTTTGCCCGGTACTATTACCGGGTTATGTTGTACAGCCACGACACAGGCGCATGCGCGAAAAATCGAAACTCTGTAAATCGGGAGCCGAACCCTACGGGGATATCCCGGCCTGTAATGTCATACGCATTATTATTGTTAACCATTACGTAACGAATTCAAGCTCTCTCCTTATATCCACTAACGCTTGGGTAGACTTTTCCCGATGTTTGACATGGTGACGTGCCAACGAAAGGACAAGGCTGATCTCACTCGAAACTTCGATTGCAGAGTGGTGACCTGTCGAAACTTCTGAACGGTCGATTCACCCTGCAGCTGGCTGGGGCGGAGGCGCCTGCGCAGGTGGGAACGCCTCTGGAACAGCCGCCTCCTTACTTCGTACTCAGGCCTCTCTGGCGGCGTTGTAGGCTGAAGGATGGCTGGTCCGTCGTGCGACAGCTGCAGGAAGGAACTGTCTTCGCGTTGAGTAACGTCAGCCAGAAGGCAGTGACAGAAGCCATGGGCAATGGCTTTAAACCGATGGGCGCCGCTGAGGCCATCTCAAAGGGCGCCCAGCCATGTACTATCGTGCTACTCAGGGTACGTCTAGATATAACGGATGGACTTCATGGACAGAATAACGTTTACAAATACTTTTCACTTCTGCTACTCTTTAACACGCCTTTGACGGCCTGGAGTTAACAAATATTTAGTTTCACTAGATTTTAAGAACTACTTCTAGCCAAAAACGTAACGTAATAACATATCTTGAGATACTGGAGTTTAACATTATTGCAAATAATGACAATGTTATCTACCAGAAATTAACTAAAGAGATTAAAATCAGTCTCTAATTTGAATTGTTAGTGAAACGTAGGTTTCTTTGTGTGGAAGTAATCATTCCCTAAATTAAATTTTCAGCAAAGTATTTGAGACTAGTGTAACCCCGTGACAGTTTTTAGCGTATTGTCTAGGGTCTTGAATAGTTCCAGTTTTTAGGATGAAAGGCTGACTTGATTTGACCAAATATAAACTCTACTTGTGTTTCAGAGTGAATAAAATCTCTTGATCTTGAAGAACTCAGAAGCATTAATAGAGGTACGTATTAAACACGAACCCGGACGATAGCGCAACCGTTTAATTGCTTAAATAATAGCTTGACTTGTATTTGACCCTTAAAATTCACTCTGCAAAATTAAAAAAAATCCTGTTTGTTTCGAAAGCATCTTTTTTTTTTTTTTTTTTTATCGAGACAGGGCAAACACTCATAACAAGCAAATAAGTCGTAGTGCATAAACTTTGGTCAAGCAACAACATTAATGAAAGTTTTAATTAAATTAAAATTTTTCCTAAGACGGAATGGCAATTGGTATTCGTGACTGTAGCAGAGACCATGTTTGTTTAAGTTTCTTTCATAAAAAATATGTTACTGAATATCAGATCCACGTTTTTCAGTCGCGAAAATAAGTTTTTTTAAGTTGCTTTCATTAGCAACATGTTACTGAAAAGCAGATCCAAGTTTTTTTCAGCTGCAAAATTTATCAATAATTTTTAACTATGAAACGCTACGAAAAGCAAACTTAATAAATTTACTATGGCAATTAATTTGGTAGCAGTTGCTTAGCTATTACAATGTGGACATAACCACGAATTTCTGTCAGCTTGAACGGTTCTCTTCAGTCGTCGTTTGTTCCGTTCTTGCAGGATCTTTTTCCGGGAGCAGCGATGTCGGAGATTTGATGTTTTACCGGATTCCCGATATTCATGGTGCACTCGTGAAATGGTCGTACGGGAAAACCCTCACCTCATCGCTGCCTCTGAGATGCTGTGTTCCATCTCTCGTACGCCAACTATAACATCACGTTCAAAGTCACTTAAATAGTGATAACCTGCCATTGTAGCAGCAGTAACCGATCTAATGCCTGCGTCAGACAACTGTTGTCTTATATAGGCGTTGCCGACCGCGGCGCCGTATTCTTAGTGACTACATATCTCTGCGTTTGCATACGCATGCCTATACCAGTTTCTTTGGCTCTTCGGTGTTTATGTTATGGTGCACTGATCTGGTCCTTTACTGAATACAATTTTTAATAAAAAATATTCATGGGATGGAAGAAACGGCTTGCGCTCTCCCGATTTCAGAAGCGGCAGGAAGAGGAGCAATTTGAGCGACTTTGCTCGCAGTGGGCGGGCCAGGTAACCATCCACTGGTTGCGGGTTGAGAAAGAGGACGACTTGTGGCAGTGGGAACGCAGCTGTGGGGACCCATACAGCCTGCTGCCATTCCTGGAGGATGGAGACGGCCCGCCTTGGCTGAGGCGGTTCAGCGTGCCTGACGCACTCTCCTTGTCGCCCGGCGAGCGAAGTATAGTGGTGTCTGGTGCGCCGGGCATCGGCAAGAGCACGCTGGTCGCCTGGCTCGCCAGCCACCTCAAGACACAGCTCTGCCCACACTCGCTCGTCGTCACCATCCACCTCGGACAGTGAGTGCAGTACTCTAGTGTGAGTTAGTATAGTCTCACACGCCAGATTTTATTCAACTTCTGAGAATTTTCGGCAACATCAAGTCATGAGATTATCTAGGTGCTACTTTGGTCACTGTGTCATCGTGACCATAACGTTGACGTAAGGCGCCCTACCTTCTTTATTGGGCTGATTGTGGCCAGAGATACAACGACACAAACAGACGTAATAATAATAATTATAATTAGGAACTATAAGTTGTAGTATCAAATAGGTAATAAGAAATTAATTAAGAATCTAAAGTTTGTGGCAGTGGGAGTGAGGCATTATGCATTTAAGCGTGCTGCTATATGTCAGCCATTGTGTGCCAGGAATGATTCTCTCAGAATTCATTCATCCTCCATCCCACCAGTTGTTTGGTGGGGAAAGCCGGATACCGCCAGTCCAAATTCGCGGAAGCAAAAGTCATCCGGTGGGAGGGGCACTATATGTGGAAGCCTGTGTATTCTTCCATAAGGCAGATAAGTTCCAAACAGCAGCATAATATGCCGTTACCCGAATGGTATTTAAGCCCCTCCAAACACAATAGGGCTCTCAGTATTGATCCATAGTTGTTACTGCCTGTATCGGGGTCTGCTCTGCCAAGATGTAAGTCCATTGTCTCTTTCTTTGCCTCTATACAAATGCTCACTCTCACTACGTGTGATTATATGAAGGAAAGTAATTACGTGAAGATAAATTTTTTATATTTAGAACTGTTGGTTGGAAGATTCAAATGAACTTACTGAAGTGCTTACGCGGGTTTATTATGCTAAGATAAATGGTTGTTATTTAGAACTGCTGTTTTCCGAATGAGACCTGTTTATTTGTTAAATGCAATCGTGCCACAGTTTTCCAGTTTCTATTGCCGATATCTGTATCAGATTTTTTTAAAAAATAGAATAGATAACGATTTGAATTTTGTGTGGTTCATCAATCAATTCGTATTATTTCTTTGTTATTCTTCCTGCTTCTTACCATTGCGATCAATAAGTAAACATCCTCCAACGAATGCAGTCAATCTCCAAAAAAGAAGTCCGATATGTATCAATTAGCAAGAATTATTAGAGGTGGATGTCGGAACATTTCATACAGCAAAATGGAGGTTATGGGTAATTCTGTTTAGGAACTGCGAGGAAATGAACCAATTAAAACACTGCGTTCAACCAATTATTTCTGACTGGCATACAACGTATTTATATTCAATGTAGATGTTTTCACTATATTCCGTGTCACTGTTATAATAATCTTTCATTTATGACGGGTTTAGAAGCTACTTTATTAATTATTGTATTCAATATCCCACATCTATGTTGTATTCCTGGAGGCAGTAAGATAAATAATTCCGAGTAAAATGTGTTCGTGTTTATGGGGGAGGGTGGGGAAGAAATTGGGAGCGTGATATCTACGGCAGCAAATCCGGACTTGAATAAATTCAGTATTTTGTTATATGCAACGAATTTAACATTGGCTGATATATATGAAGTAAAAATATAAGGTATATATTTTGATTAAATGATCGTGGGAGACATTAAATCGAGACAAGTATAAGCGATCATAGTATACGATTCTGTGAGATAATTTAGATTGGTATTTCCTTTCATAAATTTCAGTAGAGTCTTGTCCCGAGCTTTAAACTTCTCACAATAGAATCGACGTTTCGAAACATGCGCGAACGTTTGATAGAGTAATTGCATATGGTACGAAAAAAAGTGAGTAGCTATCTCGTCTGTCTCGGCGATTCTCACTGTCTCAATGGCCAGTCGCCAGCTTGTTCCGAACTCTATTCATTAATCACACACTCATGTTACGTATATATTTTTCTAAAAAGTATTTTTTTATAATGACCCATCTTTCACTCTTAATACTTAAAAGAAAATCGATAAATGAAGTATCATTTTAAAGATTAAATCCTTTTCTGTAGTAAGGGAGCGTCCATAAAACATGTAGCTCCATTTAGGCCCTCTGTGAACCCCCCTCCATCCACATAGACCGACGTGGATTTTGCCTCTACCCTCCCTCCTCCCCCCCCCCTTCCCACGTAGCTTTTTTCCCCTATTGATTCCAGAAGATATTTTGCACTGTTTTCTGTTGTCATACTATCGTAAATTACATACGGATATAATTAAATAACGGAAATAAATATTCACATGCTGTTGTGTGTTGTGTACCTCATTATAACTGAGACAAATAATATAAATGAAAAGCTACGTGGTCTGGCTCAAAAGCGCCCCCCTCCCTCCCCCACGTAGCCCAGCGTAGCTTTCCAGTCAACACCTACCCCCCCCCCCTAGGCCGAGCCACGTAGTTTATGGACGCTCCCTAATATCATAATTATGAATGGAATTTTTCAAAATTCGACTCGTAAACGTCAAAATTATGAACAATCAAGGCCATGGGTAAGCGATAGTTCAGAGTCAAGCTAGGGTTTCTACATCTACATCTACATCTGTACTCTGCAAATCACAAATACTGTGGATGGCAGAGGGTGCTAAGCACCAATCCTAACTCTGCGCATTCCAATCCCGAACAGATCGAGGAAAGAAGGAATACATAAATG